>SJYO01007492.1:13289893-13441197 GCA_006410555.1 Capra ibex | reverse complement strand
GGGGGGGAGAGGAGGGGGGGGGAGGGGCGGAGAGGGGGCGGGGCGGGAGGAGAGGGGTGGGGGGTGGTGGCGGGAAGGCACTAGCGCGGGCTGAGGCGGGAAGGACCTCGGCCGAGGAGGGTTTGAGGCCTGAATGAGAGAAGGACCCTTTGCGCGAGACCCTTCCAGGGTGGAAAGTCCGCCGCGGAGAAGGCCCGGGGCTGGGAAAGTTCCTCCGAGGGACACACCGAGGGAGGAAAGACCGAAACGGGAGCGGGAAGAAGGTGCACTAGGGCAAGAGGAACTCAAGAACTGAAAAATATTCCTCACTGGACCTTCTGGCATTTCTTCCACTGAAACACGCACACAAACACACACCATTTTATGTGTATTATAAATGGTACAAGGTAAAAATTCCATGTCAAGTTACCGTAACTCATGTAAGCACAACACGTGGGTCGTGGAGAAGGTTCATGTCTTGGGAAAAGGGTGTCGACTTCGCGATGGGTCATCTATTAAGAGGTGAGCGGGGAGGGGGGTCGGCGACCGTTGGCAATAAGATAAAATTACAGAGACAATATTAAAACTGATGAGACCCATGGAGTACATTTACTTTAACCCGTCACACACAAACCAAATAAAGTAAATCGTACTACGGACATTCAAAGTAGGTACAACATTTTACAGTCTTAAGGCTCAACCACTGAAAAATTAATTAACAACTTCCTTCACACCCCCGTTCTCCTTGTTTGCCTTTCCGAGTCTCCGTCCTTACCCCGACCACACGACCTCGTTCCCTGGTCGCTTCGACCTTCTTCTATCCCTCCTCCCGAAAATCGGACAATCCTGAAACCGAAAATGTGACTCATTCTACCCGAAGGCACCACCGAGTCTACCATTTCTTAGACGAACGTTACACCCTCTGTGTCCAAGCTAGGGACCCATCCCTTCTACGGGACCTCTTCCCTATACCGATGGGTGAGATCGTAAGAACGGGTCTCTTAGGGTACTTGTCTCTCCTCGGACCGCCCGATGTCCGGGACCCCAGAGTCTCTCAGACTGTCCTGACTCACTGATTGTGAGTGATTTTTTTTTTTTTGTGAAAGTGAATAGATTGTTCTATCCTTCGGTAACCTCCGAAATTCTACTTCCGACTGTATAGTCTGACGTAAAAGTAACTTGGATAGACCGACGACTCAACTATTATCCGACCTCCCCACGGTCCCGTCTGACCCCTCCGGTCACTTCTTTGACAACGAAGATTGTAACAGACCTCCAGATCCCTTCCGAAGGTCCCCTTCAACTCTGGTCCAAAAATTCATCTTTAACTTTTCCACTCCCCATCGAAATACACAACCTCTAACCCTCACTTTACGAGGTCCACCTCCTGTGTCGAATATGTTTCCGGACCCTCCACTCTCGCTCACATCAACTAACTGTCAACAATCATGTCAACTGGGAACTTGTTGTACTCAAACTTGAATGTACGTCCAGGTGAGTATACACCCCAAAAAAGTCATTTATGTATGACAACAACAAGTCAGGGATTTAACACAGGTTGAGATATGTTGGGGTATCTGAAATTTTCGGTCAGAAGGGACAAGTAGTAGAGGGTCTCATACGAGTTTGAGTACTCAGTCACTACGGTAGATTGGTAGAGTAGGACACAGTAGGAGAAGAGGAGGACGGAAGTTAGAAAGGATCGAAGTCCCAGAAAAGGTTACTCAGTCAAGAATTGTAGTTCATCGGTCTCATAAGGTTACTCATAAGTCCCAACTACAGTAGATCCTAACTGACCAAACTAAAGGAACGACAGGTTCCCTGAGAGTCCTCAGAAGAGGTTGTGGTGTCAAGTTTTCGTAGTTAAGAAACCGCAAGTCGAAAAAAATACCAGGTTGAGAGTGTAGGTATGTACTGATGACCTTTTTAGTATCGAAACTCATATACTTGGAAACAGTCGTTTCACTACAGAGACGAAAAATTATACGAAAGATCTAAACAGTATCGAAAGTACGTTCCTCGTTCGTAGAAAATTAAAGTACCGACGTCAGTGACAGGCGGTACTAAAACCTCGGGTCCTTTCATTATAGACGGTGACAAAGGTAAAAAGGGTGTAGATAAACGGTACTTCACTATCCTAGTCTACGGCACTAGAATCAAAAAACTTACGACTTAAAATTTGGTGGAAAACGTGAAAAGAGAAAGTGGAAGTAGTTCTCCGAGAAATCAAAGAGAAGTGAAAGACGGAAATCCCACTATAGTAGACGTATAGACTCCCACTAGAACTAAAGTCACACAGTCAGTAGGTCGGGTCGTAAAGGATACTACATGAGACGTATATTCAATTTATTCGTCCCACTGTTCTATGTCAGAACTGTATGGGAAAAGGGTTAAACCTTGGTCAGACAACAAGGTACAGGTCAAGATTGACAACGAAGAACAGGTCGTATGTGCAAAGAGTCCTCCGTCCATTCCACCAGACAGACCATAAGGGTAGAGAAATTCTTAAAGGGTGTCAGACAACACTAGGTGAGTCAGTTTCCGAAATCGTATCAGTCACTTCGTCTTAATCTACAAAAGACCTTAAGAGAGCGAAAAAGGTACTAGGTTGTCTACAACCGTTAAACTAGAGACCAAAGAGACGGAAAAGATTTAAGTCGAACATGTAGACCTGCAAGAGTTAAGTGCATGACAACTTTGGATCGAACTTCCTAAAGTTCGTAATGGAACGATCGTACACTTTACTCGTCTTAACACGTCAGATTTGTAAGAAACCGTAACGGAAAGAAACCCTAACCTTAATTTTGACTGGAAAAGGTCAGGACACCGGTGACGACTCGAAAGGTTTAAACGACCGTATATCTCACGTCGTGAAATTGTCGTAGTAACAAATCCTAAACTTTATCGAGTTGACCTTAAGGTAGTGGAGGTGATCGAAACAAGTATCATTACGAAGGATTCCGGGTGAACTGAAGTGTGAGGTCCTATAGACCGAGATCCACTCACTAATAATGTGGTAGTACCAATATACTCAGTAATTCTGGAAAAACCCATTTCCAGAAGACACATAAGAACGGTGGAGAAAAATTAGAGAAGACGAAGACAATCCAGGAATGGTAAAGAAAGGAAATAACACGGACAGAAACGGACTTTACAAAGGAACCATATTAAAAGAACTTCTCAAAAGATCAGAAAGGGTAAGAAAACAAAAGGAGATAAAGAAACGTAACAAATGCATTCTTCTGAAAGAATAGAGACGAACGATAAGAAACCTTAAGACGTAAGTCAACTCATATAGAAAACGAAAGAAGAAACGAAAGGGAAAGAGAAGAGTCGATAAACATTCCGGAGGAGTCTGTTAGTAAAACGGAAGAACGTAAAGAAAAAGAAACACCACCAAAACCGTAGTATGTATTTATGTATGACATAATCATATAGTAGGCACCATACAACTTAGACTCCTACACCTTGTCGTCTATACCCCCCGACTGATATTTCAATATACGTATAAAATGTCCCTAAAGGTCGACACGTCTCTAACAGTGGGGTCGGGATAGACAAGGAAGTGGTGGACACAACAAGTACGTACGTACGACAGCCAAGTCGACACAGGCTGAGACACACTGGGATACCTGACATCGGGCGGTCCGAGGAGACAGGTACCCTAAGAGGTCCGTTCTTATGATCTAACCCAACGGTACGGGCTGGGTTCCTAGACGGGCTGGGTCCCTAGCTTGGACACTGAGAATACAGAGGACTTAACAGTCCGTCGAAGAAATGATGATCACGGAGGACCCTTCGGGACACAACAAGTCCCCAGTTGATTAATTTGGGGATCTAACCCTCGAAGGACCCTCCCACCCTCACCGTCTTACACAAAAGTAAAGGTATCGGGATCCCGGTCCGAGACTTTTGGACGACCTGATTGGTCCCGTGACCTAGGGTGGTTGTGACTGTAGTAGTCACTATGACTACACTATGACCGTTAGGTAAGGGCGTAAGAACGAAACTCTTAGGGTACCTGTCTCCTCGGACCACCCGATGTCAGGTATCCCAGTGTGTCTCAGCCTGTGATAACTCGGATGAATTGTACGTACGTACTTGTTGTGCCCACCACTTCTTTTCCTATCTCAACCCCACTGTTAGGGACGTGTCAACCTTTAGGGACATTTTAGTCACTTGAACGAAATGACTAAAAGGAGAGAGAGGACATATAGAAATGAGAAAGGGAGAATTCTCTAGTTATCAAGAGAGAGTAGATCTTAGAAGGTAAGATGAGGCGGGGGCGTGGGGTGGGGGGGGGGGGTGNCAGAGAGTAGAATTTTTTTTCTTTTGGGTTTGACAAGGAAAGAGAAGATAGGACGAATGAAGATGTTGACAAAAACATATTAAGAGGAGGGAAAGTGTCAGTTTGAACATTTTTATTCAAAAGACTTTCATTTCAACTGAATGTTATAACACGATCTAAGTCCACATATCGTCCCACTAAGTCAATATGTATATATATATATATATATATATATATATATATTTAAAAAAAAAAGTCTAATAAAAGGAAGAGGAGGGTAGGGGAAGGGGAAACCATTGGTATTCAAACAAAAGATACAGACACTCAGACAAAGACAAAACATAAAAAGTTCTAAGGTGTATATTCACTATATATTATAGACAGAAAGAGAAGACTGAATGAAGTGAAACATACTATAAGAAATCCAAGTACTTACAACGATGTTTACCGGTAAAGTAAGAAAAGTACCGACTGATTATAAGGTAACACATACATATGTATATATATATATATATATATATATATATATATATGTGTGTAGTGTAATTGTTTAAATAAACCCACGTCTCCCAGAATCAACACCTTACGTTTTGGAAGGAACGTAGTACTCCCTAGAAAACAACTCCACGTACCTGAGACATCGACACCGTGTGTCCGAGGTCTCGTACGTCCGAGTCACGAACGTGACGGGTCCGAATCAACGAAACACCGTACACCATAAAAATCAAGGGGTCGGTCCATAACTTGGGTACAGAGGACATACCGTCCCGTCTAAAAATTGGGGACTGGTAGTCTCTTCAGGGGATCTAATAATAAAAAAATAAATTGTAATAAAGTACCTTGATTGTATACGTTTCATCTTTTTACTCTTGTTTTTTACTAAAAGGTTCATGAAAAAAGAAAGATCATAAAGTAAATAAATTATTTATAAACAATATGATATATACTCCTTGAAATGATAGACGATTCTTGTGTATGTGTGTGTGTGAACTGTAACGGGGATGAAAATTAGATTAATACCTATTACTTACAAACATTATTCTTGTTTTGGAAGACATTGTGTGTAATTGAGTAATTCGTTTTTATGACATTAAAACAGGTGACATCTACTCCTCTGACTCCGTTTCTTCTCAATTTATTAAACGGTTCAGTCGTTTAGTCTGTCGACCATTTACCTCTCCTATCTTAAAGTTTAAAAAAATTTAATTTTTAAAAAAAATCAAAAAAATCAGAGAATTAGTAATGTCACGTAAAAAGGAGAACCCTAAAAACAAATGAACACAAAACCGGTACGGAGTACCAAACGTCTTAGAATCAAGGGGTTTGTCCCTAACTTGGGTCCGGGTGTCGTCACTTTCACGGCAGAATTGGTGATCTGAAAGTCCCTTAAGGGACCTACATAGAAAAACTTAATCTCAAAAGTAGAAAGGGACTATGGACGGGTCCTCACCTTAACGACCTAACGTACCATCGAGATAAAAATCGGAAAATTCCTTGGGGGTATGACAAAAGATACTACCGACATGGTTAAATGTAAGGGTCGTGGTCACATCCTCACAAGGGAAAAGACGTGTGGAAGAGGTCGTAAATACTAAAAAACCTATTACCGGTAAGACTGGTTACACTCAACCATGAAGTGACATCAAAACTAAATGGAAAGAGATTATTAATCGCTACAACTTGTAGAAAAGTACACGGACGACTGGTACACATACAGAAGAAACCTCTTTACAGATAAATTCAGACGACGGGTAATTTTTTGATCAATATAGTTAATAATATATCTATATATTTAATGTATTTAAAAGTAACATGTAACGAGAGTTATTTCTAGGTTTGTATTCTTTTTGGTATTTTACTTTTCATTTTAAGAATGTGACTGATGAGACGTCTTCATTGGTGATACTTCTCAAAGAATACATAGGTAAATTTCATAAAAGACAAGTAAATATGTTCGTAAATATACCGTATGAAAAAAGGAACTATTTAGGTCAGAATCCATACATGGGTAAAGTCATGTATAGTTAGATTGTACAAGAAAAATTACCTGTATATTGTAGGACAGCGTACCTACATAATATCGATTAAATTGGTCGGGGGACAACTACTTACACAATCAACATAAAGTGAAATCGATAAATATTTTACGGTGTCATTTATAGGAAAGACATTCAGTAACATGTACCCATTTCATGTAAGTGTCAGATTGAAGAACCTTCATTTTAACAACCCTATTTCTGATACACACAAAAATTAAAAGTATTCAAGACGGATTAACGGTAAGTTTTTTCAACATGGATTAATGTGAGAGTGTAAGAACTTCAATGATCGTGTAGGAAGACGGACTTCACGATCCCGAAGGGACCATCGAGTCACCATTTCTTGGGCGGACGGTTACGTCCTCTGTTTTCTAAACTAGGAACCCAGTCCTTCTAGGGGACCTCCTCCCGTACCGTTGGTGAGGTCATAAGAACGAATCTCTTAGGGTACCTGTCCCCTCGGACCGTCTGATATCAGGTACCCCAATGTCAACCTGTACTGACTTCACTGTATCGTGTGTGTGAGAGTGACCATTGAACACTATCAAATCGGTTTAAATAACTTTCTTAACCGAAGTCAATGAAAGAGGTGGAGAAGTGGAGAACAAGTGTCGTGTTAAGTAAGATTGAACTGAAGAGAGGTAGTAAGGTGAAATTTTCCTAGATTCCAATGATTACTAGAAGTACAACAGATCAGTTGTTAAAGGCCTAGAGTAGAGCGACGGAGAGTCTTTACAAAATACCCTAACTCGTGCGAAAAGAAAGACTTTGTGAGACCGGGACCGAAAATATTATGAAAAAATATTATGAACGGACCAGAAGGAGACGGGTGAACATTTCCAACCACGACGAGTCCCGAAGTCAATGGTAGACGTTCACATACTGGGGGTGTAATAAAGGAAGAAGGATTGGACCTCTTCTGAGAACTCTCAGGGTACCTGACGTTCCTCTAGTTTGGTCAGTTAGGATTTCCTTTAGTTGGGACTTATGAGTAACCTTCCTGACTACGACTTCGACTTAGAGGTTATGAAACCGGTCGACTACACTTCTCGGTTGAGTAACCTTTTCTGGGGTTACGACCCTTTCTAACTTCCGATTTCCGTTTCCCCCGTCGTCTCCTACTCTACCAATCCATCATAGTGACTGGGTCACCTGTCCTTAAACTCGTTTGAGACCCTTTACCACCTCCTGGTTCCTCTGACCACACGATGTCAGGAACCCCAACGTCTCAACCTGTGCTAAATCACTGACTTGTTGTTGTTTAGAAATAAGTGTACGAATAAACGGTAGAACTACACCTACAGGGTACCCAGGGAGTCTAAGGTACACAGGTTGTAGTAGGAGGAAGAACACGAAGGTAGTGTCGTCGACAGGGTGACGACAGGTCACTAGGATCGGTCTTTGGACGTTCAGTAAACACTTGAAGTGACAAGGAGTTGGGAGTGGAGGTTAGTTAATGGTACAGAGACGGGTAAACAGAGGTATTGTAGAGAGTTTGGTAGTAGAGAGTAGTAGAGGGACGTGGTAGGTCCAGGTCTGACACCTGGTAGACCTGTGACGTCACTAGAAGATTAGTGGAGGGACCGAAATCTGAATTATGGGAGGTTCGGTCTCATTCGAAACTTTTTACGTGCAAACTAATACAATAACGACAAATTAACCATTCAACACAGACTGAGAAAACACTGGGTCACCTGACATCGGACGGCCCGAAGAGACAGGTATCCGAAAGGGTCCGTTCTTATGACCTCACCCAATGGTAAAGGAAGACGTCCCCTAGAAGGGCTGGTTTCCTTACTTGGGTGTCGAAGACGTAATGTCCGTATAAAAAAATGGTGACTCGGCGACCCCTTCGGGATAATACAATGTCAGGACGAATTTTGGGAAGTGATTCAAGACTAACGTGAGTCCCATTTCTGGTTTTTTTTTTTTTTGGGCTTTCTGTTTTTAGGGGACTGAAAAAAATTATCCGGGATCATTGGGAGGGTTGACGACAACAGTAGTGACCGAGGGAGGAAGCATGACATTAATCGAAGAACCTACAAAACACGAGGAAAGGTGAGTCTCAAAAACAGAAACGATAAAGAAGGACGGATCTTTTGAGAACGAGAGGACGGAACTGGATCGTTTATGGAGTTATCCACCACCAACACCAAATCAATGATTCAGCACAGGTAGAGAACGTTGGGGTACCTGACATCGGACAGTCCGAGGAGAAAGGTACCCTAAGAGGTCCGTTCTTATGACCTCACCCAACGGTAAAGGAAGAGGTTGGAGTCCAGAGTTGTATTTAAATTGAACAACCTCCTACAGAAGATTCTGGGGGTCCTGAACACGGATCACGGATTATGTTCCCAACCGTGTACCACTCTCGAGTTATTATTTATAAATGACTTGATTGATTAAAGTATAGGATTTTCTACTACGACACTTTCACGACGCGACGTGAGTCATACGGTCTTTTAAACCTTTTGAATCTTCACCGATGTCCTGACCTTTTACACAAAAGTAAGGTCAGGGTTTCTTTCCGTTACGGTTTCTTACGAGTTTGATGGTGTGTTAACGTGAGTAGAGTGTACGATCATTTCATTACGAGTTTTAAGAGGTTCGGTCCGAAGTCGTTATGCACTTGACACTTGAGGGACTACAAGTTCGACCAAAATCTTTTCCGTCTCCTTGGTCTCTAGTTTAACGGTCGTAGGAGACCTAGTAGTTTTTTCGTTCTCAAGGTCTTTTTGTAGATGAAAACGAAATAACTGATACAGTTTTGGAAACTGATACACATGTGTTGTTTGACCTTTTAAGACTCTCTCTACCCTTATGGTCTGGTGGACTGGACGGAGGACTCTTTAGATACGTCCAGTTCTTCGTTGTCAATCTTGACCTGTACCTTGTTGTCTGACCAAGGTTTAACCCTTTCCTCATACAGTTTCGACATACAAAAGTGGAATGAATAAATTGAATATACGTCTCATGTAGTACTCTTACGACCTGACCTACTTCGACCTTAGTTCTAACGGACCTCTTTATAGTAATTGACGTCTATACGTCTACTGTGGTGGGAATACCGTCTTTCACTTCTCCTTGATTTCTCGGAGAACTACTTTCCTTTCACTTTTTCAACCGAATTTTGAGTTGTAAGTCTTTTGATTCTAGTACCGTAGGCCAGGGTAGTGAAGTACCGTCTATCTACCCCTTTGTCACCTTTGTCACTGTCTTATAAAAAACCCCGGGGTTTTAGTGACGTCTACCACTGACGTCGGTACTTTAATTTTCTGCGAATGAGGAACCTTCTTTTCGATACTAGTTGGATCTGTCGTATAACTTTTCGTCTCTGTAATGAAACGGTTGTTTCCAGGTAGATCAGTTCCGATACCAAAAAGGTCATCAGTACATACCTACACTCTCAACCTGATATCTCTTTCGACTCGCGACTTCTTAACTACGAAAACTTGACGTCACAACCTCTTATGAGAACTCTCAAGGAATCTGTCGTTCCTCTAGGTTTGTCAGGTAGAATTTCCTTTAGTCAGGACTTATAAGTAACCTTCCTGACTACGACTTTGAAATTACGGTGGACTACACTCCTTGACTGAACAACCTTTTCTGGGATTACGAGTCTTTCTAACTTCCGACCTCCTCTTCCCCTGCTGTCTCCCTATTCTACCAACCTACCGTAGTGGTTGAGTTACCTGTACTCAAACTCATTTGAGACCCTCAATCACTACCTGTCCCTCCGGACCGTATGACGGCAGGTACCCCAACGTTTCTCAGTTGTCTCGCTGACTTAACTTGACTTGACTTTCCTTGATTGGGTTGATTCCGGAGTTCCCGTCCATCCACCAATGGTCTGACGTCAAAAAGTGTATCTGAGATCCACAGCGGGAACTGAAGTCAAATTGATCCGAAACCGACCCTTGGATCTTCCTTCCCACCTCAACTACGGGTCAGACCGAGTAGTTAGGTCGTTTGACCCTCTCCAATACCCTTAGGATCGATAAAAGGTCCAGAGTGTAGAAGAGGCAGACGAGACCCAGTTGACAGAACTATCCCACTGGTTAGTATGGTCTAAAGGGTTCCGACTTGAAGTCCGTTGAGCTCTCATAACCAGTGGTTTGGTACCTGTCTCCCCGACTTTGACGTTGTATACATGATCTGATTCGAGGTACGGGTCGTCCTTTCGATGAGATTGGATCGGTTCGAGGAATGTCGTCGTAGTGCTCACCCGACTGACAACGGACCACCAACATTCGTAAATCTCTCTCTTTCACATATATGAAATTTACTTACCTTTCTCTGGTTGAATATCCCGAAGGGACCATCAAGTCACCATTTCTTAGACGGACGGTTACCCCCTCTGTTTAAGTTGGGGACTAGACCCTTCTAGGGTGTATGGTACCTCGTTGATTCGGGGAAACGGTTTTGATAACTTGGACACAAGACCTCGGACCCTCAGAGTTGATGGCTTCGGTCGCACGGGATCTCGGGTACGAACCGTTGTTCTCTTTGGCGACGTTACTCTTCGGACGCGCCACGTAGACATCTTATCGGGGACGAGTAGAGTTGATCTCTTTTCGGGCGTGTCGGCGTTTCTGGGTCCTATCGGTATTTATTTATTTTAGAAAACTTTTTAAAAATTTTTCTCTGGTTAAATATAGACTGTTATAGATGGTAAATAACTCACGGCGACTCGTATTGTATGACTATATATGGAAAAGATTAGGAGTGTCTTTGGGATTCTCATGTCTTCTAATAAGAGGAAAGTCACTAATCTTTTGTCTGAGTCTCTTCAGTTCACTGGTCGGGTCCAGTGTCTCGATAATTTATTGTACCACCTTAAGTCTGGGTACAGACAGGTTCATATTTCGAGGACAATAAAAGTGACTTAGAAATCGGACCGGTAAAGGAAGGAAGAGACCAGTGGTAAACTCTCGGGGACCCCACACTCCTCCTCCGTTCTCCGTCCACACCCACCTTCCCTAACTCCTTCTCCCAGACACTAGTCTCGGACGCATCCTCACCCCCCTAGGCGTATCGTGACTGTCAAACGGACAGGTGTGTTCTCTTCAGAAACGACAGAACTTCATCTCCACCCGTATCGGACACCTGAGATCCCTCGGGGGAAGTGTCCGAGAAGAGGACTGTGGTCCGACATATAAGTTCCGACACAAAGGGTCTCAGTTCCCATTTGGGTCGGTGCAGAATGGACGAACGTCTACCTGTAGACTTATACTTAGTGTCTCCTCCTCGGCAGTCCTCGATCGGTATTTGAATTTGAACTATTCACTCCCTACCCATCCCGGACACTGTTCCCAGTACCATTCATGTCACGGAACGGGTCTCAAACCCGAGTCACTTACCAACGTTAATTACTATATCGGTTAACGGAGAGAAAGAGTCTCTATAAACATTCCGACAAAATAAAAACGGACCCACCAGTAAATCCTTAACTCGACGATAACTTATGTATTGTTCTCAACCAACACACCTTCATACTCGTCTCCGGATCGAAACCAACACACCTCCTTACCCGTCTCCGGACTGATCCGATCTGTCACCAGTCTCGGGACACCCGTGAAAAACCAGACCGTCGGTCTACAGGTGAGGTGTCTTTCATACTATTCGGTCTGAACCTAAGAAAATGTACTTTTTTTTTTGGTTTTACATCTGTAGGGAGTTCTTAAAATTCACGAAACCGTACTTCCACGAAACTCGACACGACAAAATGAAATAAATGTAAACCCCACGTTCTAGACAGGACCTGGTAGAACCCGAGTCTGGACCACAACCACATCGGACCACAGGGTACCGGTTCAAGACGGGACACCGAGGAGAGATGTTCGGTTCGGTAGTCTGCCTACCACGGACTCTGTCTGGACCCGATACAGAGACGAGAAGGGATCGACCGGAAGGTGGAAGGTGGTCTCCTGACCCGTAACATGCATACCTTCGGACCCCCAGACCCGTACTTCGGTCCGATTTCTTATCTCTTTGGAACTAATTCGACGGAACAGGTGTTCTGAGGAGACAGGAAGTAAGACTTTTATGGACCAGACATGGTGGACACTACTTTTTCTCACAACACTTTCAGTGGTTATGACGTGGTAGTGTAACTACACCCCGGAGAACGGTCCTCGAGCACCTTCTGTCACTGTACACACCATCTTTCGTGTACTGAAATCCCAGTCAGTCTTAGCCAGGGCGATTAAAGAACGACCCACTGAAGCCCTTTCAATGAGTTGGAGAGACTCAGAACCTTAGAAGTTAGTTAGTTATCCCCATTATTATTGTAGATACAGTATTCAAACAAAACTCCAGATTTAAACGGGTGGTTAAATATACTTTTATACCATAAATAACTCACGAATAATACACCGTCCAGTACGAATTCACGAAAATCACACTTGAGTGTATTGTGTTACCCAACACATGAAGGTGACAGACACCCAATGTCTACGTTTTGACTCTGAGTTCCTCACACTCATTGACCGGGTGTAACCGTTTTTCGTCTCGGTCCTAAACCTGGGTCAGTCCGAGGTCAAGTGTGTGTGAATTGATGGTTTGGTACTACGGTATACCTCAGTCCGACTTATTTCTTGTCGATAATACTAGTGTCATTAAATCGTAATTCACGAAAAATATAGGTACCACGATTCACAATTAATAATCACATAAACCTACGTTGTAAATAGGAAAGATAAGGATAAAGAAGGTGTCGGTACCGTTGTTTCTCGGAACACGAGTGATGTCGCCTCGTAGGACGGAAACAGGTTAGGTCGGGTCACGCAGTTAGAGACGTTTATTGTTTTCTACACCGGTGAGCCGACGAACAGGGACGGGGGTGGTCTTGTGGCTCTCTCCGACTCCGGAGGGGTTGACCTTGACTCGATCCTCTCGTCGTCTGTCCATGTCTAGACGCCTGGTCCTCGTTCCGAGTGTTTTCCCTCCAGTACGAATTATTTGGACTAATTAAAGAAACTCACTGTTGTTACGTTCGTCTGTCCCCACTTTCCTCTCTATCATTAAATAGGACTAAGGTTCTGTGTCCTCACATCGATTTTGGTTGTGTGTCTAAAATATCTCTACGACGACCCCGGACCTCCCAAGACCACCCCAAGTTGGAACTCCCGTCGGTCTCCCTTTGAACCTCTCAACGAGCGTCACTAGAGCACTTTTCCTTTGGGTCACGTCTCGTGTTGGACGGGTTCGGTATATTGGTTCGGTGTTTAGACAGGTCCTGTGAACGGACAGTTAAGGGAAGGTCACAGAAGGGTAGTGGATTTATATTATTATTACACCTACTGGTATTTTTTTATTATCGACTTAAATAAACTATAAATGATACACATCCCATAATAAGTCTCTCCTTTGGACTCCGTCTTTCAAATTCTTTGATGGGTCAGTGTGTCCAAAAAAAAAAAAAAAAAAAATGTCAAAGATGACCTACACATAAGGAGAGTGTTATAGTATTTTAAATAAAATAAAAAAATTAAAAATAAATAAAAAAAATAAAAAAATTTTAGAAATTAAGAATGTACGCAAGGGTTTGTACTTGGGGGGAGGGTGGAGGGAGGGGTATGGTAGAGACACCCAGTAGGGATACGTGGTCGGGGTTCGTACGACATAGGACGCAGTCTGTATCTGACCGCTAAGTTAAGAATGTACTATCATATGTACAATCTTACGGTAAGAGGGTTTAGTAGGGTGGGAGAGGGAGAGGGAGACTCAGGTTTTCAGGCAATATGTGTAGACACAGAAAAAAGGACAGAACGTATGTCCCAGCAGTAACGGTAGAAAGATTTAAGGTATATATACACAATCATATGACATAACCACAAAAAGAAAGACCGAATGAAGTGAGACATATTAGTCGAGGTCAAAGTAGGTAGAGTAGTCTTGACTAAGTTTACTTAAGAAAAATTGCCGACTCATTATGAGGTAACACATATACATGGTGTCGAAAGAATAGGTAAGTAGACGACTACCTGTAGATCCAACAAAGGTACAGGACCGATAATATTTGTCACGACGCTACTTGTAACCCCATGTACACAGAGAAAGTTAAGACCAAAGGAGCCACACATACGGGTCGTCACCCTAACGACCCAGTATTCCATCAAGATAAACGTTAAAAAATTCCTTAGAGGTGTGACAAGAGGTATCACCGACATGATCAAACGTAAGGGTGGTTGTCACATCCTCCCAAGGGAAAAGAGGTGTGGGAGAGGTCGTAAATAACGAACGTCTAAAAACCTAGTGTCGGTAAGACTGACCACACTTCACCATGGAGTAACACCAAAACTAAACGTAAAGAGATTATTACTCACTACAACTCGTAGAAAAGTACACAAACAATCGGTAGGCATACAGAAGAAACCTCTTTACAGATAAATCAAGAAACCGGGTAAAAAACTAACCCAGCAAATAAAAAGACCTTAACTCGACGTCTTCAACGAACATATAAAAACTCTAATCAACAAACAGTCAACGAAGTAAACGATAATAAAAGAGGGTAAGTCTTCCGACAGAAAAGTGGAACGAATATAAAAGGAAACAACACGTCTTCGAAAATTAAAATTAATCTAGGGTAAACAAATAAAAACGAAAATAAAGGTCTTAAGACCCTCCACCTAGTATCTCCTAGGACGACACTAAATACAGACTCTCACAAAACGGATACAAGAGGAGATCCTCAAAATATCAAAGACTAGAATGTAAATCTAGAAATTAGGTAAAACTCAAATAAAAACACACCCCACAATCTTTCACTAGATCAAAGTAAGAAAATGTTCACCAACTGGTCAAAAGGGTCGACCCGGAGGTTGTGGGTCCGACCTCACAAGTGTAAGGTCAGGTAAACGTTGACATAAATTACTACTCAGAGAAGGTAGTCACTCCTTCGGGAGTATTGTACCTATATGATTTCAAGGATCCAGGAGACACGAAGAAGGAGAACTCGTGAGAAGGGACCCACTCGAGTAGGGACGAAAATCGAAGATCAGGGTGGACCTCCTTCAGAAACTCTCTTCCGTAACACCAACTGGGGGATTGGACATAACGTGGGGTCTAATAATCAGACTCGGGTAGTATATTTAAGGAAGGAAGAACGGTCATCGACCAAATCCTTACCCATAGACGGATCACTCTGAATTCTTCTGTAAACGACGTCCCGAAGACCCTTTCCAAAAGAGTGAGGATCCTCTCTTCGTAAGAGATCTGTACTGTAAGGAGTCCTCGAACCAAAGACCTTTACAACTATTCAGACCTACACAAGACCTGGATGACGTGACCACACGAAGGTCGACTCCTACCTCGGTTGTCGTCTCTACCGTCTCATCTCTCAACCTTCCTCGGAGACAGGAACTCCCGTATTCGAAGGACAGTAGAGACCTCCGGTGCGATTACGACTTGTTCCCTTTAATTTATAGTAGCGACGACTTCAGTAACTCTCACCCGAAAGACTATAAACACCATCCTTCGTAGGAATGACTATGTTGGTCTTGTCGTAATCCTGAAAACACCCGAGTGAGGAAGGATCCCTTGGTAAAGAAAATTTTAATAGAAAATGCTGACGTAACTACATTTCTACTTATATAACACACAACACACACACACGAGGCAACACGGACTAAGAACGTTGAGGTACCTAACGTTGGGTGGTCCGAGGAGACAGGTACCTTAAAGATAATTTTGTAGAAATAGATCATTCTGAAGAAAAAGACTAAACTTCCTCTAATTTCGAAAAAAACACACATATACTCGGGGTTCTCAAACTTACAAGTAACCTTCCTAACTACCACTTCGACTTTGAGGTTATGAAACCGGTGGACTACGTTTCTTAACTGAAGAACCTTTTCTGGGACTACGACCCTTTCTAACTCCCGTCCTTCCCTTCCCCTGCTGTCTCCTACTCTACCAACCTACCGTAGTGACTGAGTTACTTGTTCTCAAACTCGTTCGAGGCCCTAAACCACTCCCTGTCCTTTTAGACCGCACGAAGTCAGGTACCCCCGACGTTTCTCAGCCTGTGCTGACTCATTGACTTGACTTGACTCGGGACTCTCATAACCCCGTGATTACACGGATCGGTACGGATCATCTATCTGACCGGGACCTATACTGAAGGTTTATAAGTAGAGGTCCGACATGGAGGGAAAACTGGAAGTTTGGACGTATGGGACGACGAATAACCTATCAAGATAAACTCACAGAATGGAATTTAAGAGGATATGAAAAAGAAACAGGTCACAAGGGACAGACTCACTTGTTACATGACTGATCCACCAACATGGTCGGTCTTTGGGACCCTGGGGTTGGAGAGGAAGTGGAACACGGGTTAGGTATAGGTTTACAAAAGTAAAAAGGAGAATTTCCCGAGAATTTTAGTAAATGAACAAGATTAGAGGTGAGGATGGAGGTGACGATAATAGGATTAGGTACACTGACTGTAGAGAACGGACCCAATGACGGTACCTGGGATTACCAGAAGGATATAGAGTGCGAGGTACATTAAAACCGAGTCTGCCATTTCGCAGACGGATGTTACGTCCTCTGGACCCAAGCTAGGAACCCAGCCCTTCTAGGGGACCTCTTCCTTTACCGTTGGATGAGGTCATGAGAACGGACCTTTTAGGGTAGCTACCTCGGACCATCCGATGTCAGGTACCCCAGTGTTTCTCAGTCTATACTGACTCAGTGAAGTGAAGTGAATATAAATAAATACACAAACCGACACGACTCAGAATCAACACCATACACCCAAGAAACTAGCAACCCCGTACGTCCTAGAAGATCGACACCGTACACTTTCCGTCCTTCTCCGGGGTCCAATAAGGAATGAGTAAAACGTCAGAAGACATCAAATAACGTATATAGTCTATGAGTTAGATTCTTTTGACTTCATGGTATGGAAATTTTGTATGTAGTCAAGTCAAGTCAAGTCAAGTCAGCGAGTCAGCACAGGCTGAGAAACGCTGGGATACTTAGCGTCGTGCGGTCCGGAGGGACAGGTAGTGGTTGAGGGTCTCAAGTGAGTCTGAGTGCAGGTAGCTCAGCCACTACGGTAGGTCGGTAGAGTAGGAGACAGCAGGGGAAGAGGAGGACGGGGGTTAGAGAGGGTCGTAGTCTCAGAAAACGTTACTCAGTTGAGAAGCGTACTCCACCGGTTTCATGACCTCAAAGTCGAAATCGTAGTAAGGAAGGTTTCTTTAGGGTCCCAACTAGAGGAAGTCTTACCTGACCAACCTAGAGGAACGTCAGGTTCCCTGAGAGTTCTCAGAAGAGGTTGTGGTGTCAAGTTTTCGTAGTTGAGAAGCCACGAGTCGGAAGAAGTGTCAGGTTGAGAGTGTAGGTATGTACTGGTGTCCTTTTTGGTATCGGAACTAATCTGTCTGGAATCAGCCGTTTCATTACAGAGACGAAAACTTATATGATCGATCCAACCAGTATTGAAAAGAAGGTTCCTCATTCACAGTAAAATTAAAGTATCGACGTCAGTGGTAGACGTCACTAAACCCTCGGGGGTTTTTATTTCAGACTGTGACAAAGGTGACAAAGGGGAAGATAAAGGGTACTTCACTACCCTGGCCTACGGTACTAGAAGCAAAAGACTTACAATTCGAAATTCGGTTAAAAAGTGAGAGGAGAAAGTGAAAGTAGTTCTCCGAAAAATCGAGGAGAAGTGAAAGACGGTATTCCCACCACAGTAGACGTATAGACTCCAATAACTATAAAGAGGGCCGTTAGAACTAAGGCCGACACAAAGAAGGTTAGGTCGCAAAGAGTACTACATGAGACGTACCTTCAATTTATTCGTCCCACTGTTATATGTCGGAACTGCATGAGGAAAAGGATAAACCTTGGTCAGACAACAAGGTACAGGTCAAGATTGACAACGAAGGACTGGACGTATGTCTAAAGAATTCTCCGTCCAATCCACCAGACCATAAGGGTAGACAAAGTCTTAAAAGGTGTCACATAACACTAGGTGTGTCAGTTTCCGAAACCGTATCAGTTATTTCGTCTTCATCTACAAAAAGACCTTGAGAGAACGAAAAAAGTACTAGGTCGTCTACAACCGTTAAACTAGAGACCAAGGAGACGGAAAAGATTTTGGTCGAACTTGTAGTCCCTCAAGTGTCAAGTACATAACGACTTCGGACCGAACCTCTTAAAACTCGTAATGAAATGATCGTACATGTATCACTTTAGTTTATACAGAATACGGGGTTTCGTAACACCTAATTGTAGTTATCTATTTATAACGTACTGTATTAACTTATCACACTATCAAGTAAAACACAGTCAAATTGATCAGATACAATATACCAGTTTATCAACACTTTCATAAAAATCTACTCTAATTGTAAATTTACCCATCTGAAACTCAGTTTGTTCAACGTAAGATATCACACCCACCCGGAGTAGGTCACTCCACTTCCGGAATGCTCTTTTCTGACTCCAGGAGACTTCTCTCTCCTTAAGACGGAAGACTAAGTTCTTAGATAGTTGAATACGGTCCTTAAGGCGTGACAACCTATCGGGATGTTTAAACTTTGAACGATCCCACACACACACGTACGAACGTGTATGAATGGGTATGGGTGTGTAGGAATGTGTGAGTATATAAGATAACTAAGAAAAAGAGACTTCTTGGAAAATTTTTTATAAATAAATAAACCGACACAACTCAGAATCACCACCGTGTGTCCTAGAAACAACGCCACGTGCTTAAGAGACCAACACCACACACCTGAATCAACGAGGCACCGTACACCCTAGAATCAGGGACTGGTCGCTAGTTTGAGTGTAGGATACGTAACGTTCCACCCAAGTATTGGTGACGTGGTGGTCCCTTCAGAGAAAGACTTCTTTAAACTGATTATACTCCTCGGATTTACTTTTGTCTCTTTTTCAAATCCTGAGGAGTCAAGAAACTCACTTGGAAAAACAACAACAATAACAAACAAACAAAAATTTCAATATAAGGAAATAAACCGACATGAAACGTGAAACAGAAGGAACGTCATACACCTTAGATCAAGGGGTTAGTCCCTAGCTTGGTTCCGGGGGACGTACCCCTCGTTCCTTAGAATCGGGGACCTGGTGGTCCCTTCAGGGAGTCACTTGGAAAATATTAGATTGGTCATAACCCTTTGTTTCTTTTCCCTCTTTGTAACTTTAGGATGTAGTACATCATTATTATTTTTGATCTTTTATTACACAACATTATTATTATTAACGATAGTTAAAACTGGGGAGAGGTACACGGTCCGTGACCCGACTAACGAAAATTACGAAATAGAGAAATTTATGGGAGTTTTCAGTTACTCCAAGTCCTATTCTTTACCTTTGGTAAGTTTTCCTTTCCTTGTATTTTCTTAAGTTACGTTCTTTAATCTACGAATGTTTTCTCGTAGACATCCTACTAGGCGTTGATTCTGGGTTTCGTCGGTTTATTTTTTATATATATATATATAAATTTTTTCTTTACAAGAGAAACGCTTGTTTCTCTGGTTATGTTTTTCCGAAATATATCTAGAAGAAAAGGAATAGTCTGAAGTATTGTTAGGGATGGGCTGGGGGGTTTTAAGGTTGTTGAGTCGTTTTATACATTGATAAATCATCATAACCTAGTAACGTTAAAGAAAATTCATGACAAAGAGACTTCATTTTCCCATTTTTATACGTACTGACTTTTTGTCCTACGAGACGAAGGTGACCATGATCTCTTCCTTATTAAAGTAATGAAAAATTAAATACCCATGACAAAACAATGAAAAGAAAGTTTTTTACCTCTACTTTAAGTATATCGTATGGTAATTGGTAAAATTTCACAGGGTAAGTCATAGTACATCACGTCAGTGTTACAACATCTGTGGGTGGAGAGAGGTCGAAGTTTGAAAAAAAATAGTGAGGTCTTCTATGGGTAATTCGTTAGGGAGGGGTAAGGAGGGAGAAGGTCAGGGACCGTTGATGATTAGACGAAATTACAGAAAAACCTAAAAGGGTAAGACCTATAAAGTATAATTCACTTGGTACATCATACACGATAAAAGACAGAGTGAATAAACCGAAACGTACGAAAACTCTAAGTAGGTTCGATATCGTTACATAGCCACGAAGTAAACAAAAATACCTATTTAATATGGGTACCCTACCTATATGATGTTAAAAATTTTAAATAAGTACGGTAGAAAAACCGACAACACTTATAACGACGACACTTGTAAATATTTGTTAACAGACAACCTCATGGACAAAAGTCAAGAAAACCCAGTGGTGTCACCTTTTAGTACCGAAGAGTAAGTTAAATGTATTAATTAGGTCAAGTCTTTAGGTCTCGAGGAAATGACTTGGCTTTCGATCCAGAGTGATACCTTCTTAGGATATCTTAACGGTGTTTATATACTATATTTAGAAGGAACACTCGGAAAGGAATTCTATGGATTATAGTAAATGATTTCACCTCTTTTCTTTTATGAGTCTCGAAACCACCTACAGATCTGTGATGAAAATCTAATTACAATTAAGGACCCTCGGGTTTTACGGTGACACCGGGTGGTCACATACCCTAGTCAGTCAAGTACCCAGATGGGATACCATTAATGGGGTCACTAACCTTGTCTGTTTGAACTGGTCTCCGTTTTTAAGGACACAACCGAGAGATTGGGTACCCTGTTCCAGTAATACCATCTTTATCGATTTACCTTCCGGGAACTTGAAAGAGGAGGATGGTTCTATCATTTGGTCTTCGTTACGACATAAAGACTCCCTTGATGTTTCTAGTCAAGTTATCGTTTCTGAACTTTGTACGTTCTAACCACTATAGATCCTATAGGAATAAATTAAATGGACAAACCGGACCTATCTTACCTATAACCTCTTATTGATATCTAGAGTTATTTGAATCAATCCCACACTGAAGTCAACGTTGAGGGTAATATTTTCTCAAAGACATGACCTTGTTTAGTTATCTCAGGGACCGGGACAATACACTGATTACGAAAAAAGAGGTATGGTGCAACTTTTCCATTGGTACTTGTCAAATGAAAATGGACCGTCGTTGCTGTCGGTTCTGTAAGTGGTAGAACCGAATCAGGATACAGTCGAGAGTTAGACAGACGGTACAATATCAGTCGTCTCTAGAGGTACCACGACTACAGGACGTTTTGCAGTGAGACAGATAACGTATCTACTGTAAAACGACTAACTTAGACTACTCGTTTTCATCGTCAATTAAACCTTCGGAATGATTCTATACTCGTTTGGTCTTTCAAACTCTATTTAGACTCCCTGGACGGCGAAGTCACTAAAGACTCTTAGGTCGTCTGACCTCGTACAACTCTATAAGAAAGGTGTCACTCTCTGTTTAACTACATAATAGATGGTACTGTTTTCTTAGTATTAACTATCCAGAAAAACCGAAAACCTCCGTCACATTTGGTGTAAAACTCAACCTTGGTAGACTCCTCAGGGAATATTCCGACGTTCACAGTTTACCACTTTGTTTCGAAGACGTTCAGGTCCGATATCGTGTTCTACAAAAAGATGAACCAGGAATACTAGTGATCCAGGTCACTGTCAGTTCTTAGAGATTGTTTATTCCTACCATTATTTTGGAATCCGTTCATGATCATTCTCTTAGTGTCATATCTGGAAATCCTAAAACCTAGTTTAGATACGGGAAAGTAGTCGGTGGGGTCACGTATAAATTACCTAAGTACTTGTCGTACGAAACTACTACCTCCACTCTTGAGACGTACCCAAGTTGTTTTACCAGAAAGGGAATTCCTTCGACTGAACCGAACTAACGACGACGAAGACTCACGGATTAGACGATTGTCTACTACAGTTGTGACTCAGGGGTTATCTATCGTAAGAGATCTCCTTGTTCGGTCGGTCGACTACATCCGACTTATATAATATAGAGAAAGTAGTACTTTTCCAGTATTTAGGTAGGAATCTCCTGATTTGTATATAATACCTATACCTAAAAGGTATAGGACGGACATTACAAAGACAGTTAAGATGGTGGATGTCTGAAAGTCCTATGAAATACATGACAGTACCTAAGATAGGTGTCAGTCACCCGAGTACGAGTCCCTTAACTGACCAGAATGATGAAAATGGTAATGGATCTTCATAGACCGAATGATTTTTCCACCTTACCGAATGACTTCTGAGTCAAAACCTCAGTCAATCCTCCGTTGTGAGACTTCCCTGTCACAAGACAGAATATCCGACTTTATAACTTTACCTCGTCCTGACATACCAGGAACGGGAGGGGTGGGTACAGGAGACGGACGGAACAGACACCCTTTGAATTCAGTTTCTTATTCAAATTAACCTCTTTATTCTTGTACACATTTGTTTCCCTTTGGTTTATTATTATTATATGAGAAATTCGTATCAGTTCCTGTAAATCAAGAAAGAGTTCCCGATATCGACTATAAGACTCGACAGAATATCTATGATTTTGTGTGTCTACCTCTTCAATTGGTGTACTACTGGTCTGACATGGGTGTTGTACTCAACGGTGTTAAGACTCTTGACCGGAGTTTCTTTACCCTTGTCTGCCCTGGGACCTTGACTTCTAATCGACATGGATTTCGTTGGTTCTACTACGACCAAGGAGGACAGGGGCGGCGGGGGTAGGGTCAACGGCCGTACACTTTATTTCGTTTGAAAGGAAAGGAGGTCGAACCGGACAAATAACGGAAAACTCGTCGCTCGAGGGTCTGGGTGTGTGTGAGAAAGTCATTGTCATATACGAGACTAAGTCTCTACTAATATACCATGAAGGAGGGGGTGTCGGTCTTATATACCCAGACCCTTAGTCACGTACGTTGATCCTACAGACGTTACACTACATATGTTTATGAATAAAGTGAGAATATGGGTTATTGGGTGTCCTAAAAACGGAGAGTCGAAGAGTTGAAAATCGAAAACATCAAACCTCCATAACAAGAGTTCACCCTTTGCGAAGACGTGTACTTCCGAGACCAAGGAGACACACGATAGTCTTCAGACCGGAGTACTTCAGTACCACCACTGAATTCGTCCGAACTCTGAGGGAGTCCGGTCTTCACTAAGAACACTGACAGTAGGAGACACGGTCTTCGCACACAATTCTGTCGAGGGTCAGTCCCTGTCTCCCGTGGAGAGACAACGTCCAACAGAGACCTGGCCCAAATTTCAGTCACGACGAATACCAAACTCGAATACTGAGCCACACACAAAAAAAAAAAGGAAGAATACAAAGAATTATACATTGAACTATAACATCCCCTCTTAACCCACTCGTCCCTCTTCTCTACCGGATGTAACGTCCGCACAGAACAAAGCTGACCAATTTGACTCGGAAACAATTTCAGGCTCAACAGGTCCACCGCGATCTCCATTTCTTTTCACTTTCACTTTCACTTCAGCGAGTCAACACAGACTGAGAAACACTGGGGTACCTGTCATCGGATAGTCCGAAGAGATAGGTACCTTAAAAGGTCCGTCCTCATGATCTCACCCGACGGCAAAGGGAGAGGTTCTCCATTTCTTAGACAGACGTTATGTCCTCTGTGTCCTCTGGTCTAAATTAGGAACCCAGTCCTTCCAGGGGACCTCCTCCAGTACCGTTGGGTGAGGTCATAAGAACGGACCTCTTAGGACACCTGTCTCCTCGGACCGTCCGATGTCAGGTATCCCAGTGTTTCTCAGTCTGTGTTGACTTCACTGAATCGTGTGTGCGTGGAGACTTGGTACTCTTAGATCCCCAGTGGTATTTCATCGGTGTCTTTCAACAGAAAAACGTAACAACGTTGTATGGGAATTCGACCTTGAAGGGGGTGGGGGAGTACGTCGTCGTGGGTACGAAGACGGTAGTGTGAGTCTAAAAGGTGACGATGAAAACAAGGGTAACATTGGAAATTTATTTGTAGTCAAAGTGTCCATTGGGTCAAAAGATCCAGTGGACAGTCAGAGTGACGGATGTCAGAACTTGCACCCGGACTAGGTCATGCTAGACAGAAAATAGACAATTACACTGGAGCAAACATGAATGTCCCACTACTCCGGACCCCTTTAAGACCGTATTTTTGTAAAGGTTTGACTTTAAAAAAGACTCTTACTCTGTTTTTCGGGGTTAGGTCCGTTCTGGAAACGTTTATGACCGTGTACTTTATGCGTCAAGGTCAAATGTAAGATTTACCGGTGGGCGGAGTACATGATCCCGATCGAGGTGTGGAATTTTCAGAAAACACCGATACCTGTTCCACAAGAACGAAAAGGATTGTAGGAGACGGGTCTTTAGAGGAGACAAGGTAATGTAGTCGTAATAATTTTTCTTAACGGGTCCCTGAAGGGACAACCAGGTCACCAAATCTGAGATATAAAGGTAACGTCCCCCACACCCAAGGTAGGGACCAACCCTTTCATTCTAGGACGTAACTAGGGTGTACAACGTACCGTGACGGGGGGTTCTTTTGATTCTTATTTTTTCTTAACGGGCAATTGTTAGAGTCTACTTATTAGTAATGCTTTTCAATAACCAATTGAAATCTTTTCTAACAGTTTTACGTTACCCCCATCAAGAACTGACTGAATGTTGGACATGAAAATATGTAATGTGAAACTATAGAGATTTATTTTGTAAAACTTACAAACGTGTAGACGACTATTCACTCGCAAAATTAGATAGTGTGTTATGGTTCACCGTTAAACCAAAGAGGTAAAAACGACCACATTGTCATAAACAGGTTGAAACTTAAAAAACATATAAAATATATTGATTCACCTTTTGTCTTTTTCTTTAACGACTATCACCACTATTTTACACACACAGAATATTTACATAACGATAACTCTAATTTACCAATGGTAAGTCAATTCGACCTTCACAACTGAAATAAGAGTAAATCTACTCTTACACAATTGAGTCAAATAAAACACAACTGAACCTACCTTTTTCTTGATTACTTATCCATTTTTTTATGACCCTTATATATTAGTCTATATTAAACTCTGAAATACACATATAAATACACACATATATATATATATGTGTGTATATATAAACGTACAATTCTTATCTATGCAAAGAAAAGGAACTACTTATCTATCAATTTAAAAGTGTGTAAACTAAAAATATGTTTTAAAATCCTCGTTTAGTACATCCTTTTATCTTATAAATAAAGAACCTGGAGAAGGACCCTGTGGTGACTAGTTTTGACTGTTCATTTGAGTTCCCCTTACAGTCCTAAAAAGTCTAGGATATTCACGTCATTATTAGTACTCTTTGCGACCTGACCTTCTTTGTGTTCGACCTTAGTTCTAACGACCCTCTTTATAGTTATTGGAGTCTATACGTCTACTGTGGTGGGAATTCCGTCTTTCACTTCTCCTCGATTTTTCAGAGAACTACTTTCACTTTCTCCTCTCACTTTTCAACCGAATTTTGAGTTGTAACTCTTTTGCTTCTAGTACCGTAGGCCAGGGTAGTGAAGTACCCTTTATCTACCCCTTTGTCACCTTTGTCACAGTCTGAAATAAAAAAACCCGAGGTTTTAGTGACGTCTACCACTAAAGTCGGTACTTTAATTTTCTACGAATAAGGAACCTTCTTTTCAATACTGGTTGGATCTATCATATAAGTTTTCGTCTCTGTAATGAAACGGCTGATTCCAGACAGATCAGTTCCGATACCAAAAAGGACACCAGTACATACCTACACTCTCAACCTGACACTTCTTCCGACTCGCGGCTTCTTAACTACGAAAACTTGACACCACAACCTCTTCTGAGAACTCCCAGGGAACCTGACGTTCCTCTAGGTTGGTCAGGTAAGACTTCCTCTAGTTGGGACCCTAAAGAAACCTTCCTTACTACGATTTCGACTTTGAGGTCATGAAACCGGTGGAGTACGTTTCTCAACTAAGTAACCTTTTCTGAGACTACGACCCTCTCTAACCCCCGTCCTCCTCTTCCCCTGCTGGGTCCTACTCTGCCGACCTACCGTAGTACCTGAGCTACCTACACTCAGACTCACTTGAGGCCCTCTACCACTACCTGTCCCTCCGGACCGCACGACGTTAAAGTACCCCAGTGTTTCTCAGCCTGTGCTGACTCGCTGACTTGACTTGACTCATCTCATCATTAAGGACAAATTCACGAACGATACAAAGTCCGAGATACCAACAACACAATTGTTCAACTTTTAGTAAATTACGAAAAGTTAGGAATCAACGTTAAGAATCAATATGTACCGGGAGGTAAAAGATTTCATCGTAAGACCTCAAGTGGTTTAACTTTACTAAACAGGTTTCAGTGTCGGTCATGCATCTCCGCAAATGACTAAGGTTTCACTTTCACTTTCAACGAGTCAGAACAGGTTAAGACACTGGGGTACCTGACATGTCAGGTACCTCAAGAGGTCCGGTCTTATGACCTTACCTATCGAAAGGGGAAGAGGGACCCTAGAAGGGTTAGGTCCCTAGTTTGGGTCCAGAGGGCATAACGTCCGTCTAAGAAATGGTCGACTCGGTGGTCCCTTCGGGTTCTTATGACCTCACCCATCAGATAGGGAAGAGGTCGCCTAGATGGGATCGGTCCTTAGTTTGGCCCCAGAGACCGTAACGTCGACTTAAGAAATGGTCGACTCGATGGTCCCTTCGGTAACTAAGGTTTCGGGTACCATTAGTGACGGAACATAATGAATGGATAAACGTGTTATCAGTTCAAACTGGTTTGGAGAAAATAAATAGATTAAATTTTTATACATAAATAAACTGGCGTGACCTAGAATCAATGTCGTGTGCTCTAGAAAAATAACACCGTGCACCTCAGAAATCAACACCGGACACCCTAGATCGAGGGACTGATCCCCAACTTGGGTCCGGAGGACGTGACCCTCGTGTCTCACAATCGATGACCTGGCGGTCCCTTCAGGGGTCTTGTTTGGAGAAAATTTCACTCTAATATTGGTCTACTATTTTGAACACACCTTTTTTTCCGTACTCAGAGACACAGAACGGACCTATCTATTTTACAAAAGTCCTTGTTCTTTATTATTCGAAGTACTATTGTGGAGTTTTATTAAAATTATTTTCACGATTTTCCCTTTATTGTCTTGTAGGTTTCATAATACTCGATTACTATCATGTAAAACATCTTCTGATCCCGGTTACTGCCTCTTACGTCACCGTTGGGTAAGGTCATGAGAACGGACCTTTTAGGGCACCTACCTCCTCGGAACATCCGACATCAGGTACCCCAGCGATTTTCAGCCTGTGCTGACTCACTGAAGTGAAAGTGAAAAGTGAAAGTACGTACCCTCTTCCTTTACCGTTGGGTGAGTCACAAGAATGGACCTCTTAGGGTCCCTGCCCCCTCGGACCACCCGACGACAGATACCCCAGCGTGTCTCAGCCTGTGCTGACTTCGCTGAATCGTCGTCGTCGTCCCGGTTACTTTGTAAACGAAATGATTGGACGTCCCATGTAGTCTTACGATATCCATTTATCCTGGTTGTCGTGTTATTCACTTAACAGTTTTATAATGACGGTACAACGTGTCAGTAGACAGAGGTGGACTTCTGCCTGAGAGCTC
Organism: Capra ibex; assembly: GCA_006410555.1. Classification (NCBI taxonomy): domain Eukaryota; kingdom Metazoa; phylum Chordata; class Mammalia; order Artiodactyla; family Bovidae; genus Capra; species Capra ibex. Next base: position 13,413,294 of record SJYO01007492.1, on the reverse strand, counting down.
ACTACATACGTAAGGAAAAAATTTGACTGGAGAACCATGACTACGTGGATAAAGTCCCGTGCTTATCTCTCCGTCTGTTTCTCTTACCTGAGACTTGCACCCCCTTCCCCTCCCACCCTGCTTAACTCTCTCATCGTAACTGGATATATATGATGGTACACATTTTAACGATCGACCGTCCTTCGAGTCCACCACGTCACCGTTTCTTAAGTGGACGGTTACGTCCTCCCGTTCTCTACATCCAAACTAGGGACCCAGTCTTTCTAGGGGACCTCTTCCTTTACCGTTGGGTGAGGTCACAAGAACGGACCTTTTAAGGTGCTTGCTACCTCGGACCGTCCGACATCAGGTACCCCAGTTTTTCTGAACCTATCTGTCTAACTCACGTGTCTGTGTGTAACACCGTTCGACGACATATCGTGTCCTTCGAGTCGACCCACGAGACACTACTTGATCTACCATCCCACCTCCACCTCACCCTCCCTCCGAGTGCTCCCTCCCAATATATACATATGTATAATCGACTAAGTGAAACCACATGTCACCTTTGATTGTGTTGTAATATTTCGTTGATATGAGGTTTAAATTTTTAAATTTTCTGATAGTTTTTATTAATTTCTTCTTTAACTGAAGAATCAATGTTACACTTTTGTCGGGAAAAGGTTTGATAGACCTCTTCTTGAAAATTCTTTACCTTGACACAACAACGGGAAAAGATGAACGTCTCCGTCTTTACGTTTGGACGTTTACAACTGGTTTACTGTCGTATGGTCTTTCTAGAACTTTTATCACATGTCTGGTGTCTCTCGTCCACCCAAGGTTGTTCGTACAGGTAGTCTTTAGTAAAGGTAAGGGAGGACCTTTATATAGTCAATTTCCTCATTTCCTTGTACTCCCTTCTTTCTCGTCCTACGAGGGCAGAACCGATTGGAACTTGAACCTCCTCGGTTACGTTTAAGATTTTGATGTCGTCATCTTTGACTACCATTGTCATCGAGTCTTATACTCTGGGTAATCTAATTTTCAAACTCAGTCAAAACGAGATAAAAAGGACTTCTAAAAAAGATCTTTACTTACGACAAACATGAACTCTCAACTCTTCTGCATTAATTACACAAGTCAAGAGTTTGCACATGGTCCACGACCCCTACCAATACGAACTCACTCGGAACACACCCTACACACCCGGTACTCTTCCCAACTCTCCTCATACACCCGACAACGTCCGTCTCCCTTGTCATATACGACTCCGTGTCTCCGTCTACAACTACAATTTTCTTACTAAAAGAGACACCTCACCCTTGTTTAACGAGAAGTCCCTTTTTTAGTACCGAGTCCTCCTTCTACCGTAAGTACTGTGTCTAACCTTTTGCTACACACTAAGAGTCCTCTCCTTATTCCTTACCCATCCCCCTCTCCTCCTGTCTTCTTTACTCTATTCTCCCGTCTTGACTAGACGGTCCCTTTCATTCGTCATTCACTCCCCTTAAACCTCAAGTCCTCGTCGGACCCCCTTATCCGGACCTATTGAACCCCTCTCACTTTGTTACTCTTCTTTACTGTTCCAACCTTATGGTCTAGGTTTCTTCTTGGAACTCACTTCATTCAGTAGTACTCGACCTCTTGTCCCGTTAGTCACTATTCCTCTTGTGCTCAGGAAGGGTTCGTTATATGCTTTGTAGTCCTCCCGTGTCTGAAGACGTAAGACACCCCGTCACAGAGCTCGTTAGAAATAAACCTATAATTTCTTATTGGGGTCGTCCGACCTCCTGAGTCCCACTAACGGTTTTCCTATAGTAGAAGAGAGAAAGAGAGAAAAACTTTTACAATAAATAAATAAATAAAAACCGACACGACCTAGATACGACCTAATAAAAACAACGACAGGGACCCGAAGGAGATCAATGTCACTCACTCCCGATGAAAAGTAACGGCACGCGACCAAAGAGTGACGTTATCGAAGAAAATACACCTCGTCCCGGAGATCCGTACGACCGAAGTCATAAACGGCGTGAGTTCGAGTCATCAACGACGAGGAACACGAGTCATCAACACCACCACGTCCCCGAGTCAACGGGGTACCGTACACCTTGGAAGGGCTTGGTCCCTAGTTTGGACACAGGGGACGTAACCGTCTACATGAAGGTAGGTGACGTGGTGATCCCTTCAGGAGGAGAAGAATATAAACGTCAAAAACGGATGAAAAATATCGACCGTTTGTTATGAAACAAGAATTTCAGGACATCAAACACCCGAGGTAGAAAAAATATAAATTTTTATTAAATCACTTAAACATTAAATACAAGACTTAAACTTTACAAAATTTTGTATTGTATATTTTATATTGTTAGAACTTGTTTATGTTAATATATGTTCAAATACAAGAACTAGGTTGTTTCTTCTTAAAGTATAAATTATCTAAAAGGGTTTACAGACCCTTACATGTTCAGATTGAAAGTCCGATTTAATCAAGAGACTAAATCTCCTTCCCTTAATATCCGTTTCCTACTTCGTTTTATGAACAGTGGCACAGAGACGAAGTAATCATGGAATTTTCTCCGACTAGATCCTGAAGAAAACACGAGGTCACCGATTTTGAGGTGCGAGGGTTACGTCCCACGAGTCCAAGTTAGGGACCAGTCTCTTGATCTAGGGTGTACGATGTTGATTCTGGACCATGTCGGTTTATATATATATATATATATATATATATATATATATATATATATATATAAAAAAAAAAAATTCTCTCTCTGACTAGGTAGGTCCGACACACGAGGTACCCGACATTTTGTCACACAGGAGGCACAAGAGATAGGGGAGGTGAGGGTCAGGTTAGACAGGAAGGACATCAAAAAAAATATATATAAAAAACTATACCTGGTAAAAATAACAGAAGTAACTTAAACAATGTTATAACAAGGACAAAACAAAACCCCAAAAAAACCGGGTTTCTGTATACCCTAGAATCAAGGGGTTGATCCCTAGTTTGGGTATAAGGGACGTAACCTTCCGTTTCAGAATAGGTGATCTGGCGCTCCCTTCAGGGGAGAGGAAGATGAACTAAACCTATATGGTCGTGAGTGAGAGTGAAGAGACCGAGACCTGAGAACAAGATAGAAATTACAATACTTTACTCATTCATCTTATGGAGTGCATCTATCTCATAAATCTCGAGTCTTCCCTTCAGATACAACCTTTGTATTTAAACTCAATAAACATATATCGATCAACAATTTCTATACCCACACCTACTTCAACACATCTCTCTCTTTCAACTTACTCTTTCTCTCACTTTCTTTATATAACTGTCAGGTACAGTCCATTTTACTCGACCGTTACCTCTTTCTCCTTATCCACGTCTCCACTCTCTAGTTGGTCCTCTCCCACCACGGTGTCTTTTATTCTCTTTCACAAAGTTCTCCCTTTCCGACTGGTTGACTCAGTATATAAGGACTCTCTCGATCATTCTACCTGGGACCTTTCACAGGTTTTCCGAACGGTTACACCACTGACTCCACTCTCTTTAAAACCACTACACCCATCTTCGATCCAACCTCTGATAGTCTTACTCAACCCCCTCTTTTGTTTCACACTCTTGTAAGAAGAAGAAAAAAATTTATCGGATACTCCCTAAATTTTTTATTAAAGAAACAGATAGAATAAAAACCAACGCGACCTAGAAGCAACCACGTGTGACCGAACGAGATCAACACTACCCACCCCCGATGAGAAACAACACCACGAATCCGAAGAGTAACGCCACCGAAGAGAACAACACCTCGTACCTGAGACCTCGTACCCGAGTCATCAACGCCGTGTGAGTGAATAAACGGGGAACTGTGCACCTTAGAAGGACCTGGTCCTTAACTTGGGTACACGCGGTGTAACCGTCCTTCTAAGGGTAGGTGACCCGGTGATCCTTTCAGACTCTAGTAAGAACTGTTTTGAACCGTTAATCCCCTCTTCTCTCCCATCATCGACCTTTCCCATAACCTAGTTCCCTCTGTAAAGGAGGACATTGACCTCCTAGGGTCGGATACAAACACACGACTACTTTTGTCAAGTCATTTACTACATCACTAATTCGATTGTAATCGACGATACACACACACACACGAGTCAACGAAGTCAGCACAGGTTGAGAATCTCTGGGACACCTGGCATCGGGTCGTCCGATGAGACAGGTACCTTAAGAGGTCCGTTCTTATGACCTCACCCAACGGTACAAGAGGAGGTCCCCTAGAAGGACTGGGTCCCTAAATTGCGGGGAGAACCATACAGAGGACGTGTCGTCCGTCTTAGAAATGGCGACTCGGTGACCCCTTCGGGTCGAGGATATATTTGAATGGGTTAATACGTATTACCGAGTTTGTACTATCTTCAAACACAGAACTATTGAATTTAAGATTTCGTTAGTCCAAATGAGGTCTACCATTAAATCCTGGAACTGAAGGATATGGAACACTGAGTGGGTGGAAGTTGTCTGAGGACACTAAGATTCGAACAGACGTAGTTCGGAACTTTCTCTTTTCTCGTACTTATTATAAGTACCCTACAAAAATCCCCAGACCGAACCTTCGTCGTCACTAGTGAAGTCGTGTGTCTCGGTATGATAGTTATGTGTGGATTGAAGGTCTCTCTAAGTCTCTAGAACAGATCGACGCACGTCCTTCTCCTTCTTTTCCTAAACCATCGATCGTTAGAGACGATATCCCCTTCTTCAATTTCTGCATCTGCTACTCCACCCCCAACCTCTTCCCCCATCACCTTTCTCACTCGAAAGATTCTTTGTTCTCCCCATTTTTGGTCCGAATTCTCGGGTACTCCTATCTAAAAAAAGGGGTCGGTCCTCTGTCCCCGTCCCTCCAGTTCCTATAAACGTTTTCTTACTGGTGTTTCTGTCTGGTACAAATTCCGTAATTCCTCTGTTCCTTCCATTCACGACTACCTGTCTTACCTCGTTTTGGTTATTCAATCTCTAGGACTATTCGGGTTCTCACTGAAGGTACCCCTAAGAATTTATTAATTCGACCTTACTCTCCCGTGACACCACAAACGGGAAAGTTCTTCTTATACAAACCTGTTCAATAAATTCTATACTAACCTAAGACTACTACTGTTCCAGGTACACACTGGTACCTGTATCCCTCCGTCTCTACCTTACTTCTTTTATTAGTGACTGTCACTCCTTCAGATCCTTTGGCTCTCGGGTCCAAATCGACACACCCATCGTTATGGTGCGTCTTCCTATTATCCTTAACATTTACTCTCTTTTTAGAACTTAGTATACGGTTTCAGAAGTCTCCTACTGTCCAGTACTGATTCTTTTACCTTTTACTATCAACACACCCCTCCTCTTCTACTACCATTTAGACCTACTCCACTCTGTAACGTCTGTGTATTAAAAAGAAAAGAAAAAGAAAAAAAAAAAACCGACGTCATCCAGAAGTAATACAGTGTACCCGAGAAGTAACGTCACATGTCCCAAGAGACAAACACCGTGAACACGAATCAACGGGGCTTCGTACACCCTAGAATCAAGGGGCTGGTCCCTAACTTGGACACAGGGGACGTAACCTTCCGCTTAAGAATTGGAGACCTAGTGGTCCCTTCAAGAGTATTCAAAAGAAAATGTTCCTCTTCATCATTTCAAGATCTTCAATATGTACCACCATTCTTCCTGTGACTAAAGTGGAAGGTCAACCTCTCCCTCGAAACCGACCACTCCCCCAACACCACCCACCTCCCTCCCAGGAGTTCCCTAGTGGTCCGAAGTCAAATCCGTTTTCTTTTCGAACCCCTACAACCATAGATTCCCTCAAATAGTCAAAGTCTTACTCCAAGTTCTCCTATGTTTCCTTACTGACCCCAAGTCCCGGTTCTTTCTCACGACCTAGTCAACTCCCCTATAGCTCTTGTCCATTCCTCTCAGTGTTTCCATCCAACTAGGAAAACTTACCTTAAACAGGACTCTTAAGGAACAACTTTCTCTATATGTGACCGGCTCATATCGACCCTCGGAAGAACACGACTAAACCGTTATTATACCAGGGACGCCGAAGTGTACCCCCACGTCGTGTGTCTCCCCCTAAACTACTGAGTCCCGTAGACGGGGGTCCAAGTGTACCTTGTCGGTGACTCTGGATCTCGGGTTGAGTACCATCCGGAAAGGGTGGTCGGAGGAGAGTGAAGTAACGTGAGAGACGAGGTCTATAGTATCGGTGGAAAATCAAGGAGTTAAGAACGTACAAGAAGAGACGGTGTCCCCGTGTATGGGAAGAGAGACGGGAGAGAATAAGTAGGAAGTCTAGAACTGATTTTGTAGGGAGGAAACCCATGTGGGGTCCGAGGGGACAATAAGACAGAGTAATGTAACACAAGAGGAAGTGTCGCAAATAGTATCAATATTAAAACGTCAATAGACACACGAGTAAATTAATTTCGGGGAGAGAAAACGAACAGACATTTAAGGTGTTCCCAGTACAGATAAACTATGTGTACCATAAGATTATGAACGTATATTATCCACACTACCAAAATTTTATATAGGTTTTTACGAAACTGTGAGTGGGAAAGTTCCGTCTTTTGATTAAAAGGAGGACAACTACACCTGGTCTGAATCACTGAACGAAGATTGTTTATCTTACATCACCTTCACTGTTATATATTGAAGACTCCAATATCTTTCTTATTTCGAAGGAGGACCACGAAAGAACAAGAACCTAGTGAACGAGTCCCTTTCGGTCCCGTACGATACTGTAGTGAGTTCTTCGTGACACCATCCCTAAAGGGACCACCAGGTCACCGATTCTGAGGTACGAGGGTTAAGACCCCCGGACCCAAACTAGGGACCAGTCCCTTGACATAAGGTGTACGACGTTCATTTCTATAGGTGTTGATTTTGGATCGTGTCGGTTTATTTATTTATTTATTTATATATATAAAAATTTCTTCTTTGTGGTACCATTCTGAGTGTACCTCTCCTTGACTCCGGAGGATGGTTATCGGTCGTAGTTCAAAAGTCAGTACTCTCCTTCCGTGGAAAAACAGAAAAAAATTAATTTTATAAAATGAAAGATAACTTCATATCGGTTAATTGACCCAGTCTTTCTATGGGACCTCCTCCTTTACCGGTGGGTGAGGTGATAATAACGGACCTTTTAGGGTACCTGTCTCTTGGGACAGACCGATGTCAGGTACCCCAATGTTTCTCAGTCTGTGTTGAATCACTGATTTGTTGGTGTTGAGAACCGTACGTAACACGACCAAGAACAATCCCTGTCTATTCTACAAGGTATATTCGGTGTTGAAAACGTATGATTCCTGTGAAGAAAATGGAGTCTGAAATCGTTCCTTAGTATGAAGGTAGTTCTTCATACTGTTTTATTTTAAAGTTTAAGAAATACTCGTTGACTCTTAAGAGACTTAGGATTACGTTATTAAAGTCAGGTACCCCAGTGTTTCTCAACCTGTGGTGACTTGGTAGTGTGTATCGGTTAATTGTTACAACACTATCACAGTCCACTTGTCGGTTACCTGAGTCGGTATGTATATGTACATTTGTAAGAAGGGGTTTGAGGGGAAGGTAAGTCCGACGGTATATTGTAATTCGTCTCAAGGGACACGATATGTCATCCTCGAACAACCAATGGGTAAAATAAGGAAAATTTATATCGTCTTACAGGTACAACTAGGGTTTGAGGGATTGATAGGGAAGGCGGGTAACCTCCTTCCGTGAACTTTCACCTAGGAGGTCGGGACCAGTTCGGAAGTCTATCGACGTCGAGACTGACCGTAGATTGATATTAGAGTACTCTCTTAGATTCGGTGACGTTATTCAACGAGGAACACTCTCCATTATTTAATAATAGTAATAACCAAATTCGTAGGTTCAAGACCCCATTAAATATTACATTGTTATCCATTGATTATATTATCCAAAAATTTGTTTATAAATGACTTACTTACTTAGTGGTTTAAGTACTTGTGGAAAAAACAACAACAAAAAATTCAAAAAAAGACGAAACCACAGTTAGTTATTAATCTAGTTATTACTAAGATTATCCACGGACTTTGAAGGACAACGGAGAAGAGACGTAAAGTGAAGTATATATCTGAAAAAGTAGGAATACTCACCCTCTTTTTATATGTTTCTTTAGTCGTTTTTATGGATTGGGAATTTTCTAACGTAAATAGACTCACTAGAGTCATATTCCTTTCTAATTAATATAAAGTGAAGGTAATGTATGATGGTTTCTAATCAACCGTATTTTCATTTCGACTGTTCCGTTTTAAGCATTCCTAGTAGTTTATTACCACTTTAAAACCGACTCTCTCCCAAATCTTTTAAAAAAATTTTATTTAGAGATTACATCTAAAAAATTTGTGTTAAAAATTCAGTTATTTCAATTGAAAGTACAGTAACGTACGAAACTAGTTTACAAACGTGGAAAACCTAAATTTTCCGGTTGATGAATTCCCAGTAACTGATAACGTTGTCGAAACAGAAACGGGGACAGTTGTCTTGGGGCTCTTAGGAAAGTCGGAGTATCTCCTACCTCCCTTAAAAGTTTCCCTTAGAACTGGATTATCCTACATCGTAGGCAAAAGGGACAACATCGACGTCTTGTTTTCGTCACGGACCGTGTGTCGTCCGTAAACTTTGCATAAACAACTTATTTACTTACTTACTTATCTAGAGAAATGAGTAGTATCAGTAACGCTACAATTTTCGACAAGGTCAACGGATTCATCTTTACTTACGTATTGATTGTGATAGACCGTTTTCCTTCCTTTCAGACTTAATCCATCGTAGTTACACTGTTCACATCGCTTGATGACACAATAACAACAAACGAGTGTTAATGTAAAAGAAGTGTTTTTATTCTTAAAACAAAATGTTGACACACCAGCTAATTCCCACGCCGATTAAGACACCTGACCGAGTAAGTTGTAGACAAGGTAACAGTAATGTCACACAGAAGGACCTTACGTCTCTGACTTTTCAAATTTTCATGTAAAAGCTCTGAGAAAAGGACGATCCCAAGATTTGCTCTACATCCAAGGAAGTAAGTTTACGTAGGTGGACATTGGACTTTTACTTGTCAATTCTCCCTCTCAAACTCCGTAGATAGAATGAGTAAGATTACCAACTCTCCTTTCCTCAAACTACACATGGATTTCGTCTCCATGACTGAGGGATTAAACCGTCCCTTTAAGGACTACGTCTTCTCCATTGTTCTAAGGTCTCGATCACGACCCAGCAATGAGGGACTAAGTCGTTCATCAGAGGACAAAAAGATCCCTCGTCGTCGGAAGAAGTGTCGGGTCAAGACGTCTCACCTAATGTCTTAAAAAGGACCCACTAGTTTGACCTCAGACAAAGGAGTCCCGTAGATTGCTGTAAAATTCGGTGAATTATGGTACGGGGACCTCTTCCTTTACCGTTGGGTGACGTCATGAGAACGGACCTTTTAGGGTACCTGTCTCCTCGGACCATCCGATATTAGGTACTCCAGCGTCTCAACCTGTGCTGACTCGCTGAAGTGAATTATTATGGAACGTGGTTTAGGGAAAGACGGGTTCACTCATCGAAAGAGACGGTGATTCGGGATCCCCGACTCTTAATAATATGTAGACTGTGTTACCAACTAATGATACACCGAATAATCTTATACCTACATGAAATTATAAATACTTCATAGTGTATGAGAACTAGACCCAAACTAAAGACCCAACCCTCCTAGGGGACCTCTTCCTTTACCGTTGGGCGAGGTCATAGGAACGGACCTTTTAAAGTACCTGCCTCCTCGGACCGTCCGATGTCAGGTACCCCAGTGTTTCTCAGTCTGTACTGACTCGTTAAAGTGAAAGTGTCTTAGGATCAAGGGGTTGGTCCCTGACTTGGGTCCGGGTACCGACACTTTCGTACCTCAGGATTGGTGACCTGACTTGGTGTGTGACCTGTATGAGATAACAGTCCTTCTAGGTCAAAGTTGTTTTTATACACGAAGATGTTGTTAGATCTGTAACTAAAAAAATAAACAAGTACGTAAATAAATAAATTGTATAAAATCCCTGAAGGGACCACCAGGTCACCAATTCTTAAGCACGAAGGTCACGTCCCCTGTACCCAAGTTGAATACCAGGCTCTTTTACGGTGTACGGTACCCCGTTGATTGGGACGTACGGTGTCAGTGGCTTCGGACAAGCGGGGATCTCGGGTACGAGACGTTGTTCTCTTCGGTGACGTTACTCTTTGGGTACGTGACGTTGACGTCTCATCGAGGACGAACGACGTTGATCTCTTTCGGGTATGTGTCGTTACTTCGATCGTGTCGGATTTATTTATTTACTTAATTAATTGTAAATAAATAAACCTACACCACTCAGAAGTAACGCCGTACGTTCGAAAATCAACGTCGTATACCCTAGATCAAGGGACTGGTCCCTAGTTGGGTCCGGGGGACGTAACCATCACACCTCAGAATCGGTGACCTGGTGGTCCTTTCAGGGATAGGTAACTAATTTTTTTTTTTTTAGGATACTTTAAACTTAAAGTGACTTCTTGAAAAAACAACGAATGGTGACGATAATCCTGACTTCAAACGTACGTAGACTCAAGATGACCTAAATTCGTTTTCTTTTTATGTAAATATCTTCCAGAAGAGTGTCTTCCGTTCCCGTTCCTACGTCGACCTGGAGTTCCACTGGACCTCAGTCACTGACGTCTCGACGACTTTTGGGTCCTTCGGGGAGAGTCGAGAGTGGTAACAGAGAGAGACTTATATACGAAGGAAGAAAGAGAGATGATTGAAATAGAGGTAGGGCCATTTGTCTCAACAAAAAAAAATTTCCCAGATAGAGACGAATACATAAGAGGTAAATTCTCTTGTCTATCCGTCTGTTTTTGTCCTTAGGGGATGTGAGTTAAAATCTTAGAATTCCTTTCTGATACTCATTGGACGAAATCAGTCCACGCACCAAGAGAGACATCTCCCATGAGGACCTCACGTCGTGAGACACGTTCTCTCATACCTACTACACTTACACTTACTACGGGGAACCTGAACTCGGTGGTAAGACTTGGTCAGGTGATCCCAGACCTTCGTCTCCGGGCAACACTCTCGGACCGTCACCCATGAGGAGAGGACCGTAGTATCACCCCTCTCCCTTCGCCTAGACGTCCTTTCTCTTCAATAGTATACTCTCCCTTAATAGCCCATGAGTCCACTGTTCGAGTGACTACAAGTAATGTTCTCACCATACGACTAAATGGATATAATCTATTTCCCATCCGTTTGATGTATGTCGGGTATCCGGTTTACGCCAGACGACCCAAAAACCTTTATGTCCAAATAAACTTGTGTTAGTATGAATAAAGAAACTCACAAAAAATACCGACGGAAAAAAGTCATGACCGTCTCAATTCGTCAACGTCGTCCTTAGGGTACCAAGTGTTTCGATGTTATAAATGACAGCCCGGGTAATGTCTCCTTTAAACAAATGGGGACATAATCTGGGGACGATGAGTTTTACTCCAGGTATTCGGTCGTCAGAGCCGTAGTGGACCGTCGAACAGCTTAGAGGTGAACGTGGACTACTCAGTCTTGAACAAGAAAAAAGGGGGTCACTCCGTAAAAGAAACGCACATACATAATGAAGGGTTCACCGCGTCACCATTTCTTAGACGGACGGTTGCGTCCTCTGAGTCCTCTACACCCAAGTTAGGGACACCTTTCTAGGGGACCTCCTCCTCTACCGTTGGGTGAGGTCATAAAAGTGGACCTCTTAGGGTACCTGTCTCCTCGGACCACCCGATGTCAGGTACCCCAGTGTTTCTCAGCCTGTGTTGACTTGCTAACTCGTATGTGTATAATATAGGGATCTTTTTCTTCGGGTTCTAAAAGGGTGGACACACAAAAGTAGAACGAAGAAACACCAGGAACTACGGTCGATTCCAATAGTCATATTACTTTGGTTTCACTGACCTACCATCGTCCAATAAGACAGTAAAAAGATCTAGAAACTCAACATGTAGTTTAGACCCAGACTAGAGGTGTGAACACATTGAACGGACACTCCAAGTGTTGTTAAAAGGGTCGAGACACTAGTAGTCACTGAAAGTCTGACCGGTTAAATTAGTACGAGGTAGTAGTGTCAATCTGTGACCTACAACCGAAACCTCATGTCCGATTATTCTTGGAGAGAAAAACCGTAACAACTACGAGAACTCTTATAGTCAGTCCTGTAAACACGTGTGGTAATACTGTCGTGTCTTTCTACCGTCTGTCTTGGACGAAAAATTGTTCTAGGGGTCCACTAAGTCTCCGTGTGATTCTAAACTCTTCGTGATATAATTTGAGGAGTAACCCGTGTTAGTTATAATAACTTCGAAAACAAAGTGTGGTCGGGGAAACTTGGACGACCCTGTACTACGTTAGAGGGTGCGTGTAATCTGATCACACGATGATAGAGACCTAAGCTACGTCACTCAAAAAAACCCTTATACAGTACCTTCTCACAGTAACGTCGGTCGGTCTTAGTCGGGTCTGTTTCCTATGGACCGATGTCAAACAATCCATGGATGAGTAAACAAGTCAATATTGTTTATAAATAACTCTCGTACGGAACACGACTTGTAACTTGATGTTTATCACTTGTTTAACCGGGTCGGAGTCAGGAGGGTCGACACTCAGAAAGTATCTAGTAGAGTAAATTGAGAAGGATATTGGTCCTACAGGGACCACTAGACATTGAGGCGTGAGGGTTACGTCCCCCGGGCTCAAACCAGGGACTAGTCCCTTGATCTAGGGTGTACGACGTTGATTCTAGACCACGACGGTTTATTTTTTATTTGTTTATTTTAATAAAGACACTAGATACTCCACCCCTGAAGTCAGGGGTACTCCTGTAACTCCGAGTCTCTCCAATTACTGAAGGAGTTTCAGTACACTGACCACTCACCGTCTCGACTTTATCTTAGATACAGATGGACTGTGGTACCAAATACGAAAAAGGATACGTCGTGACGATCTGTACCAAGATCCTCTAATATTAGATTTAATCCAGATGTCGGTCTCTCGGTCACAAAATATCTATTCTTCGTCTTATAAGAATAGAGGATGAAGGGTCTATGTCAGTTCTACTACGACATTCTAACCCCTTCCGACCTTTGATCTCCTGGGAGAGAAGTTTCACTGTCTGGACCGTGGAAATAGTCACTCTTTCTGTCTATTAAGACCAAGTTAATGAAGAAGGTCTGTGAACCTTACTCCCTAAGTGGATTCCAGGATCCTATCCTGTTCTTGTCTGACGAGACCCCTCTTTTCTCAGTCCCTATTACGAAGGAGGAGGTTCTCTTAGAGTCCTACTTGGGGTAAGTGACCCCAGTGGGACGGAAAGACTGAGAAAGACTGAGACAAGATATGTCTAGGAAGGGACCCAGGGGAGGTGACTGAGTCGGGAAGGAAGAACGTAAGAGGAGTCAGTAAGGTAACATAAGAGACCTTGAAGGAAAGACTCAGGATATCTATGCGGAGAAGATTTATGGTTATAGGAGTTAACCTCTTCTCTCTACTCCATCCTTTTTCCTCTACACTCTTTGCCCTCCCTGGTGTTACCTCTCTCGAGAACCCGATCCGGGTCCATCACTCCCTTTCCTCTATCTAGTTCTCACTTCACCGACCAATACTCTTCCACTCCCCTCCACGTCCTTACTCTTTGTACCTCATTCCACGAGAGACTACCTCGTCCTCCTTCTACGTCCCTACTCGGTTTTGTCGTCGTTCTAATAGTCGGGGTGGGGGTAGAGTTACTGTCGTTGAAACACTCTATTATCCGTGATAATAATAGAGATTAAATATTAATTCCGTTGATTCTTTATCTCCCTAACCCATTTACCAAGGTTTAGTGTACCGATATTCACCACCTTCGTCTTTGTCTCCGTTCGACCGAAATTTTGGGTACGAGAATAGATGGTGAAATATAACAAAGTATTCCCACGGAGTGACTTTTGTTTGTTTTTTTACATAAAGAGAAGTCTATAGAGACCAGGACCTGATTGGACGAACGGAAGTAAAGTTCGTTACGTAAACGTAAAATAATTATTTGTTTAAATTTTTGTTAATGAAGTTAAGTAGAAGTATCAGACTTAGTTTCGTGGGTTGTATTCATGCCGAGAAAAAAAAGTTTTCCTTTTGACAGTCTTAATTATAGAATTCACGTTAGTTACTAACCTAAAAAAAAATTACACCTGGTAAAAATTTCAGAAAATAACTTAAACAATGTTATAACAAAGTCAAAATACAAAATCAAAAAACGGGCTCCGTACACCCTAGAATCGAGAGGTTGGTCCCTAGTGGACGTGGGGGACGTAATCTTCTACATCAGGGACCTAAACAAAAAGATCAAATAAAGAAATAAGACTGTGACAATGTTGAACATACATAAAACTGAAATGGACAAATATCAAGATCCGAATTCCCATTATGTTCCAAAGGACTTTCCCCCACTCCTAATTAATCTAGTTTACATTCTTCCTGAAATTTGTCAAGTCGGGTGAGTCGTCCGTAAGACACCCGTCAAGATCACACGACCCCAGTTCCTTCTGCTTCTTCTTGCCGTAGTCGAGACTCCCCAAGTTTCACTCGATCCGTCTGGGTGTAAATCTTTCCGAAACCCTATCGTACTGTCTCGGAGTCTCTCGATCTCGTTTCGTTCACCTTCCTCCCTTGTGTTTGGTACGGACCCGAGTTCCCTTCCGAAACGACTGAGACGTATTCCTTCTGGGAGACAGAATCAGAGTCAAGGGGATTCATGGGAGACTCTTTCGTGTACCTCGAATAAACTCACACTAAGGTTCTTCATACCACTCTCTCATCCTTTCACTCTGTGTTTTCCATTCTTTCGGTTATTTTCCGAGTAATTAGTCTCCCGATGTCGCTACCTGTTGATCCCGAGGTAGGACGACCCACGGGAAAGTCCTTCACACATCTTACATGAAGGCTCAACAGGGTAGTTTCTCTCGTTCGCCCCCATAAAAGATGGTTCGTGGTGGGACGTAACCAACTTCGATCGTGGGAGTTCACGATTAAGAGATAATGGAATCGGACGAACGGTGTACCCGGTTCAGGAGGACGTCGGTCTATTTCGGAAATTCGACTTTCTACGGTCACAAACTTCATATTCGGTAAGTCAAAAGTCTTCGACGTTCACAGAGACCCGACCCGGTTCCCGTATACCTACCTCATGGTCATGGACCCTTTGTGAGTCATGTACAAACTTACCGACTTAGTCTTTTCCTTCGTAACCTATAAACTTGACTCAGTTCCTTACCTTTGACTCATGTCACCCCGGTCCCAATCCTTCCATTCTGTCCGACAATATTACCTTTTTGTACAAAATCCAAGTCTACTTGTATCTATATTTAGAGTCGAAATGGTAAAGGACTCACTGGACCTTATACTGTAAATTCGAGTCAAAAGAGTAAACATTTTACTCTTACAGTAGATGAAGACAGACGACAGTCCCTATTCATCTTCTCATAGACATTTCAAGGGTCGTGTATCATCCATAAGATATGTATCACCGGTCCTGACGTCGTCCAACAGTCTTTCAGTGTCGATGTTGACAATTAGGGACCCTTGTCTTAACTACATTTATTTACACCCTTAGTTCACACTCCTAATCCCACCCCTAGTTCACCCGATATAGATTCCGTATAACTGGACCAATCGAACTGATCTCCGGCCTTTATGTCAAACTCCGGAACGTTCAGAAATTTTACGTCGAGTTTACCATGGAGGACAATAGAAGAGTGGTGACGTAAGTCGGAAACGAGGGTGGTGGATGACTGTGACGAGATCCCAGTGATGGTGTTATATTGTTTATCAGATAAGGTTTTCCGGGAAAGAGGGGTTGAAATTGATTAATATTTTATAACAACGTACACTTTCTCTTCTTTTTTAATTTATAACTTGGGGTGGATTAAGTGGTGGGTCTATTTCCTCACTTACTAATGTTATATTAATAATGTTATGGGAGAATATCGGGAAAGAAGGGGGTTCCGAAGGACGAGAAAAGGGTCGTCATTGGTTTTACTTAAATCATAAATTACAAGTGTACATACAAAAATATTAGAATGATAAGTTACGTCTTCATAAGGTTTTATTATATATCATAGTAAAAGGTATATAATTTTGAAATCCATTCACCATAGTAAGATATAAATAGACAGAGTTAAGTCAAGTCAACGAGTTAGTACAGGTTGAGACACGCTGGGGTACCTGACGTCGTACGGTCCGGAGGGACAGGTAGTGGTTGAGGACCTCAAATGAGTTTGAGTACAGGTAACTCAACCACTACAGTAGGTTGGTAGAGTAGGAGACAGCAGAGTAAGAGGAAGACGGAAGTTAGAAAGGATCGTAGTCCCAGAAGAGGCTACTCAGTCAAGAAACGGAGTCCACCGATTTCATAACCTCAAAGTCGAAATCGCAGTCAGGGAGCTTACTTATGAGTCCTGACTAAAGGAAATCCTACCTGACCAACCTAGAGGAACGTTAGGTTCCCTGAGAGTTCTCAGAAGAGGTTGTGGTACCAAGTTTTCGTAGTTAAGAAACCGTGAGTCGAAAGAAATATCAGGTTAAGAGTGTAGGTACGTACTGATGACCTTTTTGGTACCGAAACTGATCTACCTGGAAACGACCGTTTCATTACAGAGACGAAAAATTATACGACAGATCCAACCAGTATCGAAAAGAAGGTTCCTGGTTCGTAGAAAATTAAAGTACCGACATCAATGGTAGACGTCACTAAAACCTCGGGGGATTTTATTTCAGAGAGTGACAAAGGTGTCAGAGGGGTAGATAAACGGTGCTTCACTACCCTGACCTACGGTACTAGAAGCAAAAGACTTACGACTCAAAATTCGGTCGAAAAAGTGAGAGGAGAAGTAGCTCTTCGAGAAATCAAGGAGAAGTGAAAGACGGCATTCCCACCACAGTAGACGTATAGACTTCAATAACTATGAAGGGGTCTGTTAGAACTAAAGTCGAACACGAAGTAGGTCGGGTCGCAAAGAGTACTATATGAAACGTACATTCAATTTATTCGTCCAACTGTTATATGTCCGAACTGCATGAGGAAAGGGATAAACCTTGGTCAGGTACAGGTCAAGATTGACAACGAAGGACTGGACGTATGTCTAAAGAGTCCTCCGTCCATTCCACCAGACCACAAGGGTGGAGAAATTCTTAAAAGGTGTCAAATAACACTAGGTGTGTCAGTTTCAGAAACAGTTATTTCGTCTTCATCTACAAAAAGACCTTGAGAGAACGAAAAAGGTACTAGGTCTCCTACAACCGGTAAACTAGAGACCAAGGAGACGGAAAAGATCCAGGTCGAACTTGTAGACCTTCAAGTAGCAGTACATGATAACTTCGGACCAAACCTCTTAAAACTCGTAGTGAAACGATCGGACACTCCACTCACATTAACACGTCATCAAACTCGTAAGAAACCGTAACGGAAAGAAACCCTAACCTTACTTTTGATTGGAAAAGGTCAGGGCACCGGTGACGACTCAAAAAGTTTAGACGACCGTATAACTCACGTCGTGAAAGTGTCGTAGTAGAAAATCCTAAACTTTATCGAGTTGACCTTAAGGTAGTGGAGGCGATCGAAACAAGTGTCACTACGAAGGATTCCGGGTGAACTGAAGCGTAAGGTCCTACAGACCGAGATCCACTCACTAGTACGGTAGTACTAATGGACCCAGTACTTCTAGAAAAAACATGTCAAGAAGACGAATAAGAACGGTGGAGAAGAATTATAGAAGACGAAGAAAATCCAGGTATGTTAAAGATAGGAAATAACACGGGTTGAAACGTACTTTACAAGGGAACCATAGAAATTAAAAGAACTTCTCTAAAAATCAGCAAGGATAAATGGACAGACGTTGAACGAAAAAATTTTTTATACATACATATATAAATGAACCGACGAGGTCCAGAAAAAAAAAAAAGAAAATAAAGAACAACGCCGGGGTCCTAGAAGACAACGTCACACACCCGAGTCATCAACACCGTCGTGTACCTCGAATCAACGAGGCTCCGTACACCTTAGAATCAGGGGACTGGTCCCTAGTTTTGGTGCAGGGGATGTAACGTTCCGTTTGAGAATTGGTGACCTGGTGGTTCCTTCAGGGTCGGAACACCAAAATACGGAGACACACAAAAACATATCCGACAATGGGACGGACCTACTTAAGGGAGGAGATGGAGACGGACGATAGAAGAAGAAGTTCTGAGTCAGATCTATAAAGGAGAAACATTCGGAGTTCTGTAGAACGGGGTAAGTCAGAGAGAGAGATCTAACACTGAGGACTCCCATCCCTGGAATATACTAAGTAGATACATAGGTGAAGGGAGAGACGAGTCGTCAGTCTGACTTCAGTGAGTCTTTTACAAACACTGACTCGACATGTAGGTAACACGAGACTTCTGTGAGTCTTCTCAGATGGAGAATGGTATTAATAATCAGTTTTACGGACCGCACGGTGACCTGCCCTCGACGTCCTTCTATCAGACTCAGACTAAGTAGGATTTCCGGGTCATGAACCTTATGTTATCTAGGAATTATTTATCGACCACCTACTTACGAACTTCATCCTTGTAATTTCAAAATTAACGATACTAAGAAGTTGTTTTGAAACCGGTTTGGCATAATTCCCTTCAGAAACAGTCCTTTCGTAACGGGTTAGATGAATTCATGTATTCTTTATGAATTGATTTTTCACACTTTTACCGATTTATCTATGACCCACTTTTGTAAATTCCGATCTAAAATTGAAAAAACCAAAAGGACTCAGAAACGACGACGTGTATCCGAAAGAGATCAACACCCCTCACCCCCGACGAGAGATTGACGTCGTGAACCGAAGAGATCAACACCCCTCACCCCCGACGAGAGATTGACGTCACGTATCCGAAGAGCGACACCGAAGAGAACAACGTCCCGTGTCCGAAATCCACGAGTCCAAAGTCATCGACGTTGTACGTCCGAGTCCTCAACACCAAGTGCCCGAGGTCCATACCTCCCGAAGTCATCAACACCACGTCCCCGAATCAACGGGGCACCGTACACCCTAGGAGGACCTGGTCCCTAGTTTGGATACAGGGGACGTAACCCTCCGTCTAAGAATAGGTGACATAGTGGTCCCTTCAGGATTTCACTCCAATAAAGAGTATTTTCGTTGTAATGTTTTATCCGTAGTCAAAGGGAATCGATCGATGTCATTATCATTTTATCTTAATTAGGACATTCGTAATGACAAGTCTTTTTCATTTTTCTATTGACCTTTCAACGTTTTAAGTCGTTGACCTTAGTCCTCACGAGGGTCTTAATCCAGGTTTCCTCTGACTCTTCGGACGTGAGTCTTTTCCTCTCCGACCCGTCCTTACCCTCCTCTACTCCTGTCCTCACTACATTCTGATTCTTCTTTCAAACCGTCAACTCTGTCCTTCCTTTATCAAACTGTCACCTTTCGCGGACCGTTCATTTCAGTCTTGGATTGTTCCCTTCTTGTCCACTGCTTAGTTAATGTTCTCTAAAACGGACGACAACAGACCTGAAGTCTTTATTCAACTACTCCAAACCTAAATTATTTATAATTTTAAGATTCTTGTGAATTCTTGACAGTTCCCTCCGACACCTTGTTAGTAGTATCCTCATCTAAAACTTCCGATCTGATCTTGGGTAGATAATACCTACCAAACTCTGGTTGTGTAGGTAGGACGATGGTGTCTCTCTTTGATTACTGGGACGTCGGAAGAAAAGTTTGAAGACTTTCCGACCCCACCCGTCTCTGTCTCCAATTTACCAAGATTGAAACTAAGATGACAAAATGACGTCTAAGGGACGGTACTAATAACATAATTAGGTCTTGTTTACTGTTCGTAAAAGAGAGGTTTGTTTTCTTCTCTTAAAAAACTGTTTAAGAAAGGTTAAAATAAAAATCAAAAAAAATTTATAGCTTCATATGCGACTAAATGTTACAACACAATCAAAGTCTACATGTCATTTCAATAAGTCAATATGTATATAGGTAAGAAAAAGTCTAAGAAAAGGTATGTCCAATAAGTTTCTTATGTCCATCTCAAGGAAAACGATGTGTCATCTAGAAGTACTAACAGCTAAAATATATATACACATACATATACAATCACGGTCTGAGGATTAAATAGGTAGGTGTTCTGGAAAGGGGAAACCGTCGGCACTCAAATAAAAGTTTCAAACACTCAGACAAAGACAAAGTATTTATTCAAGTAAACTTATTAAAAAACTGAGATGTATATTCACTATAGTACTATAAACAGAAACAGACTAAAGTGAATCATTCATTCCAGGTAGATAGACCGACGTTTACCGTAATAAGGTAAGGAAAAATACCAACTCATCATAAATTAACATATATACATGGTGTAGAAATAGGTAATTAGACAACTACCCGTAAATACAACAAAGGACACAGAACCGATAACATTAATCACGACGTCCCTTGTAACTCTACGTACATAGAAAAAAAACAAGAAAAACGTACATAGAAAAACTTAATCTCAAAAGAGACCAATATACGGATCCTCACCCTAACGACCTAGTGAACCATCGAGACGAAAATCAAAAAATTCCATAGAGACATGACAAGAAGTGTCACTGACAGGACTAAATATCAGGGTGGTTTTATTCTCTAAATTACTAAACAGAAATACACTTCTAACGATAGGTTATAAAAAATTTTCAATTAGTTAATCCGAGACGGTCCAGAATCAACTCGTGTCCCTTAGAAGTTAGAAGCAACACCAAATGACCTAGATCAAAAGACTGATCCCTAGTTTGAGTCCGGGGGACGTAACTTTCGTGGTTCATAATCGGTGACCTTGTGTTCCCTTCGAGGGTTAGAAGTATATGTCAGAAACGGGATGTAAATATATGGGTATTGTCATGTTAAGGTGAACGATTCAAATAAACATTAAACGTTATTAAACTTGTCCCAAACCCCACTTCAACTTAAAACGAATCGTTTGGGAAAGACAATACCTAATTTTAATTCTAAAATTTGTTTTGAACCCTCATGGATCCTACTGTGTACAGGGACTTGTAAATTTCGTGATAAAATACTATCCATTGACTTCACTACCAATGGGAGACGGTGTCGTAAAATCCTCTCTGACAGACAAGGGTAAAAATAGAGGGACAATCTGATACTTGAGGTGTTCCGGTCCCCCGAGACCAAACAAACGACCCCTAAGGGTGGTAAGTTGAGTCAGACCGTAGATTTCCCACATGTCACTTAAAAGACTATTCTAGTCAATTAGTTACCTTTTGTGATCTCTAAACCTTCGGGGTAGAATCCTGTACTACTCTTGACAGAATAAAATCCCTCAAAAACAATCCAAATATAGGTCTAAGATGGTTAATAACTGTTTACAAACTACATCCTGGAAGTGAGTTGAGTCTCGAGGACGAAAGAGTAGACATTTCATTCTTATCACCATCATGGATAGTGTACCTCAATAACACTCCAAAGTCACTCTATTACGTGAAGGATAGTCTATGTTCGGAAGATATTTTGTTCTAGGAAGTTGGAGTCACGGAGACTGTACACTCCGTCCTATTAAGGAACACACCTTGACCAGACACGTAACATTCTACAAATGGTCGTAAATGTAAAAGATGACAATCTACGGTCATGGTGAGGATTGGAGGTAATGCTGTCGGTTTTCACAGAGGACTAAACGGTTTACAGGAGACCTTCCATTTTAGTGGGGTAAACTTCTGGTGACGATGTTTCAAAGTCATAAACTACACAATAACCATGTTCCCATCTGTTTATCTAGGTACCTTGTCTTCTCTCTCTATTTTTTACCTGGGGACGTATATACCTTTCACTATATACTGTCCTTATCTTAATATATAGTCACCTCTTTTCTGTTCCGACAAATGATTCACCACGACCTCGTTAACTAACTTTTTTTTATGTTAAGATAGAGTAAGGTAAGTGTTTGTGAATATCTTCTTTTATACCCTCTTTTAGAAGTAACAAAGTCCCATTTTTCCTAAAGAAGTTGTCCTGTTACTTTTTGGGGTTTTTTGTATTTCCTTTTCCAAATATGGAAAATACAATTTTTAGTACATACAGTTACCGTAGTATCACTTTTAGATTCCCCGTTTAACTTTCTTTAATATTGGTGATCTGGTAAGTACATACTGGATTTAGTTTAGGGAATACTAATATGGCACCTTCACTCTTTATCTGAATTCCCTGATCTAGAATATCTGTCCCACGGACTACTTGATACCTGACTCCAAGTACTGTGACATATCCTCTGTCCCTAGTTCTGGTGGAGGTACCTTTTCTTTACCTTTTTTCGTTTTACTGACAGACCCCTCCGGAATGTTTATCGACACTTTTCTTCTCTTCACTTTTCGTTTCCTCTTTTCCTTTCTATCTTCGTAGACTTACGTCTCAAGTTTTCTTCTCGTTCTTCTCTATTCTTTCGGAAGGAGTCGTTAGTTACGTTTCTTAATCTCCTTTTGTTGTCTTACCCTTTCTGATCTCTAGAGAAGTTCTTTTAATCTCTATGGTTCCCTTGTAAAGTACGTTTCTACCCGAGCTATTTCCTGTCTTTACCATACCTGGATTGTCTTCGTCTTCTCTAATTCTTCTCCACCGTTCTTATATGTCTTCTTGACATGTTTTTTCTAGAAGTACTGGTTCTATTAGTACTACCACACTAGTGAGTGGACCTTACACTTCAGTTCACCCGGAATCTTTCGTAGTGATACTTGTTTCGATCACCTCCACTACCTTAAGGTCAACTCGAGAAAGTTTAGGACTTTCTACTACGACACTTTCACGACGTGAGTTATACGGTCGTTTAAACCTTTTGAGTCGTCACCGGTGTCCTGACCTTTTCCAGTCACAAGTAAGGTTAGGGTTTCTTTCCGTTACGGTTTCTTACGAGTTTGATGGCGTGTTAACGTGAGTAGAGTGTGCGATCATTTCATTACGAGTTTTAAGAGGTTCGGTCCGAAGTCGTTATGCACTTGGTACTTGAAGGTCTACAAGTTCGACTATAATATGTTCGGTCTCCTTGGTCTCTATTTTACCGGTTGTAGACGACCTAGTAACTTTTTCGTTCTCTCAAGGTCTTTTTATAGATAAAGACGAAATAATTGATACGGTTTCGGAAACTGACACACCTAGTGTTATTTGACACCTTTTAAGACTTTCTCTACCCTTATGGTCTCGTGGACTGGATGGAGAACTCTTTGGATATACGTCCAGTCTTTCGTTGTCAATCTTGACCTGTACCTTGTTGTCTGACCAACGTTTATCCTTTTCCTCATGCAGTTCCGACAGTGGGACGAACAACAGTGGGACGAATAAATTCAAGATACGTCTCATGTAGTACTCTTTGTGACCCGACCTTCTTCGTGTTCGACCTTAGTTCTAACGGTTTTTTTTATAGTTATTGGAGTCTATACGTCTACTGTGGTGGGAATTCCGTCTTTCCCTTCTTGAGTTTTCGGAGAACTACTTTCACTTTCACCTCTCACTTTTTCAACCGAATTTCGAGTTGTAAGTCTTTTGCTTCTAGTACCGTAGACCAGGGTAGTGAAGTACCCTTCATCTACCCCTTTGTCCCCTTTGTCACAGTCTGAAATAAAACCCCTCGAGGTTTTAGTGACGTCTACCACTAACGTCGGTACTTTAATTTTCTGCGAATGAGGAACCTTCTTTTCAATACTGGTTGGATCTATCGTATAATTTTTCGCCTCTGTAATGAAACGGTTGTTTCCAGGCAGATCAGTTCCGATACCAAAAAGGTCACCAGTACACACTTACACTTTCAACCTGACACTTCTTTCCACTCACGGCTTCTTAACTACGAAAACTTCACACCACAACCTCTTCTGAGAACTCTCAGGGAACCTGACGTTCCTCTAGGTTGGTCAGGTAAGACTTCTAGTTGGGACCCTAAAGAAACCTTCCTTACTACCATTTCGACTTTGAGGTAATGAAACCGGTGGAGTACGTTTCTCAACTAAGTAACCTTTTCTGAGACTACGACCCTCTCTAACCCCCGTCCTCCTCTTCCCCTGCTGGCTCCTACTCTACCGACCTACCGTAGTGACTGAACTACCTACACAGACTCACTTGAGGCCCTCAACCACTACCTGTCACTCCGGACCGTACGACGTTAAGTACCCCAGTGTTTCTCAGCCTGTGTTGACTCACTGACTTGACTTGACTTACAGGTTATTTTCTATACATAAATCTTATATTACTATCTTACGGTCAGTTGTGGATTTACGACTGACATAATCGAAGGATCCGTATGATATTGTTTAATGGTGTTTGATTCACCGATTTCAACTTTGAGGTCATGAAACAGGTGGAGTACGCTTCTCAACCGAGTAACCTTTTCTGAGACTACGATCCTCCCTAATCCCCGTCCTCCTCTTCCCCTGCTGGCTCCTACTCTACCGACCTACCGTAGTGACTGAGCTACCTGCACTCAGACTCACTTGAGGTCATCAACCACTACCTGTCCCTCCGGACCACATGACACTAAGTACCCCAGCGTTTCTCAGCCTGTGCTGACTCGCTGACTTGACTTGACTTGACTTGACTTCACCGAATTTTGTTGTCTTTATATGAGAGTGTCAAGACCTCCGATCTTCAGGTTTTAGTTCCACTGTCGTCGAGACAAAGGAAGACCGTCAAGATTCCTTCTTAACGAGGTACGGAGAGAGGATCACCCCAACAGTCGTTAAGAACCGTAAAGGACCGAAGATCGACGTAGTGAGGTCAGAGACGGAAACAGAAGTGTACAAGAAGAAGGGACACAGAATTGTACCCGAAGAATCCTGTGATTGACAATATAAATCCCTGGTGGAACTAGATTATACCGAAGTAGATTAAAACTAGTCTAGTCGTTTTTGGGTTAGAGGTTTATTCCAGTGTAAGACTCCAAGGCCACCTGAACTAAAAAACTTCCTATGATAAGTTGGGTTATGTCAGACGAGAAACTTGGGCATGAAAGTGTAAGTACGACATACGTTTTATGGAAATAATGTAGGTTTGTAGAGGTTTCCAGAATTTAAAAAGGTCGTAGTTGAGGTTCAGGGTCTAGAGTAGATTTATAGTTAAATCTTTCAGGGTTTGGAGTATTAGATTTAAAACATTTAGTTGACACCCACTTTGAGACTTTTACGAGGTGGTACCCTGTTTTAAAGAGAGATAGACACTTGGACACTTCGATCTTTTGTCCAACGGACCAACGTTTTATGCTTCCACTGTCAGTTTTTTACCCGTCTTCTAGATTTATCTGTAAAGAGGTTTCTTCTGTATACCTACCGGTTTTTCGTGTACTTTTCTACGAGTTGTAACTATTAATAATCTCTTTACGTTTAGTGTTGATGTTACTCCATAGTAGACAGTGGGTAGTTTTACCTGTAGTAGTTTGTTAGATGTTTGTCATTTACGACCTATACACACACCTACTTGAGTCAATACGGGTTGAGAAACTATAGGGTACCTGACATAGGGTAGTCCGAGGAGACAGGTATCTTAAGGTCCGTCCTTATGACCTCAGGTCCGTTCGCGAGAGGTCATATGGTAAAGAAAAAGTATCCTACACCTTTTTTCCCTTGGGAGGAGGTGGCAACCACCCTTACATTTAACTATTTGATACCTCTTGTCATACTTCCAAGGAATTTTTTGATTTTTGTCTCGATGTTATTCTAGGATGTTAGAGTAGTAACCCGTATATAGGTCTCTTTTAGTATTAAACTTTTCTATGTACGTGGGTTTACAAGTAACGTCGTGATAAATGTTATCAGTTAGTCGGATTTACAGGTAGTTGTCTACTTATCTAATTTTTCAACACTATGTATATATATATATTACCTTATAATGATCGGGTATTTTTTCTTACTTTATTACAGTAGACGTCGTTGTACCCACCTGGATCTATAATAGTATGACTTACTTCATTGAGTCTGTCTTTTTCTTTTTATAGCACACTATAGTCAATATACATCCTAGATTTTTTACTATGTCTATTTGAATAAATGTTCTGTCTTTATCTCAGTGTCTACATCTTTTGTTTGAATACAAATCCTCCCCCTTCCTACCCCCTCCCTATTTATCCCTCCAACCCTAACTGTATATGTATGATTCATATATTTTAACTATTGATAATCATCATTTTTGGACAACATATCGGGTGCCTTGAGAAGAATTACGAGAATTACTGGATATACCCTTTCTTAGATTTTTTCTCACCTATATATGTCACATAATTTTGAGTCTCTGTAGTGAAACGGAAGCTTCCAGACATATCAGTTTCGATACTAAAAAGGTCATCAGTACAAACCCACACTCTCTACCTGGTATTTCCTCCGACTCGTGACTTCTTAAATACGAAAACTTGACACCACAACCTCTTCTGAGAACTCTCAGGGAACCTGTCGTTCCCAGGTTAGTCAGGTAGTATTTCCTTTAACCAGGACTTATAAGTAACGTTCCTGACTGTGACTTCGACTTCGAGGTTTCGAAACCGGTGGACTACGCTTCTCGGTTGAGTAACCTTTTCTGGAACTACGACCCTTCCTAACTTCTGTTCTCCTCTTCCCCTGTTGTCTCCTACTCTACCAACCTACAGTAGTAGTTGAGTTACCTGTACTCAAACTCGTTTGAGACCCTCTATCACTTCCTGTCCCTTTGGACCGTACGACGTCAGGTATCACAGTGTTTCTCAACTAGAGTTCGTTTAAGTTCTCGACCGTCCCTTTTAAGGAAATCCAGAACCCCGACCTCTTAGTAAGAGACACCGAGATAGACGGGAGACTCGGGTTCCTCCAGAGAAGACGCGGACGGAGACCCGGGTAGAGAGACCGGAGACACAGGTTCCATGACGGGAACCTTAGTAAAAAGGAAAATGAACTTCGTATTGTATATATACATCGACTCATTAAAGCCGCCGAATGAAGGATGGACATCTTAGGGACTTCAGGGTGTCGAAAGGAAGTAAGACAGAGACAGGAGAAGTCAGGTCCAACCGTTATAAAGACGACTATGCTATAAGAGTGTTTGGAAACAATCAGAAGAGACATACAGTCCCCTTAGGTACGGTAATGTGTTCTCCCAAGAGGTGTCTAGGGAGGACATATTTGGTATACAGACAAGGACCCAAGACGACTCCACCAACTAATCTAGACAATTCAGTGTGTTGATTAGAATAGGTGTTGTCAAACAGGCCGATGTATGTGGGAACGGAGATAAAGGTCTCATATACATAATAGACTTATACGACTTTTAAAGAGTTTAGTAGTTCACAAACAAGAAAAAACAAATTGTCGGGAAAGAAGTTAAAGAAAGAAAGGAGAATACAGAATGACATTCGTTGTTCTTTAATCCAGTATGGAAGGTATGAAAAAGAACCTTTAGAGAACCCGATTTATAGGTCTAAGTAACAAATGTAAAAGATGAAAGGTGGATTGTCATTCTGTGTCAAGTCGGTTCAAAAGGTGGTGAAACATTGGTCCTAACGGAAAGAAACTCCCAAATTTTTGTATAAAGAGTAAAGGTAGACTCTGGAGTTCTTAACGGAATTGGAGGTATAAAGATCTTGTCAGAGAAGTTCCGTTAGATCCGGAAAAGATAGTACACGGAGTTTTAAGAAGATCAGGGATGGATAATGGGTTAAGGTTTCGGTAAAGGTGTAAAAGCCGTAAACAATGTCGTCGTGGGTGAAGGATCATGGTTTTAGTCTAAGTCCGTCCCAAGAGGTCCCTGTGTCTTGATTTATCCCTCTAAGAGAAGAAGGGAGAGTGGGGGTATACATAATGAGAGAGTCACCCGTATTAGAGGAAATGAAGTTCAGTTTATCAATATCTACAATTGATGTAGACGTTTTATAGAAGTGTCGTTATGGATCTAAACACAAACTTACGTCACGAACCCACGTCAGAGTGTACGTTGTCTATCTTTCTAGAAACAAGTAAAGGTTCCGTTTGGTAAATCATAGGGTCATTATGTTCAGATACGACGTTGGTTATTACGGCTTCATCGACTTCAACTTACCAAGATGTTCTGGAAGATCTTGATTGTGTGTGTGTGTGTGTGTGTTTTTTTTTTTCTACAGGAAAAGTAGTATCCCTTGACCTTACGTTTCCATCCTTCAGTTCTCTAGGGACTTCATTGTCCCTTCAAACCGGAACCTCATGTTTCACTTCGTCCCGTTTCCGATTGTCTCAAAACAGTTCTCTTACGCGACCAGTATCGTTTGTGGGAGAAGGTTGTTGTGTTTTCTACTGAGATGTACACCTGTAGTGCTCTACCAGTTATGACTTTAGTCTAACTAATACAAGAAACGTCGGTTTCTACCTCTTCGAGATATGTCAGTCGTTTTTGTTCTGACCCTCGACTGACACCGAGTCTAGTACTTGAGGAATAAGGGTTTAAGTCTGACTTTAGCTTCTTTCACCCCTTTTGGTGATCTGGTAAGTTCATACTGGATCTAGTTTAGGGAATACTAATATGTCACCTTCACTGTTTATCTAAGTTCTCTAATCTAGACTATCTCACGGACTCCTTGATACCTGTCTCCAAGTACTGTAACATGTCCTCCGTCTCTAGTTCTGGTAGGGGTTCTTTTTCTTTACGTTTTTTCCGGTTTGCCAACAGACTCCTCCGGAACGTTAATCGACTCTTTTCTTCTCTTCGTTTTCCTTTTCCTCTTTTTCTTTCTATATAGGTAGACTTACGTCTCAAGGTTTCTTAACGTTCCTCTCTATTCTTTCGGAAGGGGTCCCTTATTACGTTTTTTTTTTTTTTTTTTTTTTTTNGGGGTCCCTTATTACTTTTTTTTTTTTTTTTTTCTCCTTTTGTTATCTTACCCTTTCTGATCTCTAGAGACCAAGGTTTAACCCTTTCCTCATACAGTTGTGACACATAACAGTGGGACGAATAAATTGAAGATACGTCTTACGTGATATGTTTTACGCCCCGACCTACTTCGTGTTCGACCTTAGTTCTAATGACCCTCTTTATAATTATTGGAGTCTATACGTCTACTGTGGTGGGAATACCGTCTTTCACTTCTCCTTGATTTCTTGGAGAACTACTTTCACTTTCTCCTCTCACTTTTTCAACCGAATTTTGAGTTGTAAGTCTTTTGATCTAGTACCGTAGACCAGGGTAGTGAAGTACCGTTTATCTACCTCTTAGTTACCTTTGTCACTCTCTGAAGTAAAAAGACCCGAGGTTTTAGTGACGTCTACCACTGACGTCGGTACTTTAATTTTCTGTGAACGAGGAACCTTCTTTTCGATACTGGTTGTATCTGTCGTATAATTTTTCGTCTCTGTAACGACTGTTTCCAGACAGATCAGTTACGATACCAAAAAGGTCATCAGTACATACCTACACTCTCAACCTGATATTTCTTTCGACTCGTGGCTTCTTTACTACGAAAACTTCACACCACAACCTCTTCTGAGAACTCTAAGGGAACCTGACGTTCCTTTAGTTTGGTCAGTTAAGATTTTCCTTTATTCAGGACTTACAAGTGACCTTCCTGACTATGATTTCGACTTTGAGGTTATGAAACCGGTGGACTACTCTTCTTGACTGAGTAACCTTTTCTGGGACTACGACCCTTTCCGACTTCCGTCCTCCTCTTCCCCTGTTATCTCCTACTCTATCAACCTATCGAAATGACTGAGTTGCCTGTACTCAAACTCATTCGAGGTCCTCAACCACTACTTGTCCCTTCGGACCACACGACATCGGGTAACCCAGTGTTTCTCAGCCTGTGTTCACTAGTTGAGTTGACTTGACTTTACTATCGGATCGGTTCAACCGCATATTTTGATTGGTAGTGTATTTGGTGTCTTTTTACCCGTTAATTATTCTTATTACCGATTAAGTATTTCCTTCTTTGACTTTATCAGTTATCGTATCATTTAACCAAGTTGGTGAACTTTTAGGTCACTTCAGTTTCTAAGGACTTATTCATCCCTGTATACCCGAGCTAGTCTGTTGTCTTGGTAAGATACAAAAGATCTATACTTTCCGATTTATTACTTAATCCCCGAATATGTTGTCAATCTTCTCGTCCTCTCATTTCCGACCTCTTTGGTAATAACTTCTATTTCTTTCACGGTGGTTTCAAAGTAGAACTCTATAGTTACTAACTCATCAAGAGGTCTTCCGTGACCCTTACACGGTATTAAGAGTCCTTGGACTCTATGAAGGTGGTTAACTGAATCAGAGTTTGTCACTTCGTCTTCGTCTATCAAAAGACTCGAGGGACCCTTCAATGAGACCGAAAGTACAGACGGGTGTAGAGACCGACGTTACTAGAGGTCTCATTGCCAGAGGAGAGAAGACGAGAAGTAGAGTAGAATCTCTTGATATGTAAAGCGTATGAAGTCTGGCGACCTGGGAACCTTTGAAGTAGTCACATTGTCAGAGTACTTACAAATACAAATAAAGGGAGGAAGACCGTGAGTACACAGAATAGTTTCGTAGGTCACAAAACCTATTTGTTGAAGGACGAGTAATCCTTCAACGAACGGAGAATGTCAGACGTTCTACAGTAGTTCCGTCACTTAGTTGGTAGACACCTTCGACCAAACCACTATACCTTTCCTCTCTACTAGTTTCAGAGATCTCAGATCTAATACTGTCTCTCAGTTGTGTCTAAACTCCGTTCTATGACTTCCGCATTGATAGAGACGGTTATTTTCAAGTGACGAGACTGACAGAAACGTGTACGTGTGTGTCCGTGCACAGAAAGAGAGTAGGGGTCGAGAGGTGGGTACGTGTGCTCTCTCTGTCTCATCTCCCCTCCTCTCTCTCTCTCAAGACTTCATAGAGAGACTGTTAATTCACGAGGTGAACCGGAGACGGTGAGAATAGTGTGTATCTTAAGTCCCTCGGGTAGAGTTACCGTCGTAGTGGTGACAGTAAAGACTGAAAGGTTCTTACCGGTTATGTCTCGGGAAGTTCCTCCGACCACGAGGGGAGTGGTTATCTTAGAATTCTCAGACCCACTTTTCTCACAGGATATGAAAATCCTGTGAGGACATTCCCTAGTAAAACGGTAGAAGTTTTGTCTTCAGGACAGAGAACGGGAAAGTCTAGTGAATTAGACCGAAAATAAGGTCAGTAAAGTTACGAGAATTTATTCTAATGGTCATTGGACGACGACGATGACGATTCAGCGAAGTCAGCACAGGTTGAGACACGCTGGGGCATCTACCGTCGGGTAGTCCGAGGGGTCAGGGACCCTAAGAGGTCCGTTCTTATGACCTCACCCAACGGTAAAGAAAGAGGTTATCATAACGATTTATTTTCCCTGTGAAGTTGGACATCGTCGTATATCGTTAGCCACAAGTGTTAAAGAGAAGAACCGAAGGTGTAACAGTAATACAAAACTTCTGTACATGTAGAGAAGGAATATGTAGAAACTCACAAAGAAAAGACAGGGTTCCGACCGAGAACGAGGTGATAAGTAGGAGATTACAATCTCATGGAATCCTGATAAAAGAGTCGAGAACAAATAAGAACGGTGTGATTGGAAAGAGGAATCCAGTAGAGTATGTAGAGTTCAGAAATGAACCCAGAAGGATATCACGAGAAGTAAGGGAACAATGGACCAGTTAAAGAACAGAAGTCTACAGTTGGATTTACAGTGACGACGTCTCTAAAAGAACTACGGACTCCGATACATCCTTGTGAAAAGTTCGTGAGTCATAACGGGAAAACCAGGGTAGTGAAGTACCGTTTATCTACCCCTTTGTCACCTTTGTTACTATCTGAAATAAAACCCCCGAGGTTTTAGTGATGTCTACCACTAATGTCGGTACTTTAATTTTTTACGAACGAGGAACCTTCTTTTCGATACTGGTTGGATCCATCGTATAATTTTTCGTCTCTGTAATGAAACGGTTGTTTCCAGGTAGATCAGTTTCGATACCAAAAAGGTCATCAGTACATACTTATGCTCTCAACCTGATACTCCCTCCGACTCGTGGCTTCTCAACTACGAAAACTTCACATCACACCTCTTCTGAGAAGTCTCAGGGGACCTGACGTTCCTCTAGGTTGGTCAGGTAGGATTTCCTTTAGTCAGGACTTATGAGTAACCTTCCTGACTACGACTTCGACTTTGAGGTTATAAAACCGGTGGACTACGTTTCTTGACTGAGTAATCTTTTCCGGGACTACGACCCTTTCTAACTTCCACCCTTCTCTTCCCCTACTGTCTCCTACTCTACCAACCTACCGTAGTGACTGGGTTACCTCTACTCAAACTCATTTGAGGACCTCAACCACAACCTGTCCCTCCGGACCGTACGACGTCAGTCAGGTACCCCCAGCGTTTCTCAGTCTATGCTGACTCACTGACTTGACTTGACTAACGGGGAAATGTTATTAATATAAATATTAATGACAAGGGACAGAGTAAAGGATGATTTAACATTCGTGTAACTCTTATCCTTGTCACAATTATGGGTTGTATGAAGGACCGTATACCCATCACGAGTTATAAATATCTAATAAGTATCTACTTATACCTTCATTTCGAGTTTAACATAAATTAAAGTTTAACAACTTTTTGACACCGAGTTGAAATAAACGACTAATTAGATATTTAATAAACATTGTGGAAGAAAAAGAATATAATATAACAATATGGGATTATAAGAAAGATCCGTTATAGAGATCAGAGTAACGAGATAGACGTACATTAATACGGTCGTAGTACGACCAAAAAAAAAATGTTCCATTTGAAAATAAAACTTTAATAAAATAAAAATTTTTAAAATAAGTAAAAACCGACACATCCCAGAATCAACACCACGAACCCGAAACAACGGAACGTGTCCGAAGAGAGATCGACCCCAAACAGACTACAGAAAGAGTACTAATCTGACCTGAATGTCAGATAAATGACGAGAACCTTTCTCATTGTGTCTTCACTTCGTGGGAAGAGTAGTGTGAGGTGACCCCATAAATTGAAAGTAATTGTAGTAATTCTCGGGTGTACAGTGTCCTCGTGTCGGTTTTTTTACTTTTTATTCATCAAAGAGACTTCCCGATTGGTAGTGAGTAAAAAATATAAAGAGGTCTTCTATAATACAATATTAAATTTTTAATTATACTACTGACTAATCTTAACGTGAATTGTTATGTGACTAACCCGTTCCTGACTGTAGGTCCTCGTACAATGGACAAAGGTAAGTCAGTTTATAAGGAGATATCGAGATCTTTAATAATACACGACTATTGATTCAAGACCTCCGTGTATTCGTTTATACGTTCTTAGAAAAAACATCAGTCTGTGACGGCAGGACGTCGAACTACCAGTCAGACTTCTTTTAACTTTACTACAGGTACGGTGGGGTACCTTCTTTAACTAGTCTCTACATTTCGAACTCCAAAAATGACTTAAAACGACGTAGTTTCATCTAATATATCTTTTGTTCTAATCCTTTGAGTCTTACTCCAAACTCCTTTTCCGACGGTTTTTGAACGTTAGTCACTCCAGTCCCTGGTCCAAATTAAACGGAAAACATAAGAGATGAGACCGTGTGTGACCGTTTGTTACTCATGAACAACTTACAGACAACTCTTATTTACTTATTTAGTTACTTATTTATGAGTGAACGTCAGAAGTGGAATTTGACAACTGGTGTAGTTTCTACATAAAACTAGTAACAATACTATGTGTCCGAAAGTGTCTACTAAGTAAAATTACGAGTATAATAAACTTACTAACCAGTGATCTAAAAAGTAATCGTAGTTGTCATAAAATGTAAGTTCAAATTTACTACTGTCTTAGTCATTTCTACTGTATTTAAATTGTCGTAATTTTCATACGAATGACTTTTTTTTCCTACGAGTGACCGAAAGGGGAAGAGGGGACCCGGAGGGCGGATCTATAGACAGTTACAGTGGTATTTGGTTGGATCAGGTATACCGTCATCTTATTTTACTTTTGTGAGTATATCTAATAGACTGTCTCCACTTCTGTCCTTTTTTTTTATACGAATGATAGTCAGGTTGTATAACTCTATGTTGAGATATCTTTTAACACAAATTTTTCGTCTTATATCCCTGAAGGGACCACCAGGTCACCAAATTCTGAGGTGGAAGGTTATGTCCCCTACGTCCAAGCTAGGGACCAATCCCTTGATTCTAGGGTGAACCGGAGTACCGTCGATTCGGGTGTACGGAGTTGATCTCTCTTCGGACACGTGGTGTTGATTCTAGACTACATCGGTTTTTATTAATTTATTTCCATATAAATTTTTCGTCTTATATTTGAGTGTGGGTGTGTCACTAATACCGTGAAGGAGCCACCAGGGCACCAACTCTGAGGCGCGAAAGTAACGTCCCTCATACCCAAACTAGGGACTAACCCTTGATCCTAGAACGTACGACGTCCCACACGGTTTTTTCTTTTTTTGGTTGGGTTGGTTTGTTTGCCACTAATATTACTATGTTTAGTTCAAACGTATACCATTGTCCGTATATAAGAAAGACAACAAGTCGTAGATAAAAGAAAAAAAGGATTCTCGTATATACAAACAAACTTTCCTTTGGTGAAGAGTGGTCAAGAGTCGGTACACAACTCAAGACTGTTAAGTCCAGTTAGATTTGTAGTGGAAGAACTGGTATCACCGATCGAGTCCCTACCCGTCCATTTGATTAACCTCGGGTGAATGATCCCGAATTACTCCACATTCTCACACCCTAGATCTTGAAGACGTCGACAAAAGGATGGTGTGACCCTCCCGGACCCTGAACGATTCCAGTGGTCTGTCTCGGACTCCCATTTCGTTCCGTCACCATCCGTCTTATCACATCAACTTTCTTTGAACCATGAACCACTAAATCAAGTTCGACAACCCACTTCCTTCCTTCGGAGTATACTTTGATATGAAAGGTTGTTAAGGAAATAACAAATAACAAGAAAACAGTAAACGTTCACTTTATCGACTATCTCTATGTCCGTTCCTAAACCTCCCTTGTGTCCTTTTCCTTCTCTCAAAACTAAACAACGTCACCACCCTGACTCTCATTTAAAAAGAAAGAAACTAAGGATAACTATAACAACAAATAATTAAATACCGACGTGACTCAGAAGTGACACCACGAATCCCAGAAAGCAACGTCGTATACCCGAAGAGACATCAACATCGGGTACCCGGGGTCTCGAGCGCGATTCATCGAAACAAGCCGTTCGACAGAATCAACGGGGTACCGTATACCCTAGAATCAAAGGGTTGGTCCCTATCTTGGGTGTAGGGGACGTAACCGTCCACTTAAGAATTGGTAACCTGGTGGTCCCTTCAGAGATGATTGAAACAATTTACTGACTGTTCCCAAAGACCTATAAGTGCAAGTCAAGTCAGTGAGTCAGTACAGACTGAGACGCTGGCGTACCTGACGTCGTACGGTCCGGAGGGACAGGTAGTGGTTGAGGGTCTCAAATGGGTCTGAGTACAGGTAACTCAGTCACTACACTAGGTTGGTGAGGAGGAGACAGTAAGCGAAGAGGAGGGTGGAAGTTAGAAAGAGTCGTAGTCCCAGAAAAGTTTACTCAGTCAAAAAGTGTAGTCAACCGGTTTCATAACCTCAAAGTCGAAGTTGTAGTCAGGAAGGTCATTTGTGAGTCCTGACTAGAGAAAATCCTACCTGACCAACCTAGAGGAACGTCAGGTTCCCTGAGAGTTCTCAGAAGAGGTTGTGGTGTGAAGTTTTCGTAGTTAAGAAGACACGAGTCGAAAGAAATATCAGGTCGAGAATGTATATATGTACTGATAACCTTTTTGGTATCGGAACTGATCTGCCTGGAATCAGTCGTTTCATTACAGAGACGAAAATTATACAACAGATCCAACCAGTATTGAAAAGAAGGTTCCTCATTCGCAGAAAATTAAAGTACCGACATTAGTGGTAGACGTCACTAAAACCTCGGGGGGTTTTTAACAGACGGTGACAAAGGTGACAAAGAGGTAGATAAACGGTACTTCACTAACCTAGTCTACGGTACTAGAATCAAAAGACTTACAACTCAAAATTCGGTTGAAAAAGTGAGGGGAGAAAGTGAAAGTCGTTCTCCGAGAAATCAAGAAGGGAAAGACGGTATTCCCACCACAGTAGACGTATAGACTCCAATAACTATTGGTCCGTTAGAACTAAACTCGAACACGAAGTAGGTCGGGTCCTAAAGAGTACTACATGAGACGTATATTCAATTTATTCGTTCCATTGTTATATGTCGGAACTGCATGAGGAAAAGGATAAACCTTGGTCAGGCAACAAGGTACAGGTCAAGATTGACAACGAAGAACTGGACGTATGTCTAAAGAGTTCTCGGTCCAGTCCACCAGACCATAAGGGTAAAGAAATTCTTAAAAGGTGTCAAATAACACTAGGTGTGTCACTTTTCGAAACCGTATCAGTTATTTCGTCTTTATCTACAAAAAGAGAACGAAAAAGCTCCTAGGTTGCCTAGAACCGTCAAACTAGAGACCAAAGAGACCGAACATATTTTGGTCGAACTTGTAGACCTTCAAGTGCCAAGTGCATAACGACTTTGGACCGAACCTCTTAAAACTCACAATAAAATGATCGCACACTCTACTCACGTTAACACACCATCAAACTTGTAAGAAACGTAACGGAAAGAAACCTTAACCTTACTTTTGACTAGAAAAGGTAAGGACACCGGTGACGACTCAAAAGGTTTAAACGACCGTATAACTCACGTCGTGAAAGTGTCGTAGCACAAAATCCTAAACTTTATCGAGTTGACCTTAAGGTAGTGGAGGTGATCGAAACAAGTATCACTACGAAGGATTCCGGGTGAACTGAAGACCTATAAGTTTTTTTCAGAATTTTCTGTGTTCCAGTATTATCTGTATCATAATATTTACGACATACAAATATTACGTCGTAAACGTATTTATAATTCTGTGAAACTAATTAAGAGTATAATTTGTACTTTTCATCCTTCGAGTCACAATCTGGTGTACGAGAATCTGACTTTCGTTCCAGTATGTTCACGTGTATCACTTATAAAGTGAATTGGTCACCGGATTATACGGTGGGAAAGGATGATCTTTAGGGAACACCTTAGTTAAAGGGATCTGACGACTCACTATCGTTGAATCCACCATTCTAAGTAAATATGATCTACCATTTGAGTGACAAAAGTAGGAAAAATTATCCTCGATGTAAAAGTCGTCAAAGTCTTAGGTATAAAAGAGTGTACTCATGTATCTGTCACTATGTAATACTGATCAT
The DNA here is from genome assembly GCA_006410555.1 of Capra ibex. Classification (NCBI taxonomy): domain Eukaryota; kingdom Metazoa; phylum Chordata; class Mammalia; order Artiodactyla; family Bovidae; genus Capra; species Capra ibex. Next base: position 13,375,895 of record SJYO01007492.1, on the reverse strand, counting down.
TACTTTTTGAATACTTTCACAAAAGTCTTCATTTCATGAAAAGACCTTTTAACTTCTCATTCTCTTCTAAAGTATCAACAACTCTTATGTGTAAAGATAAAGTTAAGAACAAAATACAGATACTATCAAACCAGACACGAGGCGACTCCTTTTAACGGTCACCCGTTGTCTAATAGGGTTACATGCGAAAAAAAAAAAAAAAAATCGAAATTAGAGAAAAGTTCACTGTTTATCGAAAAGATTTTTTTTTTTTTTTTTCTTTCTTTCTTTTTTGTTTCTTATTTTCGTCATTTAAACCCAACCAGTCAAAATGGTTCACAGTCATATCATCCCCTTGTCGTCTGAAAAGTGTACATTGGTACGAAGAAGTAGAAGAAGAGTCTAGGGGAGTAGCGACGATGGTGACAACTTGTGGTCGGGGTCGAGGGTCCTCAACCTCGGAATGAGAAACCTCAGGAACAAACACTTCATACCACGTTCCATAAGGGAATGGGGGAAGCCGACAGTCTCTCGACGTAAAGTTTCTAGGAAAACCAAAGACTAATGAGTCCTCTTCTCTCTCTTATGTTCTGTCTTCTTTCTACGGTCCCTGTCTCTTTCCTCAGTTCTCACAGTTCTCGGAGAAATTCATCTTTACGAATTTCACTTCCTACAATTCTTTACTGTTTTTATGAAACAGAAATGTTTCTACTTCTTCAAAAAGTTCCGTTGTGTTCAAAGGAACTTTACAATAACCTAAAACAATTGTAACAGGGATTTTATGTCATATACATTTATTTGTCTTCATTGGAATCCTCATTTCTTTTCCATTCTTGAACATTAAAGTCAAAGAGTGAAACGTACACCTGTAATCGGTTCCCTGGAAACCAACATGACTTATCGTCTCGGTGAGACGAGGAAGACTCTCGAACAGGTAGAGTTAATACCGGTAGTATAATCTGTGAAACTCCAATTTAGAAACTCAAACTGGGTAAACCAAACTAAGGTCGTAGTTTCGGAAATAGTGAAGAGTGACTTAGTGATAAAGATAATTATAAATACGAGAATTTATAAATCGAAGACGTGTTTTTAGTGTGTCGTTTTTGGACGTGAGACTGAATTTTGAAATGACATTATCACTTACCAAAATCACTCAATGTCTCAAACTTTCCTAGACTTTTACACTCAAAAAGGGACCTGACAAATGTTTTCGAAGTACACAAATTGCTGTATTGATATGGTAAATCGAGTACGGAGGAGAAGTGGAGAGGTCGTGGGTCTGAAAAGGAGAGTTTTATTGTGTATTGTCGAGTAATCTAAAATGAGTCCATAAACTGTTCATAAAAAACTAACGGGTAAAACGGCTTAGGAACTGAAGATTTATAAGTACCAGACGATTTCCTATACCTGTGTATCTGCGAAAGGCATGTTTCACTGTCTCGATCCTTGTGATACGACAGAATCGGATTCTGTCCGTATTCGTCTCCCCTCAGAAGAATCCGGTGTCCTGTCCTATTTTATTTACCCTTAATGGGTTCATTCATTTTCCATATCATCGAGTTTGCCATTTCGAAGGTGGACGTTACGTCCTCTGGACCTCTTCCTTGACCTTTACGCGAGGTCATAAGAACGGACCTCTTAAGGCATCCATCTCCTAGGACCACCCGATGTCAGGTCCCTCAGCGTTTTCTCAAACTGTATTGACTCACTGATTGTGTGTGTATGGGTTCATTCCTACCCCTCTTCCTAGAAGACTCAGTCTTCTTCGTGGTATATACTCTGAACTCTTAATTCAAGTGTCTTCAGTACCCATGAACAGTGATTGAACAACAACAACAAGGCAACGGTTCAGTACAGGTTAAGAACCGTTGGCGTACCTGAGTCCATGAAGTGGTAGAGGACCTCAAACGGGTTCAAGTACAAGTAACTTAACCACTACGGTAGGTTGGTAGAGTAGGAGAAGAGGAGGACGGAAGTTAGAAAGGGTCGTAGTCTCAGAAAAAGTTACTTAGTCGAGAAACGTAGTCCACCGGTTTCATAACCTCGAAGTTGAAGTCGTAGTCAGGAAGGTTACTCATAAGTCTTAACTAAAGGAAATTCTAACTGACCAAACTAGAGGATCGACAGGTTCCCTGAGAGTTCTCAGAAGAGGTCGTGGTGTCAAGCTTTCGTAGTTAAGAAGTCGTAGTCGGAAGAAATACCAGGTCGAGAGTAACCTAATATGTACTGATGACCTTTCTGGTATCGGAACTGACGTGTCTGGAAACAACCGTTTCACTACAGAAACGAAAAATTATGTGACAGATCCAAACAGTATCGAAAGGACGGTTCTTCGTCAGTAAAAGATTAAAGTACGGACGTCAACAATTAAATCGTTCCGGTTTAGTATGGACACCGATGGGTCCTCCGTGTGACCATTTCTTAGGTGGACGATTACGTTCTCTGAGTTCTCTACGTCCAAGTTAGGGACCTAGCCCTTCTAAGGGATCTCTTCCTTAACCGTTGGGTGAGGTCATAAGAACGGACTTTTTAGGGTACCTGTCTCCTCGGACCTTTCGATGTCAGGTATCACTAGTGTTTCTCAACCTGTACTGACTCTTTGAATCGTGTGTTAGTATGGACTCCCTCACCCTGTCCTATCCAGTCCCCTATCACTAACGTGAAATGAGTGACACAAAATTTAACGTATTCTGGGTACTTACCTAGTAATTTTGTTATATGAAAAACCTTTCCCTATCTCTACGAAACGTACGTTATTTCCATTGATAACAAATCACTTAGACAACAAAATATTAATATGCACACACACACACACACACACACACACACAACTCAGGGTCACATTTTATATAGAGAATGACACCCTGTACGGGGTTTTCAAACTTTCAGTGACAAGTGTCTTATCTTGTAGAATAAATATCAAATGTTCTACGAAAATCAATAGGGTAAAAATAATGTACCGAGACGGAGGTAAAAAGTAAACGGTAAATGAGGAAGTTTTCAAATAGTGTACATATAAAATACGGGTTACGATCTTTTGACTCTCCTGGAGTGTCAGATACCCTCTGTTCATTTCTCTGTTATTCTCGATGACAAATGGTGGTAGGAGTTTCACACAGGACACTTGGTGCATGAAACCTTAGGGGTTCCCTTGCACGGAAAATTTTGTATCCATTACCCGAGACATGGTTTGGACGACGTAGTCTGAGAGACCCACTCCCAGTCCCCAGACGTAAAAATTAATCTCCAAGAGTTTCAGAAAATGTGGAAGTCAAACTTTTTCTAGACAAAGGAGTCACACGACCTTCGGTTGTAAAACGAGTTGTGTAACACGAGTCGGTGTTCCTAGAGAAAAGTAAAGGAAGTTCCTAGGTTGTGGGAACGGTGTGTCTCGAAAGGGTGTACGACCAGAAACCTTATGAAAGTGCGAAGGGACCGGTTAAAATTAGATAGGTCGTCCAGAAACAAACAAACAAATCCGATGATGTGTGATCGAACGTCCTAGAATCAAGGGACTGGTCCCCAGTTTGGGTCCGGAGGCCGACACTTTCCCGACTCAGGATTGGTGACTTGGTGGTCCCTTACGGATCCGGAGTCGAAGTAACCCTTACGGTGAAGTGACCCTTTGTAGGAATTAGGGGATCTGAAGTCACCCCTGAAACTAATATACGAAGGACCACCATCTGCGACTTTATCGACGAAAGAGAAGTTTTCTCCTGACAATTCCTCTTCCAGTCAACCCTGAAGGGACCATTATGTCACCGATTCTGAGACACAAGGATGACGTCACCCATGTCCAAGATAGGGACTATTCCCTTCTAGGGTGCACGATACGTCGGTTTTTTTTGTTTTTTTTCATTCCAGTTAATTGTTGGATGTTGACAATTGAGAAAGTTAAGGTGGAATCATAAACTCTACCCCAATACTAGGAGAGGTTACCGGGGTCGGTCACTGATTCTGACACCATATTCTCGGACCGGTAAATGTAGACCACACGTAGGACATTACACGTTGGAAACGAGGTCTCGAGGGGCACCACGACTGTTTCTACCACTGTCCGGACATAACACCAGAAGTACCGAGGGGGAACGGGTTAGGACGAAGGAAGGAAAACGAAAGTATCCAAAATGAGGGGTTGTTTGGAAACGGAAGAACTGAGGTAGAGTCGTAGATAGGTAGTACCTCCTAAACTGACGGTGTGGACAGAGTCACATTGTTCTGTCTCTGACTTCCCCTCTCGGTACTCCGGTCTGACGTTTTCATTCTTTTCGACCTTGTGTGTCCCGAAATATCCAGTACGATTCATCAAAAATAAAATGTCAATCCCATCAACCTTCTGTGACGTATAAAGACTCAGCTAACCCCTCTTTATCCCTTTTAGTAGTTTGCATTTACATCTTACTCGTGAGACCGATAACACACATCCTACCCGACCTCCTGGCACTCTGACTTCTGTTAAAGACCTCAGATTCTTCTCCCCTACCACAGAACCTGACCCTACTCGGTCTCTGTTGTTTCTAAACTCTCTATAAATTTTCCACCTTAGAGATTTTGAACCACAAAGTAACCTACATCTATCACTGAAGTTCCTACTCAGTTCCTATGAGTCTAGAGACCGAACTCGACAACACACCTTTCACTACGGTCTATGACTTTGTCCTTAAAGACTCCTTTCGTCCATACCCTCCTTTCGGTCCTCAAGTTGAAAAAAAAAAAGGATTTGTCAAAAGATAACGAAATTATAAATAAATAAATAAACCCACACGGGCCGGAATTAACGTCGTAAGCCCCAGAAACTAGAAATCAACGTCATACACCTTAGATCAACGGGCTGGTCCCCAACTTGGACCCGGGGGACGTAATCCTCGTACCTCAACATCGTTAATCTAGTGGTCCCTTTAGGTTCTCAAGTCGAAATCTGTACGTCTCAAACTCTACAGGTACCCTGTAGGTCCTCGTATATCTCTCAGTTCATATACCAAAACCGTATACTTCCTCTATGTCAGACCAATATAGGTAAACCCACAAGAGTCGTATATCAACCCTCGTTTACTCTAGTGGGTCCTCCCCGTGTTACACAACTCTCTCCAGAGTCTGTAACTGGAACCTTTAAGGTCGCATTTTATAAGACTATCTCCTGTCTCCAATTGTCTACTCTGAATCCAGTCCCTTATACCTCAGTGAAACTCTCCCTAAAACTATTCTTCCCCGACAGCTTACGACGGTTCACAGGTTCTTCCACTCCTGACTTTTTATGAGAAAACAAAATCACGGTACCTCCAGTAACCACCAGAACCATTCTCGGTAAAGTTACTTCGTCATCTCTACCTTCGGTCTGACTTCACCCGGTTTCTCACCTTCTTTACCTTCTTCACCTCTATCACAGTTTGAGAAAGTTCTTTAAACCAAGATCTCCTCCACCCTTTTTTCCGCCTTTTTTCCGTCTCCAAACCCCCCTCACACCTCAATTCGAAAAGACAAAACGAAACAAAAATCCTCTCCTCTCTGAACCCATGTCGACTTATAACTACCCTTCCTCTGTCGGATCTTCTGTCTCCTCTTTCACTAGTAGTTTCCGTGTTCTAGAGACTCTTTCACCCAACCACCACCCCGGTCCCGAAATCCGAACCCGTCTCCCTGACTGTGACTTCTCTTCTTCACGGTGGGGACAGAGACCTTGTCCACCCTTCCTCTTTCCACACCTATGTCTACGACCACCTCGACATCCAAGTCACCATCCTCCTCCGATCCTCTGTCCCCGTCCAACCTCCTTTCACCTCCTCCTCCAAAACTCTCTCAGAAAACTATCACCCTTTACTCGAAAAACTACCTGTTGTTCGTTTACAATGGTCCTTTACTTCACCCGGGTCGATTAAAAATTTTGGAAAACAATACTTTTTTAAATTCAGACATGTTTCGTTTGTCTTAGTACATTACTTGAGTCACATTGATACTGGTCGAAGTCAATAATAATTGTAAGATGGTTAGGACAAAGGAGTCACGAAGGTGGGTAAGTGAAGGGTAACAAAAAACTGGCAATAAAATAAAAAACGTCAATAAAATTTCCATTCTATATGTGTATAACTTTACGTTCTTTCAATTAATGTATTAAAACTGTCTATATGGACATATTGAGTGTGTGGATATTATTATATTCCAGAAGGGACCACCGAGTCTGTCATTTCTTAGACGGACATTACGTCCTCTGGACCTTAGCTAAGAACCCAGTCCTTCCAGGGGACCTCTTCCCTTACCATTGGGTGAGGTCATAAAAACGGACCTTTTAGGGTACCTATCTCCTCGGATCACCCGATGTGAGGTACCTCAACGTTTCTCAACCTGTGCTGACTCGTTTATTGTGAGTCAGAGGGGGATTTTTAGAGGTAGGAGAGACAAGAGGTAGTCAGGGAGAGACAGGGGGGTCTCCCTTGGTAACAAGACTAATAAAAGTAAAATCTAATCAAAACAGATAAGATCTTGAAGAATGTTTACCTTAATATATCATGTACGAGAAAACACATATCGAAAAAAACGGATCGTAATACAAACACTCTAAATAGGTACAACCACATATATAGTCATCAAATAAAGAAGTATAAAGAAAAATAAAGTTACTCTATAAGAATAAAAGTTAACTTCCTATTAACAAAATGTTATAACACAACAAAAAACGGTTTGTAGCTGTACTTAGTCGGCATCCATATGACTACAGGGACGGGAGGACTTGGAGGGAGGGCGAAGGGAGGAGTGGGGTGGGAAGATCCAAAACAATATCTCAGGACCAAAGTCAAGGGACTTAGTATGCCGTTTAAGGGTAACCGGTAGATAAAATGTGTACCATCATATATACAAAGGTGCAATAAAAGAGGTATGTAGGGTGGGAGAGGAAGGACGGGACGGGAGGTACGGGTTTTCAGATAAGACATACAGACGTAGAGGTAACGACGGGACGTTTATCGAAGTAGTCATGATAGAAAGATCTAAAGTATATATAATCAATTATACGTTATGGACAAAAAAGAAAAAGACTGAAGTGGGACATATTATCCGAGATCCAAGTAGGTGGAGTAATCTCGACTGAGTCTACCCAAGGAAATATACCGACTCATTATAAGGTAACATATATATATATATATATATATATATATATACATGGTGTCGAAGAAATAGGTAAGTAAATAGCTACCTGTAGATCCAACGAAAGTACAAAAAAGTATAAAGACTTATTAAAAAATAACTTCATATCAACTGTTACACAATTAAAGACGACAGGTATTTTCACTAAGTCAATACGTATATATATGTAAGAAAAAAAATAAGAAAAGGTAATACCAAATAGTACCCTATAACTTACATCAAGGGACACGATATCTTATCCTGAAGCAGAAAATAAGACTTATTAATAAATTAACATTCTTATACGATGTTGAACGAATAGATAAGTTAGCGACCTCCTGTAAACCCCAAAAAAAATTATAAAATACGATAATGTTTATTTCGACGATATTTGTAAGAACGTGTTCAGAAAAACATCTAAACATGAAAATAAAGAGAACTGATTGATGAACGACGACGACGATTCAGTGAAGTCAGCACAGGCTGAGACACGCTGGGGTATCTGCCGTCGGGTGGTCCGAGGGGACAGGGACCCTGAGACGTCCGTTCTTGTGACCTCACCCAACGGTAAAGGAAGAGGTTGCGTACTTTCACTTTTCACTTTCACTTCAGCGAGTCAGCACAGGCTGGGAGTCGCTGGGGTACTCAAAAGACCTATATCCAATCCAAATACTAAACTGAAATACTCTTTAACGTTTGTAAAATGGGTTGACAAGGTAAAATATAAAGGTGGTCGTTACAAACAAGATGTAGGAAAAGTCGTAAACCACTATGGTCAAAAGCTTTAAAAATCGGTAACATCCACCGTGTCACTATTTCTTAGACGGACGGTTACGTCCTCTAGGTCCTCTTCACCCAAACTAGAGAACCAGTCCTTGTAGGGGACCTCCTCCTCTACCTTTGGGTGAGGTCATAAGAACAGACCTTTTAAGGTATCTACCTCCTCGGACCACCCGACGTCAGGTACCCCAGTGTTTTTTAGTCTGTACCGACTCGTTGACTCGTGCATGTGTCACCCACAACATAAAGTATCACCAAATTTAAACGTAAAAGAATCACTCATGACTACAACTCGTGACAATGTACACGTATAACCGTAAAGTATACTGAAGGTAACACTTCTTAGACAAATTTATAGAACGAACTATTAAATAATTACAATTAAAATCTTTAAGAAATATATAAAACTTGCACTCAGGACACAGTCTATGTACAAAATACTTGTATAAGAAAATCAAACATCTAACGGATAATAAAAGAAGTATAAAAAACTACTTGTCTCCAAAATTTAAAACTATTTCAGAGTATATAGTGGAAAAAAAAATTACTAATAACGAAAGATACAATATAGATTCTTTTAGACGGATGAGGGTAAAGATAAAAAACAGATTTTCAAAATATCAAAAAATGTAATCCCAACAGTGCTTAATTAAAAACACACCCTACTCTATCTCCAACTCTAAGTAAAAGAAATGTACCTATAAATAGACAAGATCGTGATAAACAACTTTCCTAAAGGAAAAGGACTACCTGACGAAACCACGAAGTTGAGTGGTATATGTATACTCAGATAAATATCCAAGAAACAAGTCAAGGTAACTACCTGGGTATACAGGTAGGTGTGTATAAGTATATACAGATATACGGTCGTGGTACGAGAATTATTACATCAAAATATCATCAAGAACTTCAGTCTATCGTATTCACGGGGTCGAACAAAGGAAAAAGTCCTAACAAACCAGGTAAGACCCAGGAAACGGAAAGGTATATGTAAATATTTTGAAGAAGAGTTAAAGATTTGTTGTTGTTGTTGTTTTGGAAAGGTATTCAACTAACTTAGATATCTGGTCAAACTTGTACCTCATCGAGGAGAGCCGCGAGGACACGGGCACGTCGGTGGCGAGTTAAACCTTTTGAGTCGTCACCGGCGTCCTGACCTTTTCCAGTCAAAAGTAAGGTTAGGGTTTCTTTCCGTTACGGTTTCTTACGAGTTTGATGGCGTGTTAACGTGAGTAGAGTGTGCGATCATTTCATTACGAGTTTTAAGAGGTTCGGTCCGAAGTCGTTATGCGCTTGACACTTGAAGGCTTACAAGTCGTCCAAAATCTTTTCCGTCTCCTTAGTCTCTAGTTTACCGGTTGTAGGCGACCTAGTAGTTTTTTCGTTCTCTCAAGGTCTTTTTGTAGATAAAGAGGAAATAACTGATACGGTTTCGGAAACTGACACACCTAGTGTCATTTGACACCTTTTAAGACTTTCTCTACCCTTATGGTCTGGTGAACTGGACGGAGAACTCTTTGGACACACGTCCAGTCCTTCGTTGCCAATCTTGACCTGTACCTTGTTGTCTGACCAAGGTTTATCCTTTTCCTTATGCAGTTCCGACATATAACAGTGGAACGAATAAATTGAAGATACGTCTCATGTAGTACTCTTAACGACCCGACCTCCTTCGTGTCGACCTTAGTTCTAACGGCCCTCTTTATAGTTATTGGAGTCTATACGTCTACTGTGGTGGGAATTCCGTCTTTCACTTCTCCTTGAGTTTTCGGAGAACTACTTTCACTTTCTCCTCTCACTTTTTCAACCGAATTTCGAGTTGTAAGTCTTTTGCTTCTAGTACCGTAGACCAGGGTAGTGAAGTACCCTTCATCTACCCCTTTGTCACCTTTGTTACAGTCTGAAATAAAACCCCCCGAGGTTTTTAGTAACGTCTACCACTAACGTCGGTACTTTAATTTTCTGCGAATGAGGAACCTTCTTTTCAATACTGGTTGGCTCTATCGTATAATTTTTCNCTTTTGCTTCTAGTACCGTAGACCAGGGTAGTGAAGTACCCTTCATCTACCCCTTTGTCACCTTTGTTACAGTCTGAAATAAAACCCCCCGAGGTTTTTAGTGACGTCTACCACTAACGTCGGTACTTTAATTTTCTGCGAATGAGGAACCTTCTTTTCAATACTGGTTGGCTCTATCGTATAATTTTTCGCCTTTGTAACGAAACGGTTGTTTCCAGGCAGATCAGTTCCGATACCATAAAGGTCACCAGTACATACTTACACTCTCAACCTGACATTTCTTTCCACTCACGCTTCTTAACTACGAAAACTTCACACCACAACCTCTTCTGAGAACTCTCAGGGAACCTGACGTTCCTATAGGTTGGTCAGGTAAGACAAAAATGAAATAAAATGAAATGTTATGACATAACCAAAACGGTATGTAACTGTACTTAGGTCGTGTCCACATATATGCAAGGGTTTGTACTTGGGGGGAGGGTGGAGGGAGGGGTATTGTAGAGAGACCCAGTAGTGGCACGTGGTCGGGGTTCGTACGACATAGGACGCAGCCTGTATCTGACCGCTAAGCTAAGAATGTGCTATCATATGTACAATGTTACGGTAAGAAGGTTTAGTAGGGTGGGAGAGGGAGTCTCAGGTTTTCAGGCAATATGTGTAGACACAGAAAAAACGACAGAACGTATGTTCGTTGGTCAGGTAAGATTTCCTCTAGTCAGGACCCACAAGTAACCTCCCTGACTACGATTTCGGCTTTGAGGTTATGAACCGGTGGAGTACGTTTCTCAACTGAGTAACCTTTTCTGAGACTATGACCCTCCCTAACCCTCGTCCTCCTCTTCCTCTGTTGACTCCTACTTTACCGACCTACCGTAGTGACTGAGCTACCTGTACTCAGACTCATTTGAGGCCCTCAACCACTACCTGACCCTCCGGACCACACGACGTCAAGTACCCCAGCGTTTCTCAGCACGTGCTGACTCGGTGACTTTACTTGACTTGACTTGACTATCTGGTCAAACCTCTCTTAACCGTGGAATTGTTGTAACTCAGAAGACTAGGTACTTGTACTAAGGTGGAGAGGTAAATAAATTAAGACGAAAGAAAAAGAAAAAGATTCGATTCAGAAAAAATTTTAATTAATTAATTAATCTGACACTTCAGTGAGTCAACACAGGCTGAGAACTCTGTGGTACCTGACGAACTCTGTGGTGACTTGGGCCTAGAGGAAGGGATCACCGAGTCTACCATTTCATACACGGACGTTACACCCTCTGTCCCCAAGCTAAGGACCCAACCCATTTAGGGGACCTCTTCATTTACCGTTAGGTGAGGTCGTGAGAACGGACCTTTTAGGGTACCTACCTCCTCGGACTATCCGATGTCAGGCACCCCAGGGTTTCTCAGTCTGTGCTGACTCATTGGCGTGAAAGTAACGTCCGTCTACGAAATGGGAGATTCGGTGGTCCCTTCGGGATAAAGAAACTGACGTGACAGTGTGTCTCAGTCTGTGCTGACTTCGTTGAATCGTCGTCGTCGTCGTCGTCGTCGTCGTCGTCGTCAGAATTAACACCGTATGTCTTAGAAGCTAGAAACCACATCGCACACTTGAGAAACAAAGCTGTATACTTTAGATCAAGGTACTAGACTTGGGTCCGGGGGACGTAACCCTCACACTTCAGAATCGCTGACATGATGGTCCCTACAGGGTTAACACGAAATTAAAGAGAATCTTTACAAAACGTCAAAAGTCACATGTCCAAAATATGTATGAAACAATTTAAATATGGATTTATAAAGTACAAAAAACTACTATGATTTTAATAAATTTTAGAGTAAAAGATAAGGATAATGTGTGTACCTTCATTAATCTATAAGACACCTTGACACCCTAAGTATGGTGTCAACAAAGTCCCAGGGTACCGACTCAGGGTGAACGTTCTTCCATCGGACCTCTAATCTACGAGGGATCGGTCGTCAAGTCAAGTCAAATCAGCGAGTCAGCACAGGTTGAGAAACGCTGGGGTACTTGGTGTCGTGTCGGAGGGACAGGTAGTGGTTGAAGTCCCTCAGATGGGTTTGGGTACAGGTAACTCAGCCACTACGGTAGGTTGGTAGAGTAGGAGACAGCAGGGGAAGAGGAGGACGGGAGTTAGAAAGGGTCGTAGTCCCTGAAAAGTTTACTCAGTCGAGAAGAGTAGTCCACCGGTCTCATAATCTCAAAGTCAAAGTTGTAGTCAGGAAGGTTACTTGTGAGTCCTGACTAGAGGAAATCTTACCTGACCAACCTAGAGGAACGTCAGGTTCCCTGAGAGTTCTCAGAAGAGGTTGTGATGTCAAGGTTTTGTAGTTAAGAAGTCACCTGTGCTGACTCGTTGAAGTGAAAGAGGAAGTAACGTCCGTCTGCGAAATGGGAGATTCGGTGGTCCCTTCGGGACAAATAAACCGACGTGACAGCGTGTCTCAACCTGTGCTGACTTTGCTGAATCGTCGTCGAAAGAAGTGTCAGGTTGAGAGTGTAGGTATGTACTGGTGACCTTTTTGGTATCGGAACTGATCTGCCTGGAAACAACCGTTTCATTACAGAGACGAAAATTACACGACAGATCCAACCAGTACTGAAAGGAAGGAGAACATTCGCAGAAAATTAAAGTACCGACGTTAGTGGTAGACGTCACTAAAACCTCGGGGGGTTTTATTTCAGACTGTGACAAAGGTGATAAAGGGGTAGACAAAGGGTACTTCACTACCCTGGCCTACGGTACTAGAAACAAAAGACTTACAACTCGAAATTCGGTTGAAAAAGTGAGAGGAGAAGTGAAAGTAGTTCTCCGAAAACTCAAGGAGAAGTGAAAGACGGAATTCCCACCACAGTAGACGTATAGACTCCAATAACTATAAAGAGGGCCGTTAGAACTAAGGTCGACACGAAGGAGGTCGGGTCGTTAAGAGTACTACATGAGACGTATCTTCAATTTATTCGTTCCACTGTTATATGTCGGAACTGCATAAGGAAAAGGATAAACCTTGGTCAGACAACAAGGTACAGGTCAAGATTGGCAACGAAGGACTGGACGTGTGTCCAAAGAGTTCTCCGTCCAGTTCACCAGACCATAAGGGTAGAGAAAGTCTTACAAGGTGTCAAATAACACTAGGTGTGTCAGTTTCCGAAACCGTATCAGTTATTTCCTCTTTATCTACAAAAAGACCTTGAGAGAACGAAAAAACTACTAGGTCGCCTACAACCGGTAAACTAGAGACCAAGGAGACAGAAAAGATTTTGGTCGAACTTGTAGACCTTCAAGTACCAAGTGCATAACGACTTCCAACCGAACCTCTTAAAACTCGTAATGAAATGATCACACACGACGACGACGACGATTCAGAGAAGTCAGCACAGGCTGAGACACGCTGGGGTATCTGCCGTCGGATGGTCCGAGGGGGCAGGGATCCTAAGAGGTCCGTTCTTGAGACCTCACCCAACGGTGAAAGAAGAGGTTATGTACTTTCACTATTCACTTTCACTTCGGCAAGTCAGTACAGGCTGATGATCGCTGGGGCACCTGACGTCGGATGGTCCGAGGAGACAGGTACACTCTACTCACGTCAACACGCCATCAAACTCGTAAGAAACCCTAACTTACTTTTGACTGGAAAAGGTCAGGACACCGGTGACGACTCAAACGGTTTAAACGACCGTATAACTCATGTTGTGAAAGCGTGATAATAGAAAATTCTAAACTTAATCGAGTTGACCTTAAGGTAGTGGAGGTGATCGAAACAAGCATCACTACGAAAGGTTCCGGGTGAACTGACGTGTCAGGTCCTACAGACCGAGATCCACTCACACTCACTAGTGTGGTAACACTAATAGAGCCAACACTTCTAGAAAAAACATATCAAGACACATAAGAACGGCGAAGAATTAGAGAAGACGAACAATTCAGACGAACAACTTGTAAGAAACCGTAACGGTAAGAACCTCTAACCTTACTTTTGACTGGAAAAGGTCAGGACACCGGTGACGACTCAAAAGGTTTAAACGACCGTATAACTCACATCGTGAAAGTGTCGTAGTAGAAAATCCTAAACTTTATCGAGTCGACCTTAAGATAGTGGAGGTGATTGATAAAAACATCACTACGAACGATTCCGGGTGAACTGAAGCGTGACGTTCCACAACCCGAGATCCACTCACTAGTGCGGTAACACCAATAGACCCAGTACTTCTAGAAAAACTGGAAGTCCTCTTCTAGAAGACTTCTAGAGGACTTCCAGAAAAAACATATCAAGAAGACACATGAGAACGGTGAAGCAGAATTAGAGAAGACGAAGACAATCCAGTTATGGTAAAGACAGGAAATAACTTGGGTATAAACGTCCTTTACAAGGGAACCATAGAGATTCAAAGAACTTCTCTAGAGATCAGAAAGGGTAAGATAACAAAAGGAGATAAAGAAACGTAACTAGCTACTCTTTCCGAAAGAATAGACAGGAACGATAAGAAACCTTGGAACGTAAGTCTACCCATATAGAAAGGAAAAGAGGAAACGAAAAACGAAGAGAAGAAAAGTGTCGATAAACATTCCGGAGAAGTCTGGCGGTAAAACGAAAGAACGTAAACAAAAAGAACTCCTACCAGAACTAAGGATAGAGGACATGTTACAGTACATGGCGGCAGGTATCAAGTAGTCCGTGAGACAGATAGTCTAGATTAGGGAATTTAGATAAAGAGTGAAGGTGACATATCAGTATTCCCTAAACTAAATCCAGTATGGACTAACCAGATCACCAAAGGGGGTGAAAGAAGTTAAAGTCAGACTTAAACCGTTATTCCTTAAGTACTAGAATCGGTGTCAGTCGAGGGTCAGAACAAAAACGACTGACATATCTTGAAGAGGTAGAAACCGACGTTTCTTATATTAGTTAGACTAAAGTCACAACTGGTAGACCACTACAGGTACACATCTCAGAAGAGAACATCACAACCTTCTCCCGCAAACGATACTGGTCAAGAAAGAGAACCGTCTTGAGATAATCGGAAACCGGACGAAGTAAGACATGAGGTTCCGGTTTAAACGGACAATGAGGTCCACAAAGAACTGAAAGATGAAAACGTAAGGTCAGGGGATATTACTTTTCCTGTAGCCATAAGAAATTACCCTAACGTACGTTAACCCAGTGGTCTTACCACGACTGTACCACCAAACCCACTTTATTTGTCAAAGATATGTATCCTCAGTACATTTTTTTTAAAAAGGGGTCATGGGAGTTGAAGGACCCCGTCGTGACTGGGTCCGTACCGACAGAGGGTATCTTCTCCTTTTTTTTAGTCATTAGTCTCCTCAAGAGACGAGAGGATAGTAAGTAATATCGTTCTTGGTGATGTGAGACATAAAAGAATATGGATTCTCTTCCCATCAAGTGATAACGAGGGGTGGTGATGGTGGTTGTTTCGGATACTTTCGGAAAGTCAAGTCAAGTCAGCGAGTCAGAACAGGCTGAGAAACGCTGAGGTACCTGACGTCGTAAGGTCCGAAGGGACAGGTAGTGGTTGAGACCTCGAACGAGTTTGAGTACAGGTAGGTAAGTCACTACGATAGGTTGGTAGAGTAGGAGACAGCAGGGGAAGAGGAGGACGGGAGTTAGAAGGGGTCGTAGTCCCACAAAAGGTTACTCAGTCATCAAGCGTATTCCACCGGTTTTATAACCCTAAAGTCGAAGTCGTAGTCAGGAAGGTTACTTATAAGTCCTGAATAAAGGAAATCCTACCTGACTAACCTAGAGGAACGTCAGGTTCCCTAAGAGTTCTCAGAAAAGGTTGTGGTATCAAGTTTTCGTAGTCAAGAAACCACGAGTCGAAAGAAATACCAGGAACAGATTAAGTTACTTTGATACTCGGTACGACACATCCTGGTGGGTTCTACCTGCCTAGTACCACCTCTCAAGACTGTTTTGTACCAGATGACCTCTTCCCTTACCGTTTGGTGAAGTCATAAGAACAGAACTCTTGGGGTACTTGTCTTACTTGTCCGTTTTTCGGTACTGTGACTTTCTACTTGAGGGGTCCAGTTATCCACGGGTTATACGATGGCCTCTTCTCACCTCTTTATCGAGGTCTTTCTTACTTCTTTGTCGGTTTCACTTTTGTTGCTGGTCAATACTACACTGATCACTACTTTCATTTCAATCTACGACCTACATTTCTTGTGATAACGTATCCTTGGACCTTACGATCCAGGTACTTAGTTCCATTTAGCCTCCACCAGTTTGTTTACAGTTCTCACTTGTAGCTGTAAAATCCTTAGTCACTTGATTTTACCTGACCTTTCCCACTTAAATTAAGTCTACTGGTAATATAGATGATGACACCCGTTCTTAGGGAATCTTCTTTACCTCATCGGGAGTGTCAGTTGTTTTCTCAGACTTTACGTCATGAACCCACGTCAGAGTTTTTGCTGTCTTACTAGACAAACAAAGGTTCCGTTTGGTCAGTTATAGTGGTATTAGGTTCAGATAAGGGGTCGGTGATTACGGTTTCTTCGACTTCAACTTACCAAAATAATACTGGACTTTCGAAAATGATGTCATATTTTATTAAACAAGGTTCCAGTGTGACGTAGGAACCGGTCTTTAAATGGGGACTAAAGATAAATTCATGTGTACTATTATACCAATTTCAAGTAAAGTTCCTTTGATTAAGGAATAGGGAAGTCGTACGGTAGACAATGTGTTCTTGATCAATATATAGACTTCACACCAACCCTGGTCAACTCAGAATAAGACTGAAAGATAGTGTGACTTGAAGCCTCTGAAAAGATTAGATACTTCAACTCTACCCTTGTTAATACTTTTCAATTACACTTACAAGACAAATGAGTACTGAAAACATATTAAATAAATTCAAGAAAATCCGATCGTTTTAATAAGGGTACAATAAAATAATAAAGATTAATTACTTTCACTTGTAGTGACCACTCACCGTCCCGGAGAGTTGACTTCCTACGTAAATACGACTTTAGTCGTGGGGAGACCGTCGTTTCTTAGATTCGGATATAAGAAGAAGTGACTACCTATTGAAAGACCTAACAATGAACGAGAATCGAAAACAATGATCCTCCTTTCCCATTATAATAAAGATCTATGTTTACATATAAGTTGAGATAAAACTTTATGACTAAGAGTACCTTGAACACCGGTGTTCGTTTGACGTAAACTCCGTCGACACCTGTACTGAATCGTTAACTTGTTGTTGTTGTTTCTTTAATCGACCGATCTAAAAAAAAAAACATCACCATATTGTTCAAAATTAATTTTTATCTGTGAAACTTTCGTTATCCATTTCTCGTTAATTGAACTTTTTCGAGACTTAAATGTTGTCTTGTGTAGTTGTTAGTGTGTGGTGAAAGTATTAACGGAGTTTTTACGTGTAAATGTCGTTTCTGAACGTTCATAATATAAAATTTTTAGGTATACCGTTGTAATAGTATAAAGGGTCTCTGACAGTATAGAAGACTCACGTAACGTAGTCACAGAGACGACACATAGTGGTCGTGAAGTTGATTAGACCGACCAATCTATAAAAAATCATTCTTTAAGACTACAGAAGTTCCAGTTGTGAAGAAAGCGGTATACCTAATGTACGACTTTCATGTAGACGTACCCATTTACACTCTATCAATACCAAACTTACATTCTTCTTATTGATTAAGTATTGAATCAACATCTATCTCCACCCTTCGATTCTTGTACCAATTCCACAGGTCTTTACCAAGTACGAGATTACACATTTAGTATTTCACATTGTAGTCGGTTTTTCCTCAGTGCGTACGCATAAGTCAACCCGTCTGAGAAACGCTTAGGTACCTGATATTGGGTGGTCCGAGGAGACAGGTACCATAAGAGGTCCATTCTTATTATGACCTCACCCAACGGTACGGGAGGAGGTCCCCTAGAAGGGCTGGGTCCCTGACTCGGGTGTAGAGAATACAGAGGACGTGACCGTCCGTCCAAGAAATGGTGATCGTGGTAGACCCTTCGGGGTTTTCTTCCGTACTTTTACTTTCACTTTCGTTTTCAGCGAGTCAGTACAGACTGAGAACACTGGGGTATCTGATATGTTAGGTACCTGAAGAGGTCCGGTCTTTCTTCCGTACTTGTATAACTTAAGGGTCTAATGTCTACGTTGAAAATAAGTTTTTAAAAACTACATAAGAAACTACTTATACAACAGATAAAAAGAGAGAAGTCTACAGAGTGAAATCGGGTTCAAATGACTTTTATATACTAGCAATGATCTTTAAAGTGCACTGAGATTACGACGAAAAGGGTATCGTGACAAAGTGGTAAAGATAAACCTGGATTTCGTGGACGATGAATAGTGATTTGTACTACCGGTCACTTATAATTATCAACAAAAAAGAAATTTGAGAAGAGGGGTTTTGAAATCGGTAATGTGGTTTAGTCTCACAAGAAGGATCCTCCCCGTTCATTCTGTTTAATTTTGAATAACCCAAGGAGAGTTTACTTAAGGTACAGGAGAATATAAAAGTCGTAAATTTTTCGAGTATTTTCGAGTATAACAGACTTCTTTCACACTGGGTCGTGAGTACCCCTGTTGACCGTCCTCACTTGTCACACACAAACACCGTTATTCTCTGACGAAGTACGACGGGTGGACGAAATCCACCACTGTCGTGGGTCTTCCTTCCTGGTCTTTCCTGTTGAAGGACTCGTCACCAGTTGGAAGATAGTAGGGGAAAAAGGAGACCATCTCCTCACCCGGTCCGGAATCCGTTAATTTAAGAAAAAAAAAAAAATTAATTTTACACAAAAGAAAAAACTTTTTCGGAGAAATAAACAGTCCTTCGTAATTGTCCTCAGAAGGACACACGACAAAACCTGGACAATACTTAGGAGACAGGGAATAATTAAGGACTTATAAGTCCTTAATTCTCCACAACCGTTTGGCGAGGGCCCCGACTCCTCACGTACGTAAAGGAAACAATCAAAAAGGTATACCACTATTCATTGATAAATGCTAGGAGAAGGAAAAATAATTGGTATACCATTTTCACTAATAAATGTTAGGAGACAGAAACTATACCTAACGGAATACAAAGGAACTATTAAACATTCAGACCTGAAAACTAAAAATAGAAACGACTTTTATCGATGGAATATTCTGTCATATATATGGGTGTGATACAACTTATTTTGTGGAAACGAGGTAGTCTCGAACCCAGGGGAACAGAAAGAAAGAAAGAAAGAGAGAGAGAGAGTCTGATTAAGAAACCTCGCGTCTTCGGCCGACTCGAGTGACAGAACGGACCCGAGGATTCTGGGAAAGTTCTTCCGTGTGACACGGAAGTGGGGGAGCTCTGCCACGGACCACGGACACACTTCGTCACCTTCGGGGCACAGTTCCGAAATAACCAAAAGACGCATTTGGTTCCTTATAGTCGGAGAAAAAGAGAAAATGAAAGAATAGCAGTAGAGGTCTAGTGGTCCAAGGCCAGGTAATTTCCTGGAGTTGTAAATAACTCAAGTTTTTCACTAACTGTCCCTGAAGGGACTGTCACGTTTGCCAATTCTGGAACGGAAGGCTGTCGTCCCCTACACCCGACTTAGGAACCAGTCTCTTGATTTTAGGGTGTACGGAACGTCGGTTTTTTGACTTTGTATTTCGTCTTCGTTGTAACATTGTGTAAATTATTTCTGAAATTTTTTACCAGGTGTATTTTTTTCTTAGAAATTTTTTCACTAACTGTTAATATTTGTCACGACGCTACTTGTAACCCCATGTACACAGAGAAAGTTAAGACCAAAGGAGCCACACATACGGGTCGTCACCCTAACGACCCAGTATTCCGTCAAGATAAACGTTAAAAAATTCCTTAGAAGTGTGACAAGAGGTATCACCGACATGATCAAACGTAAGGGTGGTTGTCACATTCTGCCAAGGGAAAAAAGGTGTGGGAGAGGTCGTAAATAACGAACGTCTGAAAACCTAGTGTCGGTAAGACTGACCACACTTCACCATGGAGTAACACCAGAACTAAACGTAAAGAGATTATTACTCACTACAACTTGTAGAAAAGTACACAAACAATCGGTAGGCTCTACAGGTAGTCGTCTACTTACCTATTCTTTCGACACCATGTATATGTGTTACCTCATAATGAGTCGGTAATTTTTCTTATGTAAACTTAGTCAAGATTACTCTACCTACTTTGACCTCGGCTAATATGTCTCACTTCATTCGGTCTTTCTTTTTGTGGTTATGTCATATGATTGTGTATATATACCTTAAATCTTTCTACCATTACTACTGGGACATACGCTCTGTCGTTTTCTCTGTGTCTACACATCTCGTCTGAAAACCTGAGACTCCCTCTCCCTCTCCCACCCTACTAAACCCTCTTACCGTAACTTTGTACATATGACAATACATTCTTTACTTAACGGTCAGATACAAACTATGTCCTATGTCCTACGAACCCCGACCACGTGTCCCTACTAGGTCTCTTTACTATACCCCACCCTCCACCCTCCCCCCAAGTACAAACCCTTGAGTACATGTGGGTACCGTCTAAGTACAGTTACATACCGTTTTAGTTATGTCATAACATTTCATTTTATTTCATTTTTATTTTTTTTAATTCAGTGACTCGAAGAGATCCTCGTGAACTTGACGAATGTACTTCCAATGAACAATACATTATATTATTTTCTATAAATAGTGAATTTTTTACTAACTGTATGTTTTTCGACATGTATCAATTACATATGTTGAACTACTCAAACCTTTATTCATATATAGGTACTTTGGTAACGACGTCAGTCACGGTATTCGTAGGTAGTGGAGGTTTATCGTCCTCAGACTCGACCTTAGTTCTAACGGCCCTCTTTATAGTTATTGGAGTCTATACGTCTACTGTGGTGGAAATACCGTCTTTCACTTCTCCTTCGGAGAACTACTTTCACTTTCTCCTCTCCCTTTTTCAACCGAATTTCGAGTTGTAAGTCTTTTGCTTCTAGTACCGTAGACCAGGGTAGTGAAGTACCCTTTATCTACCCCTTTGTCACCTTTGTCACAGTCTGAAATAAAACCCCCCGAGGTTTTAGTGACGTCTACCACTAACGTCGGTACTTTAATTTTCTGCGAATTAGGAACCTTCCTCTCAATACTGGTTGGATCTGTCGTATAAGTTTTCGTCTCTGTAATGAAACGGTTGTTTCCAGGTGTATCAGTTCCGATACCAAAAAGGTCAACAGTACATACCTACACTCTCAACCTGACACTTCTTCCGACTCGCGGCTTCTCAACTACGAAAACTTCACACCACAACCTCTTCTGAGAACTCTCAGGGACCTGACGTTCCTCTAGGTTGTTTAGGTAAGATTTGTTGTAGTCGGGACCCACAAGTAACCTTCCTTACTACGATTTCGACTTTGAGGTCATGAAACCGGTGGAGTACGCTTCTCAACTGGGTAACCTTTTCTAAGACTACGACCCTCTCTAACCCCCGTCCTCCTCTTCCCCTGCTGGCTCCTACTCTACCGACCTACCGTAGTGGCCGAACTACCTGTACTCAAACTCACTCAAGGCCCTCGACCACTACCTGTCCCTCCGGACCGTACGACGTTAAGCACCCCAACGTCTCAGCCTGTGCTGACTCGTTGACTTGATTTGACTTGACTTGACTTGACTCCTTTAATCGGATCAAAACAAACTTTAGGACCGTAAGTGGACTGGTCCCTGTCCACGGAACGTTCCGTTACACGTAGGTGGTGTCCATGATGGTGTTAGAATGAACCGATGACGATCTTGGTATTCATTCCAGTTTAGAGTCAGACGAGATCCCTCAGACCATATGTCATGTTATACTGGTTCTTTCCTCATCGATTCGTAGTCTACTTAATAATGTTTCGAATCGATTACATATATCACATCGTCTTCGGACCCTTGTACACATCCCCATCTATCTAAGATTCTCACAGTCCGGTTTCTTCTGTTTTAAATTGGTTTAGTCCTTATTAGGTAACTAATCCCGGGGGAATGATCTATAAGGTCCAAATTACACAATCAAATACGTTCATCTCCACCGAGATTGTCGAATCGCCCAACTTCCTAGTTGTAAAACTGAGTAAAAGGACAACAGTAAAAAATTTTTTACATAAATAAAACGACACGGCTTAGAATCAACGTCGTACACCCTAGAAAAAATTAAACACCGTACACGCTAGAAAATCAGGCCCGTACGTCTTAGATCAAGGAACTTATCCGAACTTGGGTCCGGGGGACGTAACCCTTGTATCTCAGAATCGGAGACCTGGTGGTACCTTAAAGGACAAAAGGACACAAATTTCTCCTATTCTATGGTTTCGAAGTCACCGTACTTTATTTCTCTTATGTTTCTGAATTCCTCTCTTCTTCCAATCTTACCCAAATAATACACGTTTGACGTAAGAGTAGGGGGGAGATATTGAGGACTCTTTCGAACCTTCTGAAAGAACAGTGACTCCGTAACTCTTTCTTTAATTCTCTCCAGACACCAACGAAAGGACTGGTACGTTCTACGACGGTAACTCTACTTGAGGGACTAAAGTGATCTTTACTCTTCGAGAGTTCATCGTTTCCAGTTTACCGTAGTGAATTGGTATTTTCTGTTTCATCTACACACATAACATTTACCTTCGTCCCTGTAATAGTTATTATTCTTACGAAACCGGATATCCCTTGAAACAACGTCGACAAATCGACGAATCAGTACAGGTTGACAAACACTGGGGTACTTGACGTCGGACGACCCGAGGAGACAGGTACCTTAAAGGGTTCGTTCTTATGACCTCACCCAACAGTAAAAGAAGACGTCCCGTAGAAAGACTGGGTCCCTAGCTTGAACATAGAGGACGAACCGTCCTCCTAAGAAATGGGTGACTCAATGGACCCTTCGGGTGTCCCTAGAAACCGACACCGATTAACTAGTACTACAGGGAATCTCACTTTGTCTACTTGTCGCACTAGACACAGATTATCGGTCTTTGGACTTGGTTCAATGGTGTTACCTCTCAGTACCGGAAAACAGGTCGAAGATCGGAATTCTGTGAAGTGTTTACATCTCAAGGAATTAACTTACCATCCCAAGAAAGGGAAGTCCTTACTAGGATGTTGTTACGACGTACTTATGTAGTATTTAGAAGGAAGTTCGGAAGAGGTTTCCCTGGAAGTGGGTAAACGAATTCACTGACACGTGACCTATTTTTTCCTTATCGGTCTAGAAAGTTCATAACCATCTGTGACGAAGACCTAACTACGATTAACGACCTTTAGGTTTTACTGTAATACCGAGTACCACCTCCGATAACACCACCACTATTTACCTCAACTCCGGATTTAATTCCACCCTGGTCAACCAAGTGTCTGTATAGTATACAAATAAAGGGGTAAAGAAATTACAAATTAACCTTATTTGTACAAATATTCATAGTGACATCATCGTTCCGATAGGAGAGATTGTTTAATCGTTTATCTTTCGTTACCGTGTTACTATTTTTTTTTTAAGTGGACGGTTACGTCCTCAACACCCTCTACGTCCAAGTTAGGGACTCAACCCTTCTAGAGGGCCTCCTCCTTCGCCATTGGACGAGGTCATAAGAACGGACCTTTTAAGGTACCGGTCTCCTCGGATCACCCGATGTCAGGAACCCCAACGTTTCTCAGGTTGAGCTAGATCGTGTGTGTTGTCGTGTTCGTTTGATGTAGGGACATCTTTAACATCTATACTCATGGTGGTAGTTTCTGAACTTTGTACGACCCTACGACTATAGATAGTGTGGACGTAAATTGTATGGACAACCGGAGACGTCTTTACCCTACCTGGAAACCGTTTACTGGCCTAAAAGTCTAAACCTCTATGATACTACTTTTCTACCCTAAGGTAGAAGGTCGGACGTCACATACGAAACTTTGTCTCTGGTAATATACCACGATACAGGAAGTATTGGTCTTAGACCTTTAGTTCCCTCACCTTCAGCCTCACCGAGGAGAGTGTTAATTATGGATTATTAGGTGAGTGTCTCAAAAAGGGAGGAGTTGATGAAACTCGTAACAACCAAACCTCTAAAAACAAGGATTATGTTTGTGTTACTATTAAGGTAACTTGATCTTTCACTTTGAGGTAAACCGATAAACCCAAAGAATAACAGTGACTCGGTCGACCGTCCATTTTCTTAACGAGATGACCCCCCAATAAGGGACTAATAGTGACCATTTAATTCAACAACGATGGGGTTCCTCGTTATTCTTACTAAGACCTTGGTCCCATAAGGGACCCCGATTAGAAAAAAAAAGATTTTTTGGGTTACTAAAGTACTGTAACATGTCCTCCGTCAATAGTTCTGGTTCTTTTTCTTTACATTTTTCCGTTTTACTAACAGATTCCTCCGGAATGTTTATGACTCTTTTCTTCTGTTAACTTTCCGTTTCCTCTTTTTCTTTTTATATGGGTAGACTTCCGTCTCAAGGTTTCTTATTGTTCCTCTCTATTCTTTTGGAAGGAGTCACTAGTTACTTTTCTTTATCTCCTTTTGTTGTCTTACCCTTTCTGATCTCTAGAGAAGTTTTGTTAATCTCTATGACTCCCTTGTAAAGTACGTTTCTTTCCGTGTTATTTCCTGTCTTTACTATACCTGGATTGTCTCGTCTTCTATAATTCTTCTCCACCGTTCTTATGTGTCTTGATATATTTTTTCTAGAATTACTGGCTCTATTGGTGTTACCACACTAGTCAGTGGATCTCGGTCTGTAGGACCTCACACTTCAGGTCACCTGGAATCCTTCATAGTGATACTTATTTCGATCACCTCCACTACCTTAAGGTCCACTCGATAAAGTTTAGGACTTTCTACTACGACACTTTCACGACGTGAGTTATACGGTCGTTTAAACCTTTTGAGTCGTCACCGGTGTCCTGACCTTTTCCAGTCAAAAGTAAGGTTGGGGGGTTTTTCCGTTTCGATTCTTACAAGTTTGATGGTGTGTTAACGTGAGTAAAGTGTGTGATCGTTTCATTACGAATTTTAGGAGGTACGTTCCGAAGTTGTCATACACTTGACACTGTAAAGTCTACAAGTTCGACCTAAATCTTTTCCGTCTCCTTGGTTTCTAGTTTAACGGTTGTAGGTAACCTAGTGGTTTTTTTGCTCTCTCAAGGTCTTTTCGTAGATGAAGACGAAATAACTGTTACAGTTTCGGAAACACACCTAGTGTTGTTTGACACCTTTAAAGACTTTCTCTACCCTTATGGTCTGGTGGAATGGATGGAGGATTCTTTAGACATACGTCCAGTTCTTCGTTGTCAATCTTAGTCTGTATCTTGTAAACCTGACCAAGGTTTAGTCCTTTCCTCATGCAGTTCCGACATATAACAGTGGGACGAATAAATTGAAGAGATGTCTCATGTAGTACGTTTTACGCCCCGACCTACTTAGAGTTTGACCTTAGTTCTAACGGTCCTCCTTATAGATATTGGAGTCTATACGTCTACTATGGTGGGAATACCGTCTTCCCGAAGGGAACACCGAGTCGACCATTTTCTTAGGGGGACGTTACACCCTCTGGACCCAAACTAGGGACCCAACCCTTCTAGGGGACCTCTTCCTTTTTCCGATGGGTGAGGTCATAAGACCGGATCTCTTAAGGTGCCTGAGACATCAGGTACCCCAGTGTTTCTCAGTCTGTGCTGACTAGCTGAAAGTGAAATACCGTCTTTCGCTTCTCCTTGACTTCTCGGAGAACTACTTTCACTTTCTCCTCTCACTTTTTCGACCGAATTTTGAGTCGTAAGTTTTTTGAATCTAGGACCGTAGGTTAGGGTAGTGAAGTAACGTTTATCTACCCCTTTGTCACCTTTGTCACCGTCTAAAATAAAAGAACCCGAGGTTTTAGTGACGTCTACCACTGACGACGGTACTTAATTTTCTACGAACAAGGAACCTTCTTTTCGATACTGGTTGGATCTGTCGTATAATTTTTCGTCTCTGTAATGAAACGGTTGTTTCCAGGTAGATCAGTTTCGATACAAAAAAGGTCATCAGTACATACCTACACTCTCAACCTGATATTTCTTTCGACTCACGGCTTCTTAACTACGAAAACTTGACACCACAACCTCTTCTGAGAACTCTCAAGGAACCTGACGTCTCTCTAGGTTGGTAAGTTAAGATTTCCTTTAGTCAAGACGTATAAGTAACCTTCCTGACTACGAGTTCAACTTTGAGGTTAGGAAACCGCTGGACTACGCTTCTTGACTGAGTAAACTTTTCTGGGACGACGACCCTTTCTAACTCCCGCCCTCCTCTCCCCTACTGTCTCCTACTCTACCAACCTACCGTAGTGGCTGACCTACCTGTACTCAAACTCGTTCGAGGTCCTCAACCACTACCTGTCCCTTCGGACCGTACGACGTCAGGTACCCCAACGTTTCTCAACCTGTACTAACTCGTTGACTTGACTTGACTTGACTCACTAAAGGAAATTAATACTTTCTTACCATTGTGTAAATTTCCTCTGAATCTTTTATATTTTGTTTCAATGTCAATCAGGGAATGTATCATATTAATAAAAATTCATCTATTTAATTCTAAAAGTCAACCTCAAAGGTATAGTTTGAGAGTTTTTAATTATCTTAGTTATCTGTCTTTTCATCCTCCTATACAACAACAACAAGTCAGCGAGTCAACACAGGGTGACACACTGGGGTACCTGACGTCATGAGATCCGAAGGGACAGGAAGTGGTAAAGGACCTCAAACGAGTTTGTGTACAAGTAACTCAACTACTACGGTAGGTTAGTAGAGTAGGAGACAACGGGAGAAGAGAAGGACGAAAGTCAGAAAGGGTCGTAGTCCCAGAAAAGGTGACTCAGCCGAGAAGTGTAGTCCACCGGTATCATAACCTCAAAGTTGAAGTCGTAGTCAGGAAGGTTACTTATAAGTCCCAACTAAAGGAAATCCTGACTGATCAGACTAGAGGAACGTCAGGTTCCCTGAGAGTTCTCAGAAGAGATCGTAGTGTCAAACTTTCGTAGTTAAGAAGACCCGAGTAAAGAAGTACCAGGTTGAAAGTGTAGGTATGTACTGATAGTATCGAAACTGATATGTCTGAAAACAGCCGTTTCACTACAGAGACGTATCATTATGTCACAGATCCAAACAACATCAAAAAAAAGGTTCCTCGTTCGCAGAAAAGTAAAGTACCGACATCAGTGACAGGTGTCACTAAAACCTCGACTTCTTTTATTCGAGACAGTGACGAAGGTAAAAGAGGGGTACTTTACTACCCTGACCTACAGTACTAGAATCAAAAAACTTACAACCCAAAGTTCAGTCGAAAAAGTAAGAGGAGAAAGTGGAAGTAGTTCTCCGAGAAATCAAGGGGAAACGAAAGACGGTAATCCCGTCACAGTAGACGTATTGACTCCTCCTATATCATCTGGACTTTTATGATACTTGGTTAAGTTGTATTAATTCTAAATATGTTTTAAAAGTGTATCGTCGTCCTATGTTTAAGATAAGTTCAAGGGTATTCCATATTTAGACACCTATATATATATATATATTACATAAATAAAAACCAACAGGACCCAGAAACAACGATGTGTCCGAAAAGAGATCAACACCACTAGTCTCCGATGAGGGATTAGTCTCACACTCCCGAAGAGTAACATCACCGAAGAGAACAACGTCCCGTACTCGAGACCCAGTGAGTCAGAAGTCATCGACGTGGTGCACCCGAGTCATCAACACCGACAGTCCGAGCTCGAGTCGGAGTTATCAACATCGCGTGTCCGAATTAACAACATCGTGTGTCCGATCGACGAAACTCAGTACACCCTAGAAGAGTCCAGTCCCTAGTTTGGACACAGTAGACGAAACCGTTCATCTGAGAAATGGTGACTCGGTGTTCCCTTCGGGGAGACCCACATGAGAAAAAAAAAAAATTTAACATATTATTAAGGAAATGTTCCCCGACGAGAACTATGAAGATGTGGGTTCATTTTAAATACCTTTTGATATCGTTAGTTTTTTTCTCGTTCTGATCCTGAAAAGACCGTCAGGTCACCAATTCTGAGACGTTAAGGTCACGTCCCCTGGACTCAAGTCAGGGACCAACCCCTTGTACGACCTACTACAAGTCACACCGGTTTTCTTTTTTTTTCTGTACTAATAACTTGAAAGGTCTTACTTCCGACTCTAGTGGGATGGTGTATTTTCTGGTTTTACCAGTTACACCAATGACTTCCTTCCTTCAGTATCTAAAGTTGATACCGGAGTACTGATTAATTAATAGTTTCACTCCTAACACTATAGAAATAGATGAAAGAAAAGTGATTAATACACATAGAAATTGATAAAATAAGAAGAAAATCAATAATAAAAGAAATGTTTAACGACCGCCAATTGAAATGTTAACACAGAAACCCGTCGTCTTCTAAGTCACTCTAACACTGACTCCTCATTAATTACCTCGGTTATTACCCATACTGACAAATACACAGAGGAATAAACCCCCTCTTCCCCTCTTAAGATGAACATACTTCTTATTGACAACGAAATAACAATATACCTTCAAACTTACACACTTCTTCCCACGTAGACCTTTAGTTACCCTTATTGACAATAATCAAACAACGAAGAGTGTAGGTTTACAGGAGAAGAAACAGGATAAAAAAATATCACCTGGGATATTTGTAAAGATGAAACAATAAAATATAATCAAAACAGCCATCTCAAGACCTCCCTGTGACGTTTCGGTATCCTCTCTGAAGTAAAGGACAAAGGATAGTCGAGTAAAACTCGTACACTCCTCCGGACCAATCACGAGTGAAGTCGTCAGGAGTGCCTGGTCGACACTGGACGTATGAGTCGAATAATAGAAGGGTGGATCGTCAGACGAGGGTGACCCGTCGATGTTGACTTTCGTTCCAAAAGGTGGTGGGTCGTTCAATGAGCATATCTGGTCTAGGTTGAACATATCAAACTTTTCAAAGACCCGGTCAGAATATTGGTCGAGACCAAACGGTGAAAGTCGTTCAAGGAAGTGGTGGGTATCCAGAGTACAAGAACGTCGTCGGTCTGAGAGAGGTTTTTCCAGACTCAGAATCGAGTCCTCACCCCGAGAAGAAGTGAGAAACAAGAAAGGAACAAACGAGAAAGAGTCGGAACAAGTTAGCGAGTCAACACAGACTGAGAAACACTGGGGTACATGACGTCCTGCAGGCCGAAAGGACAGAAAGTGGTAGAGGATATCAAACGAGTTTGAGTTTAGGTAACTCAGTCACTACGGTAGTTGGTAGAGTAGGAGACAGTAGGGAAAGAGGAGAACAGAAGTCAGAAAGAGTCGTAGTCCCAGAAAAGGTTACTCAACCGAGTAAACTTTTAACGTCCCTCTTTACAGTTAAAGAGGGACTTTAGGACTACGGTCGAACACGAAGTAGGTCGGACCGTAAAGTGTACTACAATTTCGCAGACGGGGGTTACGCCCTCTGGACCCAAGCTAGGGACCCAGTCCTTCTAAGGGACCTCTTCGTTTACCGTTAGGTGAGGTCATAAGAACGGACCTCTTAGGGTACCTGCCTCTTCGGATCATCCAATGTCAGGTACCCCAGCGTTTCTCAGCCTGTGTTGACTCACTGAAGTGGAGTGGAGTGAGACGTATCTTCAATTTATTCGTCTCACTGTTGTATGTCGGAACTACATGAGGAAAGGGGTAAACCTTGGTCACGTAACAAGGTACAGGACAAGATTGACAACGAAGAACTGGACGTATGTCCAAAGAGTCCTCTGTCCACTCCACCAGACCATAAGGACAGAGAAATTTTTAAAAGGTCAAACAACACTTAGTGTGTCAGTTTCCGAAATCGTATCAGTTACTTCGTCTTCATCTACAAAAAGACCTTAATAGATCGAAAAAGATACTAGGTTGCTAACAACCGTTAAACTAGAGACCAAGGAAACGGAAAAGAGTTAGGTCGAACATGTAGACCTTCAAGAACCAAGTATATGACAACTTCGGATCGAACCTCCTAAAACTTGTAATGAAACGATCGTACACTTTACTCATTTTAACTCACCATCAAACTTGTTAATAATAGAGATTTGAAGAGTCGGAATCTCTATTATTGATGAAAAATGTGAAACACTGAACACATACGGAATTCAAGAGGAAATGGGACAATCATCAGTTGGAAAATGATTGATCATTTTTTTCAATAATCAATCATCTTATAATTTAAAAGATACAAGATAAATGACCACACCGAAGAGAGAAGAATGACCTGAGAATGAGACTGAATGTCTTCTTTAATTTAAGAATACGGGTCTAATCGTACAACTTTACCTTAAGGAGTCAGAATCAGGAAGTCACATTATAAAATTAACGAGTGTAGATAGTAGTATTAACTGTAAATAAAGTTAAAAACTATGGATACATAAACCAAGAGTACGAAGGAACTGTAAAGGAAACAAATGAAAAATCAGGAAAATAATTTGATACTCTAGAAGTTAACATCGCACACTTGAAGATCAACGACGTACGCCCTAGATCGAGGGACTGGTTCTTAACTTTGGATCGGGGGACGTAACCCTTACGGCTCAGAATCTGTGACCTGACGGTTCCTTCAGGAGGAGTGGTACAATTTATTGAAACATTGACAAAAGTAACGATAAAAAAAGAGAGGAAAGGATGGTGAAAAGGAGGATGTTGGTGAAAAGGAGGTGAATGATATGTTAGATCAGTAAAGGATGAATTTTTAGAGACGACCGAGGATCATGGATGTTCTATTTTAAATTTGGGAATCTTACCGAACTGAAACTTCAGAGGGACACCTGTCTAGACCTGTTCGGTAAAGAACCCCTTTGGGAACTACAATCACAGAAATCCAGAAAGAAAACCCTGTCAAGTCAAGTCAAGTCAACGAGTCATCACAGGCTGGGAAACGTCGGGGTACTTAACGTCGTGTGGTCCGGAGGAACAGGTAGTGGTTGAGGACCTCAAGTGAGTTTGAGTACAGGTAGCTCAGGCACTACGGTAGGTCGGTAGAGTAGGAGACAGCAGGGGAAGAGGAGGACGGGGGTTAGGGAAGGTCGTAATCTCAGAAAAGGTTACTCAATTAAGAAACGTACTCCACCGGTTTCATGACCTCAAAGTCGAAATCGTAGTAAGGAAGGTTCCTTTAGGGTCCCAACTAGAGGAAGTCTTACCTGACCAACCTAGAGGAACGTCAGGTTCCCTGAGAGTTCTCAGAAGAGGTTGTGGTGTGAAGTTTTCGTAGTTAAGAAGCCGTGAGTCGAAAGAAGTGTCAGGTTGAGAGTGTCGGTATGTACTGGTGTCCTTTATGGTATCGGAACTGATCTACCTGGAAACAACCGTTTCATTACAGAGACGAAAAATTATACGAAAGATCCAACCAGTATTGAAAGGAAGGTTCCTCATTCGTAGAAAATTAAAGTACCGACGTGAGTGGTAGACGGTACTAAAACCTCGGGGATTTTTATTTCAGACTGTGACAAAGGTGACAAAGGGGTAGATAAAGGGGACTTCACTACCCTGGTCTACGGTACTAGAAACAAAAGACTTACAATTCGAAATTCGGTTGAGAGTGAGAGGAGAAAGTAGTTCTCCGAAAACTCAAGGAGAAGTGAAAGACGGTATTCCCACCACAGTAAACGTATAGACTCCAATAACCATAAAGAGGCCCTTTAGAACTAAGGTCGAACACAAAGAAGGTTGGGTCACAAAGAGTACTACGTGAGACCTCTGTCCTATTCGTCCCACTGTTATATGTCGGAACTACATGAGGAAAAGGATAAACCTTGGTCAGATAACAAGGTACAGGTCAAGGTTGACAACGAAGGACTGGACGTATATCCAAAGAGTTCTCCGTCCAGTCCACCAGACCATAAGGGTAGAGAAAGTCTTAACAGGTGTCAACTAACACTAGGTGTGTCAGTTTCCGAAACCGTATCAGTTATTTCGTCTTTATCTACAAAAAGACCTTGAGAGAACGAAAAAATTACTAGGTCACCTACAACCGTTAAACTAGAGACCGAAGAGACGGAAAAGATTTTGGTCGAACTTATAGACCTTCAAGTACCAAGTGGATAACGACTTCGGACCGAACCTCTTAAAACTCGTACTGAAATGATCGCACACTCTACTCACGTTAACACGCCATCAAACTCGTAAGAAACCGTAACGGAAAGAAACCCTAACCTTACTTTTGACTGGAAAAGGTTAGGACACCGGTGACGACTCAAAAGGTTTAAACGACCGTATAACTCACGTCGTGAAAGTGTCGTAGTAGAAGGTCCTAAACTTTATCGAGTCGACCTTAAGGTAGTGGAGGTGATCGAAACAAGTATCACTACGAAAGATTCCGGGTCAACTGAAGTGTAAGGTCCTACAGACCGAGATCTACTCACTAGTGTGGTAATACTAATAGACCCAACACTTCTAGAAAAAAACATGTCAAGAAGACACATAAGAACGGTGGAGAAGAATTGGAGAAGACGAAGACAATCCAGGTATGGTAAACACAGGAAATAGCTCGGGTAGAAACGTACTTTACAAGGGAACCATAGAGATTAACAAAACATCTCTAGAGATCAGAAAGGGTAAGACAACAAAAGGAGATAAAGAAACGTAACTAGTGACTCCTTCCGAAAGAATAGAGAGGAACGATAAGAAACCTTGAGACGTAAGTCTACGAATATAGAAAGGAAAAGAGGAAACGAAAAGCGAAGAGAAGAAAAATGTCGATAAACATTCCGGAGGGGTATGTCGGTAAAACGAAAAAACATAAAGAAAGGTACCCCTACCAGAACTAGGGACAGAGGACATGTTACAGTGCTTGGAGTAAGGTATCAAGTAGTCCGTGAGACAGATAGTTTAGATCATGGAATTTAGATAAAGAGTGAAGGTAATATATTAGTATTCCCTAAACTAAATCCAGTATAGACTTACCAGATCACCAAAAGGGATGAAAGAAGGTAAACTCAGACTTAAACCACGATTCCTCAAGTACTAGGCTCGGTCAGTCGAGGACCAAAACAAAAACAACTGACATATCTCGAAGAGGTAGAAACCGACGTTTCTTATATTAGTTAGACTAAAACCACAACTGGTAGACCACTACAGGTACACATCTCAGAAAACATAACAACCTTCGCCCACAAACGATACTGGTCACGTAAGAAACCGTCTTGAGATAATCAGAAACGGGACGAAGTAAAGCATAAGGTTCCGGTTTAAACGGACAATGAGGTCCACAAAGAACTGAAGGATCAAAACGTAAGGTCAGGGGACATTACTTTTCCTGTAGAAAAAACCCACAATCAAGATTTTCCAGAACATCCAGAAGTATCTTAACAAGTTGAAGTCGAAGAAGTCGCAATGACCAACCCCGTATCTGAATCTAATGACACTATAACTTACCCAACGGAACCTTTGCTTGTCTCCAGTAAGACAGTAAAAATTCTAACGTAGGTTCATGACGTAAAGCCTGAGAAAGCAACTGGCACTACCGATGAGGTAAAGAAGATTCCCTAAGGACGGGTGTCGTCATCTATATTACCAGTAGACTCAATTTAAGTGGGTAAGGTCAGGTAAAATCAAGCGACTAAGGATCTTACAACTACAAGTGAGAACGGTAGAGGACAAACTGGTGAAGGTTAAACGGAACTAAGTACCTCGATTGTAATGACCAAGGGTACGTTATAACGGGAAATGTCGTAGTCTGGAACCAAGATAGTGGTCAACGTAGGTGTTGATCCATAACAAAAACGAAACCGAAGTAGGGAAGTAAGAAGACCTCAATAACCCTGTCAATCTAAGGGGGTCTCTTCTTAGAACGGGAAGGATTGACTTCTGATCTCCAAGTCATTGGTGGCTACAAGACCCTCGTCACACTCCCTCCCCGATCTCCGTAGAGTCGTAAAGCATATGTTTTGTATACCGGTAGACGAGAGGGGTAAAAAAGTCCCATGTGTTCAGGAATTGACACAGAGTATAGGGGACTAGGTCTCCAGTAGTAGTGTAGAGGTCTTTTAGCCGGAGGTCTGAAAACGGTACCATTTCCTCCCCGTCAAAACGTAAGAATACCTTAAACCCTCCTCTAGATCCCTTCATTAGTGAAGAGTTTAGTCGAAAATAGGTTGAGGGAAGAAAGGGATGAAAGAACCCATTGTCGGAAACTTTAACTCGCCTGGGACACTCCAGGAGGTTCCGTGTTTTCGGAAAGGTCCAGGGAAAAAATTAAACGTCCTTTTTCCACAGTCGGAGAAGCTTGAAGGACTTATGGTTTCTCGTCTAAGTTTATCAACGATTAGTCTCTTCATTCCCTTATGTCTTTGTTTCCTCCTTGTTAGTTCCTTCATATCACATCCCTGAAGGGACCACTAGGTCACCAATTCTTAGGTGGACGGTTACGTCCCCTGTGTCCAAACCAGGGACCAACGTCTTCTAGGGGGTACGGTACCTCGTTGATTCGGGCACTCGGTGTTAAAGACTCGGGTGCACGGTATCTTGGGTACGAGACGTTGTTCTCTTCGGTGGTCACTCTTCGGGTGCGTGGTGTCGACCTCTCATCGAGGGTGAGTAGTGTTGATCTCTTTCGGACGTGAGTCGTTACTGCTAGATCGCGTCAGTTTATTTATTTAAAATTTTTAATCTTTAATCACGTCACTAATTTCGTCCTAGGACCAAGGAGGAATTCCCTATATGTATTGTTATAAAAACATTCAAGACGTCTTTGATTCCGGG
This sequence comes from Capra ibex, assembly GCA_006410555.1. Taxonomy (NCBI): domain Eukaryota; kingdom Metazoa; phylum Chordata; class Mammalia; order Artiodactyla; family Bovidae; genus Capra; species Capra ibex. The sequence continues at coordinate 13,341,177 of SJYO01007492.1, read as the reverse complement.
GGGGTGGGACCACCTCCTACCATTCAAGTCTGACTCGTGTTCTAAGGACCTCGTGACGGGACAATGGAGTAGTGATTGGGTAGTCTTCTTTCAGTGTGTGGGACGTCGGGAGTGAGGTTTAAAACGGAATTTTTGACGGACGAAGGTGGGGTTTAGTCGTCCCTAAAGACACTAAAACTCGTTTTTGGTGGCAGGAAGAACGAACCGGGATGTCATTTGGAAATAGACGAGGTTTGAGATCACAATACTAAACAAACCGGAGTGACACGTGACCCGTGTACTTGAACAATGACTTGAAGTCGTTGTGGAACCATTGTTATCGTCAATGTGACCATCAAGTCCGTCCTCCTGTCGATGTGTCATGTCCTCGAAAACCGACTTACTAGTCTTCTTTCTTATTTCTCTGAACTCTAGATTTTGAAAACCAATTATTAGAATGGTTTTCTGTTTCTCTCTCGTTCTTCTTTCGTTCTTCGGTCGTAAAAAAAAAAAAAAAAGAAGACTTGTTTCCTGACAGAGACCCAAGAAACCGTTACTAGAGAGGAGGGAAAGAACGGGTACGGACCTAGAAAGGAACTCCACGTAAGACAAGAGTGGACGACCCATCGTAAGAGGTCGACGGAAGAGTCGTTTCTCTCGGAAGCGACAATGTCTGTCACCTCTAAAGATTTCTTCGTTAAGGTGATGTTCGGACACTTTTGACTTGAGCTTCACTTATCCACTTTTAAAACAGTATCATGCAAACATACCCACAATTAAGAGCAGTATCTCCGGAGAGCCTAACTAAAGATTTCTTATCATTGACGAGGTGGTGATAAATTTAACGTCATCTTAAAATTTAGTGTCGTACCACCCTTAAGGGACCACCAGGTCACTGAACCTGAGGTACGAGGGTGACGTCCCCTGAACCCAAGTTAGGGACCAGTCCCTTGACCTAGGGTACACGGTGTTGAATTTTTTTTTCTAGGGTGTGTGGTGTTGATTTCTAGGACGTACGGAGTCACCTCTAGTTTCAAGGGTGTACGACGTTGATTCTGGGTCACGTCGGTTTATTTCTTTATTTATAAAAAATTTTAGTGTCACACTAACTCTACTACATTCATAACGACGTTTCGTCCCCTTTGACTCATTTTCAGAACATATTAAAAACTCTATGGTGTTGTCAATAAAGTGCCTTAGAAAACCTCCGTCATATACCAACTACTTCCCGTTTTCAAACCTCAATCAGTACACCAAGACTCAAAATTACGTGGTTGCACTAGAACCTGTACAGTGTACAGTCGAAGAAGTTTAGAGTCAAAAGAGTAGACAGTATCGATTTTATCCCAATTGGTCCAACTATATACTCTATTATAACATTCACGAATTATATAACACACCATGTTTCTTTCACGAGTTATTTCCGGTCACTTATAATAATAGTAAAATTGAGACATCGTCTTAGAATTGATTTGATCGACTAGACTGAAATTGTTCCACTGAAAGACGAACCAAGTGAAAGACATGTAGATGTACCCACCCACGCGAAAATTAGGTGGATATTCAAGTGGACACAAGGTCTAGAGTCCTAGGTAGGTCAACGATCTATACCATTAAAGTCTTCAGGACACGATCTTCGAGTGACTGAACTCAAGCCTTTCAGAACGGGAACTAGAGAAAAACATAAAGCAAGACCACTAATGAAGAGTAAGGAAAAGTTTTTGTCCCCGTCTGGATTCAAAACAGACTGGACCTCGAATACGGTAGAACCCTCGAGAGAAATTCTTTTTCTTATGTTTTACTACTTACTTTTTAATTCATGTTTTTGTGTAACTTTAGTGAAGTCAATTTTCATTATTAGAAAGTGGGTTCAAAATCTGGACTTGGTCAAAAATCTGGACCTTGGATAACTGACTTTCCACTGACTCAAGGGTCCCTCTTCCTGGGACGGTGTGGTACCGTTTATATGCGTTATTACTAAGGGGGTTGAGCAAGAAATTTCTCTGGACACTGGTAAATAAACTTATTGACACAACCTGAGATTTCTTTCGACTTCTCAACTACGAAAACTTGACACCACAACCTCTTCTGAGAACTCTCAGGGGACCTGACGTTCCTCTAGGTTGGTCAGGTAGGATTTCCTTTAGTCAGGACTTATAAGTAACCTTCCTGACTACAACTTCGACTTTGAGGTTATGAAACCGGTGGACTACGTTTGTTGACTGAATAACCTTTTCTGGGACTACGACCCTTCCTAACTTCCGTCCTCCTCTTCCCCTACTGTCTCCTACTCTACCAACCTACCGTAGTGGCTCAGTTACCTGTACCTAGACTCGTTCGAGACTCTCAACCACTACTTATAGCTTCGGACCGCACGATGTCAGGTTCAGGTACCCCAGTGTGTCTCAACCTGTGTTGACTCACCGACTTGACTTGACTATGAACCTCTTCTCCTGATTCTCTATAAAACTCCTACAAACCTGTGTCTCAACTTAACTATAACTATGGGTCTTTGGACTCCATAGTAGTACTGGAGGGATAGTCTCACCCCCGTGTACCTTCAGTCCATTAGTCACGTTAGGTCCTGTGTAAGGTGTGATGTCACCCAGGTGTCCTCTGTACCCGGGTAGGTCTGTAAAGATCAGTAAAGGGAGTAGGAGTTTACTTATTAACCTCAACTACAGTAACCGTCAACCTTATTGGGAGTTTAACCCAGGAACCAGATACCCTATTCTCAATAGGATCATCCTTTCCGATTCCCCTTCGAAGACTTTTACGGGGTGGGGGTACATAAGAAACACAGACACCTCCCGCACCATCTACCTCCTTTAATCACGATGGATATTTCTAGTTTTCTTACGTTTCCAATGTGCGATACTACTAGAGGATGAAATTGAGATTAAGTAATTACATCGGGGACGTCTTTGATCTCCCTAAAATGAAATAGATATCTCGGTCTGTAGGACCTTACACTTCAGTTCACCCGGAATCTTTCGTAGTGATGCTTGTTTCCATCACCACCACTACCTTAAGGTCAACTCGATAAAGTTTAGGACCTTCTACTACGATACTTTCACGACGTGAGTTATACGGTCGTTTAAACCTTTTGAGTCGTCACCGGTGTCCTGACCTTTTCCAGTCAAAAGTAAGGTTAGGGTTTCTTTCCGTTACGGTTTCTTACGAGTTTGATGGCGTGTTAACGTGAGTAGAGTGTACGATCATTTCAGTACGAGTTTTAAGAGGTTCCGAAGTCGTTATCCACTTGGTACTTGAAGGTCTACAAGTTCGACCAAAATCTTTTCCGTCTCCTTAGTCTCTAGTTTAACGGTTGTAGGTGACCTAGTAATTTTTTCGTTCTCAAGGTCTTTTTGTAGATAAAGACGAAATAACTGATACGGTTTCGGAAACTGACACACCTAGTGTTAGTTGACACCTGTTAAGACTTTCTCTACCCTTATGGTCTGGTGGACTGGACGGAGAACTCTTTGGATATACGTCCAGTCCTTCGTTGTCAATCTTGACCTGTACCTTGTTGTCTGACCAAGGTTTATCCTTTTCCTCATTCAGTTCATAACAGTGGGACGAATAAATTGAAGATACGTCTCATGTAATACTCTTTACGACCCAATCTTCTTCGTGTTCGACCTTAGTTCTAACGGCCCGCTTTATAGTTATTGGAGTCTATACGTCTACTATGGTGGGAATACCGTCTTTCACTTCTCCTTGAGTTTTCGGAGAACTACTTTCACTTTCTCCTCTCACTTCTTCAACCGAATTTCGCGTTGTAAGTCTTTTACTTCTAGTACCGTAGACCAGGGTAGTGAAGAACCCTTTATCTACCCCTTTGACACCTTTGTCACAGTCTTAAATAAAACTCCCCGAGGTTTTAGTACCGTCTACCACTAACGTCGGCACTTTAATTTTCTACAAATGAGGAACCTTCTTTTCAATACTGGTTGGATCTATCGTATAACTTTTCGTCTCTGTAATGAAACGGTTGTTTCCAGGCAGATCAGTTCCGATACCAAAAAGGTCACCAGTACATACTTACACTCTCAACCTGACACTTCTTTCGACTCACGGTTCCTTAACTACGAAAACTTCACACCACAACCTCTTCTGAGAACTCTCAGGGAACCTGACGTTCCTCTAGGTTGGTCAGGTAAGATTTCCTCTAGTCAGGACCCACAAGTAACCTTCCTGACTACGATTTCGACTTATAAAACCGGTGAAGTACGCTTCTCAAATGAGTAACCTTTTCTAAGACTACGACCCTCCCTAACCCCCGTCCTCCTCTTCCCCTACTGTCTTCTACTCTACCGACCTACCACAGTGACTGAGCTACTTGTACTTAAACTCACTTGAGGTCCTCAACCACTACTTGTCCCTCCGAACCGTACGAGACTAAGTACCCCACCGTTTCTCAACCTGTACTGACTCGCTGACTTGACTTGATTGACTATCTAATGATGTTTGATGTTTGGTTCTAACCAACCATCTGATGAGGTGGTTCACCGTCGGAGTCAACATTGACGGTATTGTCTGTATTATAGTAACGATCTAATCTAATTCTACCAAAGTCCTTGTATAACACATCGGAAACTTAACTGTTTACGTAAGAGAAGATGGGATTAGTTCTTCTCCTAGTCTTTCTCAAAATGAATGGACTTTGTGTCAATAACAACATCCCAAACGGTCTCTTTGTCGTGGTAATATATATATATATTATATATACGTATATTTTAAAAATAAAAATAGATAGATAATTTTTTCTTTCTGACCTGTAGGGACCACCAGGTCACCAATTTTTAGGTGGACGTCCCCGACACCCAAGTTAAGGACCAGGTCCTTCTAGAGTGTACGACACCTCACTGATTAGGGGACACGGTATTGATGACTCGGACGCACGAGTTGATACCTCGGGTTTACGGGATCTCGGGCACGAGACGTTGTTCTCTTCGGCGGTGTTACTCTTCAAACACGTGGTATCGATCTCTCATCGGAGACGAGTGGCGTCGATCTCTTTCGAGGGTGTGTGGTTGTTTCTGGGTCACGTCGATTTTTATTTGTTTATGAAAAATTTTTTCGGTTCTAAATAGCATTCCTTAATCGAGTGTACCATAACCCGAAGGCACCATCGAGTCACCATTTCTTAGGTGGACGTTATATACTCCGTGTTCTCTGAGTCCAAACTAGAGACCCAGCCCTTCTAGGGGACCTCCCTCTTTACCGTTGGGTGAGGTCACAAGAACGGACCTTTTAAGATACCTATCTCCTCGGACCACCCGATATCAGGTATCCCAGTGTTTTTCAGTCTATACTGACTCCCTGACTTGTCCGTGTATGCTATAAAACCTAAAATTCTTCATGGTTCTACATTGACTTGCGTCTTAAGGTCTCATCATTCCTCTCTATTTTGGAAATTCACTTGTTACGTTTCTTTATCTCCTTTTGTTATCTTACACTTTCTGATCTCTAAAGAAGTTCTTTTAACCTCCATAGTTCCCCTACAAAGTACGTTCCTACCCGTACTATTTCCTGTCTTTGTCATTCCTGTATCGTCTTCGTCTCCTATGGCTCTTCTCTACCGTTCTTATGTGTCTTGCTATGTTTTTTCCAGAATTATTCAGTCTATTAGTACTACAAGACCAGTGATTGTCGACCTGTAGGACCTCACACTTCAGTTCACCCGGAATCCTTCGTAACGATACTTGTTTCGAGCGTCATGATCATATCACATCACAATCAGCTAGTCAGTACAGGTTGAGAAACGTTGGGGTACCTGACAAAGGTCGGTCCGAGGAGACAAGTACCTTAAGAGGTCCGTTCTTATGACCTCACCCACCGGTAAAGGAAGAGGTCCCCTAGAAGGACTGGGTACCTAACTTGAGTACAGACGGTGTGACGTCCGTCTAAGAAAAGACAGACTCGGTGGTCCCTTCGGGTTTACATTACAATTCACGATACATTCAACAACTTATACTCACCGTTTAAACAAAATAAAAAACCTTAAAGTACCGTAAAAAAAAAGTTTATACAAGGTAGGAAACTAACTTAGGTACCTATACGTCTATGCTTCCCGACTAATAAAAGAAGAGAGGTTTATAGTTTAATTATCGTTTATATATTATGGTATATGTCAAAGTTTAATTTAAATGTCAAAAAAATAAAACTAACTAAAACAAAATTGGACAGTACATTGTATGACGGTACTCAGAAGCCTACATCGTAGATTGGTTTCTTTCGACGTATACCAGTGAGAGACATATTCTCCACATTTATGTATTCCACTGTTCTAAAAACACCTGAGAAAAATTTTGTACTATTTACCGTAATAGTTGTACTAAATTTATAATACATATGTTATGGTTGGGAGAGGTATAGTTGTTAATACATTCCCTTTGTGATCTTCTATTTTTAAAATATTACAAGAATTCGTTAACTTATAAAATAGACTTCTCGGATACTACATTTTTAATCTTAGTTTCAAAACGAAAAACGGACGTACCCTTAAGGTCGACTCAATAAAGTCTAGGATTTCCTATTACGACACTTTCACGACGTGAGTGATACGGCCGTTTAAACCTTTTGAGTCGTCACCGGTCTCCTGACCTTTTCCAGTCAAAAGTAAGGTTAGGGGTTTTACCCGTTACAGTTTCTTACAAGTCTGATGGTATGTCAAAACGAGTAAAGTGCACGATCGTTTGATTACGAGTTTTAGGAGGTTCAATCCGAAGTCGTCATACACTTGACTCTTGAAAGTCTACAAGTTCGACCTAAATCTTTTCCGTTTTCTTGTTGTTTAACGGTTGTAGTCGACCTAGTATCTTTTTGGTTCTTTCAAGGTCTTTTTGTAGATGAAGACGAAGTATCTGATACGATTTCGGGAACTGACATACCTAGTGTTGTTTGACACCTTTTAAGAATTTCTTCACCCTTATGGTCTCGTGGAGTGGACAGAGAACTCTTTGGACATACGTCCAGTTCTTCGTTGTCAATCTTGACCTGTACCTTGTTGTCTAACCAAGGTTTAACCCTTTCCTCATACAGTTCCGACATATAACAGTGGGACGAATAAATTGAATATGTGTCTCATGTAGTCCACTTTACGTCCCGACCTACTGAGAGTTCGACCTTAGTTCTAACGACCCTCTTTATAGTTGTTGAAGTCCATACGTCTACTATGGTGGGATTACCGTCTTTTACTTCTCCTTGATTTCTCGGAGAACTACTTCCACTTTCTCCTCTCACTTTTACGACCAAATTTCGAGTTGAAAGTTTTTTACTTCTAGTACCGTAGGTCAGAGTTGTGAATTACCGTTTATCTTCCCCTTTACATCTTTGTTACTGTCTAAAATAAATGAACCCGAGGTTTTAGTGACGTCTACCACTGACGTCAGTACTTTAATTTTCTACGAACGAGGAACCCTCTTTTCGATACTGTTTGGATCTGTCGTGTAATTTTTTTTTTTCTCAGTAGTGAAGCGACTGTTTCCAGGTATATCAGTTTTGATACCAAAAAGGTCATTAGTACATACCTACACTCTCAAACTGGTGCACTTTCGACTTGGGACTTTTTGACTACGAAAACTTAACACCACGATCTCTTCTGAGAATTCTAAGACAACCTGACGTTCCTCTAGTTTGGTCAGTTAGGATTTCCTTTAGTCAAGACTTATAAGTAACCTTCCTGACTACGACTTTGACTTCGAGGCTATGTAACCAGTAGACTACACTTCTCGACTGAGTAACCTTTTCTGACCACGACCCTTTCTAACTTCCGTTTTCCTCTTCCCCCGTCGTCTTCTTCTCTACCAATCTACCGTAGTGGTTGAGTTACCTGTACTTAAAATGTTTCAGACCCTCTATCACTTCCTGTCCCTTCGGACCTCACAGTGTCAGGTACCCCAGTGTATCTCAGTCTGTTCTGAATCGTTGACTTGTTGTTCTTTTCTAGACGTTCCACTTAGTCGTTCGACCTTTGGGTCCTCTCGTTTACATCAAGAATAGACTTGTACAGGTCCGAATTCTGGGTCCTTCTCGACAAAGTCGACGTCAGGTTTCCGTCCCTTTTTCAATTACGGGGCCAAGTTTCCATCAACCTGTCCTGTTTTGAGAGAATGAATCCCCTTCCAGTCTGAAACCCAAGATAAGTCCAGAAGTTTACTAACCAGCTCCGGGTGTATGCAATCCCTTCGGTTAGACGAAATCAGTCAGAATAAATTTACAATTAGAGTAGGTTTTTGTGACAGTGTTTTTGTGGGTCTTATTACAAACTGATTCATAGACCTGTGGGTCACCAGACCAGTTCAACTGAGTATCTTAATTGGTAGTGTTAATAAATATCAAAACGAAACCCCGATACGACAAAAGACGGGTCGTAGTATTACGTCATACTAGGACTGTCAGAGTCTCATAGTGTTAGCAAATAATGTAACTACTGTAACACGACTACCTTGTCTTACTCGTGATCCAATGATTCTAGTCCTATTTTGTTTCCCACTCTCTCTTTGAGACGACGTTTAGTACGTGCACGGTGAAACCTTCCGTAAATCTCCGGGTCAAAGTCCCGTAGGGTCCTATAGAGGAGGTTCACTTTCTGTTTTAACGTACGCAGAACATAAAGGATTATGTTTTTTTTTCATGTCTCGGACTATCCGAGGTAATCCAAGAATTCCATTGTATAAGGTATGGATTCTTACGATAAGATCGGACATATGACTCCATTGTAACTTACGTCGACCGAAAGTTGCCCTGGATTTCATCCTTTCCCAGTCTTCGTCCAAATTTGACATCTCGTCCGTCGGAACTACGAACCCAACATACTAAGTCGTCGAGGTCCACCTCGACAGTTATCACTCTTTTCTAAATTATACCTTAAATACCGTTCGGGGTCATGATCTTAGTATTACTTCTGGAACTTTAAGACCTTGTTCCCGTACGGTGAGTGTCCTCTCCTAATATGTGGGACACTATTTGTCGTGGTCTACGTAATGACCAATGTGTGATCTAATACCCCGTGATGCATTGAAACTCATACCTTGAAAGGTAATACTCGATCTAAAACAACCTTTCCGGTTCAGTATTTAAGACTGTATGGGTCGTACACAAATAACATTCTACGTTTACCATGTAAATCCTGAGATCCTCGGACTCTTTCACTCGTCCTTCAAGTCCGGGAGTATATGGATGGTACCAACGTAGTAACGGGAAGAGACTCGAGCGAGGATACTGACATACCCCTCTTCCTCCAGACTGGGTTATCAACTTCCTCTTTCTTTTTCGGACTCGAACCAAATACCCACTCAGACGAACCTTACACCCACTTTCGGTTTTTACCTATAACTAAAGTAATATCAGTATAAGTCGTCACCGGGACTTTTTACTACCTCTCCTTTATATAAGGTTTACTTATCTCGACCCTCGTCACGTAGACCAACAGACGAAGCACTCCTACTCTCTTCCCCAATCTCTCCACTTTTATATATCTCTAAGGACCCGTCACTGGAGTCGTACCCGGTAGACCAGTCCTCGAATCTTCCTTTTGTTAAAAAAAAATTAATGTGTCGTGGTCTTTTGTAGATAATACTTTCTCTGTGACTTGTAACTTCGTCTGTTTTACTGAACCAATTAACCACAATCGGTCGGAAACAGTAACCGATAGGGTGTTGATCGTACTATCCTTGTGTTTTCTCACTACTACTAACACCGTCTTTAACTCTGATGTATGTCCGGGTTACCGTCCAGGAATGGTTCCAACTAGATCGAAAACAAAGGAACTCACAAGTTGGACAAAGACTAGTTCTACTTCTATACCGGGACAAAAAGTCTCTGATTGACCAAAGACCGTCTATTTTATATATTCTGGGGAAGGTAAGATCTTCTCAGTCCTCAAGCAAGAGTCTCCTTACCTAAGGATAAGATGTATGTTTAACAGCATGGACGGGTGTCTGGAGTCGGTTATTGACGATGAGTCCCTGATACCTTAGGAACTAGATGTCCGTACCTTAGAGTGTGTCTTATCGTGAATTGGTCCTCTGGGTAAAGTATTGTTTTCTACACAGTCTTAGTAGACTAAACTGACACTTTAGGTGACCGGTATCGTCTATTGTGTAGTAGGTCTTCGTCGGTCGGAGTATCTTACGATCTTTCCGGAAGATGTCCACGTAAATTTGACGAGTCGAGTCTCTATTGTCAGAAAAGAATTCTTTTAATAAATAAGTAAATAAAACCCGACACGACCCAGAAACAACGACGTGCCCGAAAAGAGATCAACGTCGCTCGTCCCCCGATGAGAAATCAATACCGTGAGCCCGAAGAGTGACACCACCAAAGGGAACAACACCTCGTGTCCGAGATCCACGTGTCCGAAGTCATCAACACCATGTACCCGAGTCAAAAACACCGAGGACCCGAGATCTCGTGTCCGAGTTATGGACACCACGTACCCGATTCAACGAGGAGACGTACACCGTAGAAAGGTCTGGTCCCTAGTCTGACTGTAGAGGACGGGACCGTCCACCTAAGAAATGGTGCCTCAGTGGTCCCTTCGGGGTATTGTAAGAAAAGATTTCTTTATAAACAAATACACCGACACGGTCTCGAATCAACAACGGCTCTCGGTCGTGCCCTCTAGGGTGGGTACTGTTCCAGTACGCCTCTCCGGACTACCCGTTCCGCTCAGTCCATAGTTCCCCAGGAGACAGACTCGTAGATGGGGTTTTGGTTTTAGACAGACAAATGACAGACGATATGATATGAGAAGACTGTAATGGTGGAAGAGAGACCTTTCTCAATTAAGTCTCGAGGTCAATTGTCAGAGGACGTATATTTTTCTTACAGAGCCGAATTTGGGGTAAACTACCGAAAGATTGAATAGACGGGCCTGAAAATGTTAAACACCTAACAAATGTCGGGGGTTGTACTCTCCGTGCTTCGAGTTTTGTAGAATTTCTATATTTCGGAAAATCTCAATTCTTAATCAAACCACTTCTCAAACAACTCAATCACAAACGGTGGTCCGGAGGTATAGGAAATAGAAAATCCGTGGACCCTCCTATAATTAGTCACATTAACCCTACGCCTTTATTCTTATATCATCAAAACTACAATCGTTGTGATCTGAAAACTCAATTTATTAAAAGAGAAACAATATTTAGTGACATGAGGAAAATGAACAATATTTAAAAACATAGGAACGATACATTCTTACATTGAAATAAATCACGAAAGACTCTCACCGTGGTCTGAAACCCTTCTTGTTGTGTTTATTCAGAAGACCAACTGTTTGGTAATAGTCTTTTCCCGACATTTTACAATTAACCGGAAGACCGGTCTTCTACTAAATTTAGTGGATTCTGAACACATATGCTGATTCATACGTCTCTTTTTCGGACCAGAGTTATTCTCAGTCCCGACGACTGTGACGTATTAAAATATAATAGGTAACTAGAGATACATGTTTTTTTCCATATTTTCCGGAAATGTTATTATCTTCTACCCGGTCAGTAACCTTTCTGACCAAAGGGGGCACAGAAGAAAAGAATGAGATAAAAAACCGACTTAAGGGTAGATCCCGCACCTCCGAGTGGTACAGATGAATGAACGGGGCCGAAGATTCTAGGTGTTCTCTCCCTCGGGTTCCGTCCCGTGGGGGGTGATAAGTTCTCCTGCGGCCACCGGATTGCATCTACCACGTTCAAGGAACAGAACCTTGAAATAACCAAAAGGCGCATTTGGTTCAATAAGTCCGAGAAAAGAGGTGATTTAAAAGGATGATATGATAAAGAAGAATTAAAGAAAATATAAAGATTTACTTATTCAAAAGGAGCGGATACGGCGGAGGGGAAGCTTAAGGGATCTAGGTGACCCCGTCCTGGGGCCGTTCAACATCGTACGTCCTAGAAAGTCACTCCGTATACCTGACAATCAACATCGTACACCCTAGATCAAAGGAGTGGTAACTAACTTGGGACGGGAGGACGTGATCCTCACGTTTCAAAATCGGTGGCTTGGTGGTCTCTTCAGGGGTCTCTGTTGTAAAACTTCCCTACCCACGGTAGGAAGTTACGACACACACGTAGTTTAATCCCTGGAGATGTATCACGACACCCGAAGGGTCCACCACGATCATCATTTCTTGGACGGACGGTTGAGTCCTCTGTATTCTCTACGATCAAGTCAGGGACCCAACCCTTCTAGCAGACCTCCTCCCGTACTGTTGGGTGAGGTCATAAGAACAGACCTCTTAGGATACCTGTCTCCTCGGACCACCCGATGTCAGGTATCCCAGCGTTTCTCAACCTGCGTTTACTTCGTTGAATCATGTGTGCGTACGTATATCGCGACACAGAGATAATCCTTCTTCTGTCTACAGGACTTTGGTTTCTTACCTTCGTCCTCAGCAGGGTGAATATTAGTAACGGTCACTGGAAGACCCCTAACACGTGAAGAACAGAGGTGTTGTCATCCAAGACGTCCTAATTTCCGGGACCAGGTGACATGGTGTTTGATGTCGCGGATGGTCACGTGGTCTCTGAACACAGGTCTCTGATCGTCCACTCCTCAGTACTGTAACCGTCCTCAGTAACTGGGAAGTCGTCTTCCTCTACCACAAGGAAAGTGTGTCACCCCAGTCCCTCCTTTGTGTGTCTTAGGTTCTTTAGATAAACCCACGGAGGACCATGAGGGAACGGGGTGACATTGACACTGGTCTGTGTACTTTTGTAGGACTGGACTCGTTCTATACTAATGATTCCCGAGTCTTAGGATTCCTGACATCCAAATCAGTGTGGTGATTCACTCGAGACTCCACTATTAACTCCCACCCCGTTTAAGTCTTACCTATTCGTCTCCTTCCTCTTTTACTTATGATCAACACCGGGGTCCTAGTCAACATCGTTACTTCCGACATGGAGTGGGTCAGTTGGAAGGAGAAGACTCAAAGGAGAGTCTTTCTCTCGGTACCTTCCATACAAGGCGTTAGGACATTCCTCTTCATTTAGATACTTTATTTCCCATCTGACACCTTCGGTATTTTTACGAGAAGAGTCTAGAGACACTAGACTCTTCTAATGTAACACTCGACGAGGACGACGACGACGATTGAGCGAAGTCAACACAGGCTGAGACACGCTGGGGTCTCTACCGTCGGGTGGTCCGAGGGGCAGGGGCCCTAAGAGGTCCGTTCTTGTGACCTCACCCAACGGTAAAGGAAGAGGTTACACACTTTCACTATTCACTTTCACTTCAGCGAGTCAGCACAGACTGAGAAGCGCTGGGGTACCTGACGTCGGGTGGTCCGAGGAGGTAGGTACCCTAAAAGGTCCGTTCTCATGACCTCACCCACGTTAGCGGAAGAGGCATGTAACACTCCCGTAAGAAATAATTGGTAGAACTAACGACACGAGATTTTAGTTAGGGGTACAAGTGAGTTTCCGGTACCAAAGGTGTCCAACGAGAAGACTGACTCACATTTTCTCTATGATTCCGTCTGGACTAGGGCCCTCTACGTCCTGGAGAGACTACCCACTGTCCAAAACAGATTGTAAGAATCTTGACTTAACGTCAGATTCTGGGAAGGCGAGTTAGAAGGAGAAAAGGAAAGAAGAAGTGGTCGTATCTCAAGACTACCGACAGTACACACACGTTCGTACGACTCAGCGAAGTCGACACAGACTGAGACACGTTGGGATACCTGATATCGGGTGGTCCGAGAGACAGGTGCCCTGTTCTTATGACTTCACCCGAAGGTACGGGAGGAGGTCTCCTAGAAGGACTGGGTCCCTAGCTTGGGTGTAGAGGACGTAGAGGACTTAACGTCTGCCTAAGAAATGACGACTCGGTAGTCCCCACGGGACTATCGAGCGTGTCAGAAAGGGATCAAGTGTCAAAGGAGAGACACAAGGGACATTTCGAATTGAAGATTATTTCGAGAGTGTGTAGACTAGGAAGAACTGATTGTGTGTGCGGTTTACAGGTAGTTTCCCTCTTACCTATTTCTTTTTACCTGTACACCATGTAAACATATTACCTTATGATGAGTCCTAATTTTGGCTTGTTTAACGACTATACACCCTTATTGTCTCTACTGAGAATTTTGTACGAATCACCTTTTTCGGTCTGTTTCCTTAAGTATGGTATCCTAAGATGAACTTATTACACAGGGACTCCGTCGTCCCGTTCTTCCTCTCCCCGCCCGTCCTTAAGTATAACTGACTTTTCCCTATGTTTCCTTGAAATACCTTACTGTCTTTATAAGATATAAAACTACACACACTACCGGAGTATCCATACATGTATACATCTCTCAGTAATTCGACATGTAAATCTCCAACACGTAAATTATGTACATTTAATATAGAGTTTTTTATTACTTTTTAATATTTCCCCTAAATAACTGAGTACATTGACTTACAACTATCTGTATCTCCCGTAATCCATCCAAACTAAGTCGACAAGTTCTTACGGTAGTCTTTAGATCAATAAAAGATACAAAGGGTATTCGGAAGACCACACAGTGGAAGTTCACTTCGGACCGAATGGGAACATAAGTAACGTACGATCGTCGTTAGAGGAAAAGATACAGTCTCGTGAGTCTCTCAATGAAGGTGCTCGAGAAAATTCTCTCACTCTTGTAAAGAAAGGACCTTCAACGGTCGTTTGGTACAGAGTAACCGGATCACCCAATACGGGTAAGGGTTTGGTTAGGGGTCACGTTCCCTTTACGGCATGTAACTAACTGAATGTTGACGGATAGGGACTTGCTTAGTGAAATCTTACCCCACACCCTAATGACGTTAGGTAATCTGTTCAACCTCGAATGGGCACCTCGATTTAGGGAGATTAAAATAGCAACAAGAAGTGACCTTCTTTATACCGTCCCAACCCATTATCCCGGTTAGTTCGGTTAAAATTTTTATTAAAGTAAATAAATATATATAAAAACTGACACGACTCAGAAGCAACGAAACGTTGTCCGAAAAAGATTAACGCCGTTCGTCCCCGACGAGAGATCAACACCACGTACCCGAAGAGTAACGCCACCGAAGAGAACAACACCTCGTGTCCGTGTACCGGAAGTCATCAACGTCGTGTACCCGGATCGATGAGACGGCGTACACCTCAGAAGGATCTAGTCCCTAGTTTGGACACAGGGGACGTAACCGTCCGTCTAAGGATAGGTGACACGGTGGTCCCTTCAGGAGTTATAACAAAATTAGTACTAAAAGGAAAGGTAAAGAGTTTATAGAAAGGGATGGGGGTCAAATAGTCATAAAGTATATATAAGTTTCAATCGTAAACGAAAGGACCATCGAGTCGACCACTTAGACGGACGTTCCTTCCTCTGGGGTCAAGTTAAGGACCCAACCCTTCTAACCGACCTCTTCCTTATCCAATGGGTGAGGTCATAAGAACCCGAAGGGACCACCGAGTCGACCATTTCTTAGACGGACGTTACACCCTGTGGACCCAAGCTAGGGACCTAACCCTTCCCTTTCCGATGGGTGAGGTCATAAGACCGGACCTCTTAAGGTACCTGACATATCAGGTATCCCAGTGTTTCTCAATCTGTGCTGACTCACTGAAAGTGAAAATGAAAGTTTCAATCGTAATAGTAGCTCGTATCCACAGACAGTAATATAAAACTCTAACTTTGGTCTTATTTCAGGTAATAGTATATTTAATAAGACCTAACGCATATCAAATGAAGGGTTTACTACGGATTTAGGCGTAAAGACTCGGATTGAGATAGGGAATGGGTACTAAAAACAAGGTAAGGATTTCCCAACTCCTACAAGGTGTTTACGTTAAAACTTCTAAACAAAAATTCTGACCGAGTTTTAAAAGGACTGTAATTTTCTCGACAATATTTTACAGTACATAAGAAGGACCAGTAACTAAAACCATAAACACAAAAGTGGGATCTGTAACGTTACGATATTTTCTTCATAGAAATCTGAAGCCAGAGAAACTTTACCTAGTCAAGAGAGTGGTCTCCTCCCTCTACTTTGTCCCATTATGTCCGGATCCCAATGATGGGATACACCAAGGAACCACTCTTAAACTTTCCGTGGGTTTAACGTTGGGAAATCCACGTCCTGGCCCACTTACCTCACGTCCGACCTTAAGTCGGAACTACAGATCTACAGCACACAGGAGATGTCCCGAAAGAGTGTACAGGAAGAGTGTACAACGGTATCGGAAGACTGAATAGGAGACGGAGGTAAAGAGAAAGGGTAACTAGGGTCTGTGTAAACAGACTAATTAGAAGGGGTTTGTCCGGAAAAAAAGTACGATGAGAGGACGAGTTTTGTGGAAGTAACCGAAGGGAGACGGTTCGATTCTCTTGAGTCTAAAGAATTCAATCGTCGGATTTCGAAAAGGGTCCAAGAGTTCAGAGAAAATATCAGAAAAGGACCATGAAGAGTGGTGTCAGAAACACAAGGTTAATTAGAATTCATGAACGATAAGGGTCGGTACAAAATGTATAAGGGGTTTTAGAATGTACGGTACAAAAATGGTAGACATAAATATATAAATATACAAATAAACAAATTACAGACAAAGGATTTGATCTGGTTGACATTCGGGGTGTAACATACAACTGAAAACATAAATTTCATGATCTTGTTATTTCGATTGTAGTTGTTTGACCATAATAAAATTAGACTTGGTTACAAATCCGATTAAAACTTTTCTCGACCGTCTACAGTTGTCACTGAAGTATATCGAGAGTCCCTGTAACTGGAGGTACAAATGAGGTGTGTTTGGTGTCTATTTGTTCTGGACGAAACCCCAGAGTAATAATAAAGTGGACGACTATAAAGGTCGCACAATACCAGAGAAAGAATGGCGTTCAGTGACGACGAAAAGGAAAAGTAGAAAGTAGAAGAGGAAGTGGAAGGAGGACAAGAATGGGAGAAAAAGGAAGAATAAAGGATTTCAAATTAATAAATTGGTTACCTTGTCAAGAGTACGAAATGACTCTTTAGAGTAACGAATAAGGGAAGATTCAATTAGTTAGACTATCGAGGGAAGTCCGGTTTAAACTCAGGAATAGGTCCTCTCTTATATACCAGTGAAATTAAGATAGGAATGTTTTATGAAACGGTGAATCCACTCTGTTGATTACCATATCTTTCCTTTGAAGTGAACTGAGTCTTAAGTTGTTCCACGTAAACTCAAGACCTAGACAGTGAGTAAACGATCACTGGAACTAATTTTGTGTTATAAAGACTCGTAAAGATGTTCTCATTTTACCCTTATTTCTACGATCAGTTAACCTCTACTTATTGTCCGAATTGTTCGTCGTTAAATCCCGGGTGTACCTTAATCTTATTTTAATTATAAGAACCAGTCGTAGTAAAAAGAAGTCCTTACGAAATAAAAGATCGACTTTTGACATTTTGTAACATAGTTAAAATTTATAGTAGTAATAATCTACAAAAAAGGAGGAAGGACATTGAAGGAGATCCAAAGGGACCAAGATCGAGTCCCAGTGTATACCAAAGAAAGTAAGAAGAAAAGAAAACCTTCAAAAAAACAAAAATAAAAAACCAACACGGAAACACCGTACATCCTAAAATCAAGGGGTTAGTCCCCAGCCAGGGTGTTGTGACACAACCTTCGTACCTCAGAATTGGTGACGATCCCTTTAGGGTCAAAGAAAACAAGAATTACAGGTCCGATAGAATTCGTTGGATCATAGGAAGTGATGACCAACAACAACAAATTAACGATTCGTACAGGTTGAGAAGACACTGGGGTACCTGACATCGGGTGGTCCGAGGAAACAGGTATCCGAAAGGGTCCGTTCTTATAACCTCGCCCGTCGGTAAAGAAAAAGGTCCCTTTAGAAGAACTGGGTCCCTAACTTGGGTACAGAGTCCGTAACCGTCCGACTAAGAAATGGTGGTTGGGTGGAGGAGTGCTTATCATCGAATAAAGAAACATAAACAAATTTTTACCGTTTATATAGTCTTTTGTGTTGTACATCGAAGTACTCGATAGTCCTTTTTTTTCAGTGGGACGACGAGATTCCATGTTACAGTAATATAGTAATAAAAAATCTTTGTTATCCCGTCTTCGTCAAACAAGTCTCTTTACAGACAAAAGGATGACAGTAGACTTAACTCCAGTGATGTCAAGTACTGGTCTAACAACCTTATCCATGGATTTTCCAAAGGTACAGAGAAAAAGAGGGGAAACTTATCTAACTGGTGTAGTGTCGGTCGACTAAGTAAGTAAGTACCTTGTACATAACTCCCAGATAATACACGATTCATGTTTCGTGTGACCGTGAGGGGAGTACCGAGTCTACCATTTCTTAGACGGATGTTACGTCCTCAGGACTCAAACTAGGGACTCAGTCTTTCTAGGGGACCTCTTCCCTTACCGATGGGTGAGGTCATAAGAGTGGATCTCTTAAGGTACCTGTCTCCTCGGACCTCCCGATGTCAGGTACCCTAACTTTTCTCAACCTGTACTGACTCGCTGATTGTGTGTTTCGTATGATTACTCCCTTCTCTACACTTTTTGTATCCAATGTAAGTCACGATAGTACGATATATCTACAGATTGTTGGAAGTGATAGAACCAAGGGACAACGGGTATGATATATGAATTGAAGTACAAGGAATTGGACCGTAAATTATAGTGGGTATTAAACCGAAACTTTCCGTGAAGATTAGAAATAAAGGGTAAAAATATATGTTTGTAAATAAAAATTGACAAGGTACTTACAAGACATGAAGAATCGAAACCCCGAAAACGACTTCAACAAGTTGTATTAACTTTAAGGAATGGATTCGAAAACCCGTATAAACTTAGGATAAGTAAGAGGTTCTGGATGTACTTTATTCTGATGTCATCTCGAGGGAGAGTGTTCAAAATGGCTTTGGCTAGAAAGAAGACCGAGGGTTTTATTACTCACGAACAAGTTTAGTGGACTGTTAGAAGACTTCGATAATGAAAAAACATAATAATGTCAGAAAATGACAATAAATTAAAAGGTGTACAAAATATCATAGAGTGATTGAACTACAATTCGACGGTCTACACTCTAACAAAGAACAAATTACTATAAAACCTTTTCTAGATAGTTAATGAGTCAAGTTAAGTCAAGTCAGAGAGTCAGAACAGGCTGAGAAACACTGGGGTGCTTAACGTCGTGCGGTCCGGAGGGACAGGTAGTGGTTGAGGGCCTCAAGTGAGTCTGAGAGGAGGTATCTCGGTCACTACGGTAGGTCGGTAGAGTAGGAGACAGCAGGGGAAGAAGAGGACGGGGGTTAGGGAGGGTCGTAGTTTCAGAAAAGGTTACTCAGTTGAGAAGCGTACTCCACCGGTTTCATGACCTCAAAGTCGAAATCGTAGTAAGGAAGGTTTCTTTATGGTCCCAACTAGAGGAAGTGTTACCTGACCAACCTAGAGGAACGTCAGGTTCCCTGAGAATTCTCAGAAGTGTTTTATATTCTCATTATTATGTTTATCGACACTTTTCTTCTCTCCGCTTTTCGTTTCCTTTTTTCCTTTCCATATTCGTAGACTTACGTCTCAAGGTCTCTTATCGTTCTTCTCTATTCTTTCGGAAGAAGTCGCTAGTTACGTTTCTTTATCTCCTTTTGTTGTCTTACCCTTTCTGATCTCTAGAGAAGTTCTTTTAATCTCTATGGTTCCCTTGTAAAATACGTTTCTACCCGAGCTATTTCCTGTGTTTACCAGACCTGGATTGTCTTCGTCTTCTCCAATTCTTCTCCACCGTTCTTATGTGTCTTCTTGACATGTTTTTTCTAGAAGTGCTGGGTCTATTAGTACTACTACACTAGTGATTAGATCTCGGTCTGTAGAACCTTACACTTCAGTTCACCCGGAATCTTTCTTAGTGATACTTGTTTCGATCACCTCCACTACCTTAAGGTCAACTCGACAAAGTTTAGGACTTTCTACTACGACACTTTCACGACGTGAGTTATACGGTCGTTCAAACCTTTTGAGTCGTCACCGGTGTCCAGACCTTTTCCAGTCAAAAGTAAGGTTAGGGTTTCTTTCCGTTACGGTTTCTTACGAGTTTGATGACGTGTTAACGTGAGTGGAGTGTACGATCATTTCATTACGAGTTTTAAGAGGTTCGGTCTGAAGTCGTTATGCACTTGGCACTTGAAGGTCTTCAAGTTCGACCAAAATCTTTTCCGTCTCCTTGGTCTCTAGTTTAACGGTTGTAGACGACCTAGTACCTTTTTCGTTCTCTCAAGGTCTTTTTGTAAATAAAGACGAAATAACTGATACGGTTTCGGAAACTGACACACCTAGCGTTATTTGACACCTTTTAAGACTTTCTCTACCCTTATGGTCTGGTGGAATGGACGGAGGACTCTTTAGACATACGTCCAGTCCTTCGTCGTCAATCTTGACCTGTACCTTGTTGTCTGACCAAGGTTTATCCTTTTCCTCATACAGTTCCGACATATAACAGTAGGACGAATAAATTGAATATACGTCTCATGTAGTACTTTTTGCGACCTAACCTTCTTTGTGTTCGGCCTTAGTTCTAACGGCCCTCTTTATAGTTATTGGAGTCTATACGTCTACTGTGGTGGGAATGCCGTCTTTCACTTCTCCTCGATTTTTCGGAGAACTACTTTCACTTTCTCCTCTCACTTTTTCAATCACATTTTGAGTTGTAAGTCTTTTACTTCTAGTACCGTAGGCCAGGGTAGTGAAGTACCCTTTATCTACCCCTTTGTCACCTTTGTCACAGTCTGAAATAAAACCCCCCGAGGTTTTAGTCACGTCTACCACTAACGTCGGTACTTTAATTTTCTGCGAATGAGGAACCTTCTTTTCAATACTGGTTGGATCTATCATATAAGTTTTCGTTTTTGTAATGAAACGGCTGATTCCAGGCAGATCAGTTCCGATACCAAAAAGGACACCAGTACATACCGACACTCTTAACCTGACACTTCTTCCGACTCGTGGCTTCTTAACTACGAAAACTTGACACCACAACCTCTTCTGAGAACTCCCATGGAACCTGACGTTCCTCTAGGTTGGTCAGGTAACACTTCCTCTAGTTGGGACCATAAAGAAACCTTTCTTACTACGATTTCGACTTCGAGGTCATGAAACCGGTGGAGTACGCTTCTCAACTGAGTAACCTTTTCTGAGACTACGACCCTCCCTAACCCCCGTCCTCCTCTTCCCCCGCTGTCTCCTACTCTACCGACCTACCGTAGTGCCTGAGCTACCTGCACTCAGACTCACTTGAGGCTCTACCACTACCCGTCCCTCCGGATCACACGACGTTAAAGTACCCCAGTGCTTCTCAGCCTGTGCTGACTCGTTGACTTGACTGACTTATTATTTTATCAAGAAAATTTTTTTTAACCGTTCCTTGTGAGTCTATTTACTTTCCTATATAATATAAATACTTCTGTCAATATCAACTGGGGTTTAATTAGATATTTAAATTACATTAAGGTTCTTCTTAAGGCCTTTCTTAAAACCTTTGTCTCATCTAATCTTCTAAATATATCTTCCAAATTTTTCATGTGTCTCTCGATTCTTTTTTAACCTTTTGTTTTTGTTTCTTCCTTTTAAGTAGAATGGACAGTAGATTTATAAATGTTTAAGTTAATGTATAATGGTTTAAATTAACCATTAATTTATCATACGTGACCTTTTTCTTTCAATGGTTACACTATCATCCGTCGACACTATGGTAAATTAATTTATTTCATATGTGGTTTGTTACAATGTATACGTGTATGTGTATTAAATTTTTACCTGAGGTTTGAGTTCAACATGAACGAGGGTCTCTACGATATACCTCCGTCAATTTCACCTGAAGACGATATAATTCATTATTAATAATTAAGACTCACCACTCATATACCCATATCTAATACGATAAGAAACATGAAAAGATATTTAAAATTACAGGAGGTCTATTCCTTTTTGTGGATCAATTTAGTTTGAACATTTTTTGTTTGAACTAAGAATCATTTACAAATTCATTGTACAGAAGAATACAGGGTTGGAGATAATTGGTATAAAAGGTCGACAACTCATATAGTCTATAAATGAGTTTGTATAAGTAAATAAGTCTTTCGTTTAAAAAAAACTCGTCGTACGACCTCTTCTGAGAACTCTTAGGGAACCTGACGTTCCTTTAGTTTGGTCAGTTAGGATTTCCTATAATTGGGACTTAAAAGTAACCGTCCTGATTATAACTTCGACTTTGAGGTTATGAAACCGGTGAACTACGTTTCTCGGTTGAGTGACCTTTTCTGGGACTACGACCCTTTCTGACTTCCGTTTTCCACTTCCCCAGTCGTCTCCTACTCTACCAA
The DNA here is from genome assembly GCA_006410555.1 of Capra ibex. NCBI lineage: Eukaryota > Metazoa > Chordata > Mammalia > Artiodactyla > Bovidae > Capra > Capra ibex. Next base: position 13,318,846 of record SJYO01007492.1, on the reverse strand, counting down.
TCGATCGTAGAGACTGAGTTGACTGTACTTAAACTCGTTTGAGGTTCTCTATCACTTCCTGTCCCCTAGTACCACACGACGTCAACTACCCCAGTGTCTCAGAATACGCTGAATCGCTGACTAGTTGTTATTATATACATCGTAATGTCACTCACAATCTCTATCCGGAAATGTATCTTTATAAAAGACGAGAATGTAATCGAGTATTAGATCAATCTCTCTTTCCGTAATTTCCTTATGACTGGGAGTTTTATTTGACTATTCAAGATCCTTCCCTTTCTTGCCACGGTACTTTCAGACATTAACACCATGGTCTAAATTTCTCCAACTCCCTAATACGACCCGAAGGGACCACCGAGTCGACCATTTCTTAGACGGACGTAACACCCTCTGGACCCAAACTAGGGACCCAACCCTTCTAGGGTACCTCCTCCTGTACCGGTGGGTGAGATCATAAGAACGGACTCTTAAGGGTACCTGTCTCCTCGGACCCCCCGATGTCAGGTACCCCCATTCTTTCTCAGCCTGTACTGACTCGTTGATTCGTGTCGTATCGTGTCGTGCCCTAATGCGACCGAAGGTACCATCAAGTTGTCATTTCTTAGGGGGACGATTACGTCCTCTGAACCCAAGATAGGGACCCAGTCCTTCTAGGGGACCTCTTCCTTTACCGTTAGGTGAGGTCATAAGAACAGACCCTTTAGAGTACCTGTCTCCTCGGACCGTCTAGGCGACCTCTTCCCCTTCCGATGGATGAGGAAGAACGGATCTCTTAAGATACCTGACATAACAGGTACCCCACCGTTTCTCAGTCTGTACTAAATCTCTGATTTGTTGTTCCTAAATACGATGAAGTGTTATTAAGTAAATCTATAAACGTCTATATTTAGGTAAATGTCTATATTTGTACAATAGATGATATGGTTTATTTGTGATCTAAATTTAATGAAGATCATTTAAAATACACATCCAATGGTAAATAGTAATGATGGAGGGAAAATGTTTATTATATTAATCGTAGTATGTTCATCGTTCACACTAAATGTGACATTAAGACATTAAGATATCGATATGAAAATTTTAAGACTTCACTCCACTTTTAACGAGTCAACACAGACTGAGAGACGTTGGGGTACCTGATATGTCAGGTACCTTAAGAGATGCGGTCTTCCTCACCCATCGGAAGGGGAAGAGGTCCACTAGAAAGGTTGGGTCCTTAGTTTGGGTCCAGAGGGCGTAACGTCCGTCTTAGAAATGGTCGACTCGGTGTTCCTTTTGGGGGAAATTTAAGACTCTAATATCGTTTTAGTTTGATGAAACCGGGGACAGGTAGAAGTCAGTAAATGAGAAAAGATTTTTGCTTCTAGTACCGTAGACCAGGGTAGTGAAGTACCCTTTATCTACTCCTTTGTCACCTTTGTCACAGTCTGAAATAGAAAAACCCGAGGTTTTAGTGACGTCTACCACTGACGTCGGTACTTTAATTTTCTACGAATGAGGAACCTTCTTTTCAATATTGGTTGGATCTATCGTATAAGTTTTCGTCTCTGTAATGAAACGGTTGTTTCCAGGTAAATCAGTTCCGATACCAAAAAGGTCAACAGTACATACCTACACTCTCAACCTGACACTTCTTTCGACTCGCGGCTTCTTAACTACGAAAACTTGACACCACCTCTTCTGAGAACTCTCAGGGAACCTGACGTTCCTCTAGGTTGGTCAGGTAAGATTTCCTCTAGTCAGGACCCACAAGAAACCTTCCTTACTACGATTTCGACTTTGAGATCATGAAACCGGTGGAGTACGCTTCTCAACTGAGTAACCTTTTCTGGGACTACGACCCTCCCTAACCCCGGTCCTCCTTTTCCCCTGCTGTCTCCTACTCTACCGACCTACCGTAGTGACTGAACTACCTGGACTCAAACTCACTTGAGACCTTTACCGCTACCTGTCCCTCCGGATCGCACGACGGTAAGTACCCCAGCGTTTCTCAACCTGTACTGACTCGCTAATTTGACTTAACTTGACTTAGGAATAAATATGATGTGAGATCTTGAGCAAGTAAAACCTCTCTCTTGTGTTGACTTCCTTGAGAGTTATGTCAAAAACCTTGTAAAATTACAAAATCTCTAATTAAACAGACGTTTAGACTTTATTCAAAAGAACTGACTCGTTGTATGCAAAAGAACTGACTGGTTGTATGGTAGCGAATGTTGAGTCATAACAAATACCTCCTCAATCACCATTTCAACGATACAGTCTCATATTTAATAGTTCTTCTTTTGTCTGTACTAGAAACGACAGTACCTCACGTGTTCGTCAACCTGTAATGTCAAGTCAAGTCACCGAGTCAGCTCAGGCTGAGAAACGCTGGGGTACCTGATGTCGTACGATCCGAAGGGACAGGTAGTGGTTGAGGCACTCGAATGAGTTTTAAACAGGTAGGTCAACCACTACGGTAGGTTGGTAGAGTAGGAGACAGCAGGGGGAAGGGAGGACGGAAGTTAGAAAGGGTCGTAGTCTTAGAAAAGTTTACTCAGTCTAGAAGAGTGATCCACCGGTTTCATAACCTCAAAGTCGAAATCGTAGTCAGGAAGGTCACTTATGAGTCTTGACTAAAGGAAATCCTACCTGACCAACCTAGAGGAACGTCAAGTTCCCTAAGAGTTCTCAGAGGAGGTTGTGGTGTCAAGTTTTAAGAAGTCGCGAGTCGAAAGAAATATCAGGTTGAGAGTGTAGGTATGTACTGATAATCTTTTTGGTATCGAAACTGAACTGCCTGGTAATGTGTTTATATATTTTTATACACACAATGAACAATATTAATTATACTTTCACGTCTTCTGACTCGGTTCACGACGACGACGACGATGCAACGAAGTCAGCACAGGCTGAGATACGCTGGGGTACCTGCCGTCGGGTGGTCCGAGGGGCAGGGACCCTAAGAGGTCCGTTCTTGTGACCTCATCCCACGGTAACGGAAGAGGTTCACTCCTTTTATATTTCGGGATTAACTCTGACCTGAGTCCACTAATCTCTTAACATGGATTTTGGTGTGCTTTCACAAAACAAAGGATCCTACGTTCCAAGATTTTGGGAAGTTTTGGGTGCCTCCGACATCGACGGCACCGTCACTCTAGAACCGCGGGGTAACAGGTCAGTCCCCGACCGCGCTGAAACGGACCGAGACCTCCCCTGGCGACTGAAATAAGATGTAACGACACCACACTCCCCTTAAAAGTAGTTACCTTGAAAGGCTAAAAGGGGGGATCGCAGAAGGATCGCAGAAAGACGGTCTAGTAAGCGAGGAGACACCGGCAGCGGGCAGACCAGGTAGATGGTCTCCTGGGAACTAAAACTCAAGAGAGAGAGGCGGGGCGTTCGGATCGTGAAACGAACGCCGAAGCGCGTTATGAGCGAGGCCCGGCAACGTGAACCGGCGTGTCAGGTGAGGAAAGGAAGGTCCGACGTCCACGCAGCCTCCGCGCGCCCGACCGCTCCCACGGCCCGCGAGGGGCAGGGACCCACAGGGGATCCACCTTCAGCCGGTCCGCGCTCGCGAGCCACGCGTAAGACCCGGCAGACGGGGACCGCGCGCGGCGGTCGGGCGCGAGCGAGGGCAGGGAGGAGCGCGAGCGCCGCCGGGCCTGTCGCGCGCGGCGGAGGGCGAGCAGGAGTCCGGCGGGGACAGCCGGGAGCGCCGCGCGCGTGGCCTGGCCGGGTCCGAGGGGTGAGCCCGGCCGGCCGAGCGCCCAAACGAGCGGGGCGGGGGGCCACGGCGTCGACCCGCGAACGCGCCCCGCGCACCGGCACCGGCCCCAGAGGCGGCGTCGGCCACGGCGGCGGCGGCGGAGTCAGTCAGTCAGTCAGGGGTCGTTACCGCCTTCCTCCACTCGCTCTCCTTGACGAGAGCGGCAGCGGCCAGAGAGGCCGGTTCGCGGACACGAGCACCGGGTCAGGTGTCCGAGTGGTGGGAGCGCCAAGCGGGCCCCGCCGGCCGCCGCCCCACCCCCCGCAGCCGCCGTCGACGGATGGGGGCCCCCGGGCGGGGGTGGACGTCGGGCTCAGGAACGACCTGACGCGGCGGTTCTGTCACCGTCTTTTCACCCGCATGCTCGCCCACCTCCTCGCGAAACTCGCCTAGGGCCTCGGGCACGTCGCGGCGTAGCAGATGACCAGGAAGGGCGCCTTACTCGCCCTCTAGACGTACATGAGGTCGAAGGTCATGGCGCCGCCGGGACCGCGGCCGCGCCGATCGCCGCGGCGCCCCCGAAGCGGCCGGCTCCTCCCCGGCGGCGGTGGGGGGCCCCGGCGGCGAGGCCGGCCGAGGCGGGGGCCCCGGCGGCACCGCCCCCGCAGGGGGCCTGACCCGAGACCCCGACCTCACCGGCCGCCGCCATCGCCGCTCCCCGAGGGGAAGGCGGCCCCGTAGGCAGACGACCTGTCGCCGAGGCACCTCTTACACGACGTTCAGCCATCCACGAGCGAGCCGAAGAGAACCCAGGGGCCGGAGGAGAAGGCGTCCACGGAAGAGAAACGTGTTCGGGACTCGGTCCTGGGGCCGAAAAACGGGTTGAGGGCTAGGAGACGGTTTCCTGTTTGATCAGTGTATTTTTTGAAAAGAGTTGTAAAGCAGTCCAGGTGACGACGAGAAAGGAGGTGATGGGGGTAAAGAAAAACAAACTTCTCGCTTATCTAGAGAAAAAAATAAGAAGCAAGATGTGGGGTGCGGTTTCGTTTTTCCTACCCCTTCATACCGAAAGACCTACATTAGTAAAGGCTTACGCAAAAAGATTAAATTCAACTCTCTCCTCGCTTGACAATCACTTAGACCTCGTTCGCCAGAATGTCCCTTGCAAACTCCCTGTCCGACAGTTTCCGTTAGATCAGAAACGTCTAACTTCGACCCATATTAATTGAAATTTTTACCCCCCTTTTTTTTGAGTCGTTTTATGACACGTAAAGTCTGTCAAAATTAATAGACGAAATTACAAAAAAAGGGGACCTGGTCACTATGAACCCTTAGATCCGACACCTGAATTGTTATGGGCTTCTACCTTTACACTGTCGAAGAAGAGGTGTGGGGGTGGGTTCCTTTTTTTTTTTCCGTGTTAGACCTCACCCCCACCCCAGACAGAAGGAACAGTCTGACCCCATTTAGTTTTCGACCAGTGCAACCCAAAAAGTTTACGAAGAGTAAATTGTTCAGAAGTATAAACGAAAACAAAATAGAAAAACAAACACCCCCTTACTTTTCCTAAAGAAAAAGAAAATAACGAGGTCTCGAAGATCAGTCAAACAAGCAGAATAATTTATATGTTTAAGTCATCAGGACTAAACACCCTACCTATCCCTCTTTCCCCTTTTTTACTGTAACAAATTGTAACTGAACGATACACCCCTTTAAATTTATGACTAAAAAAAAAGTTAAACCTGATAATATCGTGGAACCTTCATGTGTAATAGAAATACGTAAAATAACATGTTATATACGAGTATAAATGACTTTTTTATAACTAAAAACTTTCCTCAACCTCTCTCCGACAAAAATCTTAATTTGTCTGTGTCCTTGTGTGTATTTGTCCTTGGGGTTTGTAGATCGAGAGAAGAGGGGTCCATTTTGACTGTATAAACTAAAAAAAAAAAAAATAAACTTCTCATCGTGCAACACCACAAAGTATATTTCGTTGGATGAAAACTAATAACTCTGAGTGACTTGGGACAAAGAAAAATTTCGTTGTATATGGTGTTAAACAAAACGTTTATACTTTACATTTAAATAGATTTAAATAGGACACAGTCTTATGTCTTTGTCATCTAACTCTTTCAAAACAAATAAACTCCGATAAGGAAACACACAAAGACATGTATAAACATTATTACTTAACTTATTGTCCATTAATTCCACACGTCGAAACTAAGACTTTTGTACTTTTACTTATATCCGTAAAGTAATAAGTAGACATCTAGTATAAGAAAAATACTCAAATATAGTTAATTAAAAATTCAAGGAACAAATTTATAAAACTTAACTTTTCAAAGTTAAATTCATCAGTAAAATATCATTCTCTATGACATAAACTTTATTAAAAGTTTGAAGTTTCCCCGTTAACTCTTTCTTCTCAAAATTTCTTCATATATAAAACTTTTACTGATATTACAGTTCAACATTTACTTTAGTCTACAACACTCACTAGGTCCAGTACAAATTTAGTCTAGAAAAAGAAGATGTCATACTCTCAACCGTACGAAGAATCCTACTACTCGAGAACATACTATCAAAATCCCTGACCTCTTTTATATAAATTCGTAAAAAAAACTAAGAATGTAACCTAAAGTATCTACTTCTATCCTATTACTTAATTAGTAAAAATTCATTACGATAAACTCTTTGTACTCAACATATTAGAAATAAAAAGACTAAAATTAGATACGACCACTTCCACTTTCTCTTCTTATAAGGTAAGAAATAGTAAGACTCAAGACATAGAACCGTACTTGGGGACAATTAAAAAAACCGACGTAGTACGTAGTAGAAGGGGGTGGTCTTCTAGTCTGTACCCACGGGACACAACCCTCGTGTCTCAAAATTGGTGACCTGGTGGTCCCTTCAGAGTTTGGTAGCAAATCATACATTTTAATCTCTTGGTAAGGAGTAGAGAATTTGGATTTTACACTCATACACTGCTAGATCTACTATCCAAAATATTTTCATAATGGTTCTCTATTCGTTTTTTACTAAACATATATCGTTCTGTCATTAGTACAAGAAGTGAAATATTAAAGTGAAGTTTAAGTTATATCCCCGAAGGGACCACCGAGTCACCATTTCTTAGACGGACGGTCACGTCCTCTGTACACAAGTCAGGGGCTAGGACCTTCTAGGGTATACGGAACCTCGTTGATTCACGTACAAGGTATTGACGACTCGGACACGAGATCTCGGACCCTCGGCGTTGATGGCTCGGGTACACAGGATCTCGGGCACGAGACGTTGTTCTCTTCGGTGACGTTACCCTTCAAGAACGAGACGTTGATCTCTCATCGGGAACGAGTGGTGTCGGCCTCTTCTCGGGCTCGTCGTTGCTTATAGGTCGTGTCGGTTTTTATTATTTCTTTATGTTAATGAAATTTTTTTGGGGAGTTATATTAATGGGTCACGATGATAATTTTTAAGAATAAATAAAGGAATGATATAGGTTCGGTATCAATTTTGGAGTCTTAACCTTTCTGTGACTTCCGACTACGAAATCCTTCATTGCCTTTAATCCCATAAAGAAAATTTGTAAGAAAATTTATTTTCTAAGTATTTCCCTAAATTTGTTCCATTTGTACATAAAATTTATAAAATAATTTTATTTAGTCATTTAAATTTTTATTTTTCGTGTTGTATTTTCTTTTTTTAACTTTGTTTAATCTGTTGTTTCTGAAACATGTTTCTTATAAATATAAGTCATTGAAAACTAATGAAAGGTGTACCTTAGACCATTACCCTGTAGTACCCGACCAATTTTGTGTTTACGAGACATCTTTTGTAGACTAAAACTTAATCTTGAGTCAAAGGGTCGAACCATATTTCTTTACCCTCCTGACATCGAACAATACGAGTTTCCTATGTAAAGAAAATGTTCCGTCATGACTTAGTCTCCATAACGAGGAAAATTTTCCCCTTTTAATATTTAATCAGAAAAGTACCTGTAGACATTCAAACTTCGAGACACTTATCTAGAAAGACAAGAGAGCCATAATACTTCCATTATCTCAAGTCTACAAAATTCGTAGACGTAAAATTGGACAGATTCCTCGGGTACCTTTATCAACATCATATTTGGAACCCTTTTATGAATGAGTCCTTAGACGTCTACCATATTATTCTTACCATGTTGATATTAAATGATTATTAAAATTCTACAACTGGGTAGTAGTATAAAATTTAATTACAGAGACACAGACCATCTTGAATTTCCTCCTAACACAGAAGAGTCCCTTTTGACTGAACTAACTACCTTTTCTTCGTAACTATCAAAAAAAGAACATACGTCTTTATAATATAAATAAACTTATAAATCTAAAAGTTTTTAACCTATTTCAGAATGTCCCCGGAAGTCACAACCATATAGAATTAATATGTTCACAAATAGGTCTTTTATAGTATATAAGACTGTCAGCTCGGGGTATCAAAATCGGATGTGTAAAAGATTATTTACGTATTAAACACACACCTATTAGAAGTTCTGATGTCGGTGTTACGATTCATGATGAAGTACACTTTCTTTACATTAATGTTTCAGTTATTATTATTTTTCTAGGTAAAGTCCTTCAATAAGTATCGAATGTGTAATTCATCAATTCAAATATTAATACTCGTACATATATAATAGTTATTTGTAGACACATTAAAAAGACATCATGTCGAAAACATTTCACGTCGTCATTATTCATAACGACCACAACTAAAGATATCCATTAAATAAAAATTAGATATAATAAATCTCCTTGTTTTCTATAGGATTGGATTTTTCGACATATCGTAACATTCAATCTTATCTATATTTTAGTATTATTTTAAAGATACACCCCTTTTTACTGAATTAAATATACACTCTATAAGGTCGTCCCTTTCGTCGACGTACGGAAATTCCCTATTCACCATTGTAAAAAATCTCATCTTTGAATGGTCCAAAATTTTAGTGTAACGAAAAAAAGAAAGAATTCGTTACTTAAAAGAGGAAGGAGAAGGTGGTGTCGTGGAGTGCGTGCATAGAATTATAAGTTCACAAACAATTAAAGGTTTTATATGTTTGTCGAGGACATCAAATTATACTTTTTTTGTTTGTCAGATTATTTTTTATATCCGTCTTCTGGATTTATTTGTAAAAGGTTTCTTCTGTACTTCTACCGATTGTCCGTGTACTTTTCTACGAGTCAAGTCAAGTCAAGTCAGCGAGTCAGTACAGGCTGAGAACCGTTGGGGTTCTTAGCGTCGTGCGGTCCGGAGGAACAGGGAGTGGTTGAGGACCTCAAGTGAGTTTGAGTGCAGGTAGCTCAGCCACTACGGTAGGTCGGTAGAGTAGGAGACAGTAGGGGAAGAGGAGGACGGGGGTTAGGGAGGGTCGAAATGATGCTACTTTATAGTGGAATGTGGTCAGTCTTACCGGTAGTAGTTTTTTAGATATTTTTTATTCACGATATCTCCGACACTTCTCTTTACCTGGGAGAATGAGACAACCGCCTTTACATTTAACCAAGTCGGAGACACCTCTTCTCATACCTGCAAGGAATTTTTTGATTTGTATCAAGATGGTATACTAGGTCGTTAGAATGAGGACCCGTAGTTACAAGTATCGTCGTGATAAATATTAACGGTTTTGTACCTTCGTTGGAATTACGGATCACTTTCTACTTATCCAATTCTTCTACACCATGTATATATGTTACCTTATAATGAGTCGGTACTTTTCATACTTTATTATAGTAAACGTTGTTGTACTTACCTGGATCTGTAATAGTGTGATTTACTTCAATCAGTTTCTGTCTATAGTATATTGAATATACACCTTAGACTTTTCACTATGTTTACTTAAATAAATGTTTTACCTTTATCTCAGTGTCTGTATCTTTTGTTTGTACTAATGGTTTCCCCTATCACCCTCAACCCCCACTCTATTTAATCTTTAAACCCCAATTGTACTTATCTGATGATGTATATTTTATCCGTCTGTTACTCCTAGAAGACATATCGTGTCCCCTTGATATGAGTTATAGAACATTATTGGATATTACCTTTTCTTGAACTTTTTCTTATATATACACACACATATATTGACTTAGTGAAACGAAATGTGAACTTTGATTGTATTGTAACATTTAATGTGACGTTATTTTTTCAGACAACTTATCACTTACAAATCTTTAAATTTTGTCTGAATCAATTCTCTCTCTCTACACTTAAAAATATTACTCACATCACGATCTTCTATTTCCCTTTTGAGGTAAGAACACCCATATTATTCGACTATCGTCATTCACCATACTCACAACGTTGTCACACATAGAAAATACAACTGACAGACGAAGAACACTTCTTATCACTAAATAGTCAAAAAAAAGGTTTTGAAATTTACTTAAGAATAACTTCCGTTGAAAGAGTTGCTATCTCGACATTTCTATTACTTATTTGATTTCCATCATCTGAAAATTTCCAATAAAAATAAAATCCTTAATTTTTACATAATGACTTCACACTTATGTTTCAGAGTTAAAACTTCACTTTCCTGATCTTTAAATGAATTCGGATACACTTTGTCAAAGTAACTTGAACAAAGTTACTGTCGACAATTTTTAGTTCTGTAATTGTCATAGAATCTCAACTACCAATATACTTATATGTGTACATAGATAGATGGATAGACATATGTACAATTTTATATATCTTGATAAGAGGGTCTTCAGTTTTAATGACAATAAAATCTTTTATTAAAATTTTTATTTCTGTAATTATAATCATTGAATTGTATATTCTCTATGACTTTTACGACATAACTAAAGGATACCGATGACATTGTTTGAAGGTGTTTAACCCACCTAATTTTGTTATCTTTAAATGACAGAGTATCAAGACCTCCGTTCTTCAGACTTTAGTTCCATAGTCGTCCCAGTACGAGGGAGACTTTGGTCATCCCTTTAGGAAGGACGAAGAAGGATCGAAGACCACCAAACGGTCCTCAGAAACCGTAAGGAACTGTATGTTGAAGTATTGAGGTCAGAGAAGAAACAGTGTACCGTAAGAAGGATACACAGACATAAAAGTGTACTGGTAAAATCTTCCTGTCGTCAGTATAACCTAATCCCCGGATGGGACGAGGTCATACTGGAGTCAAATTGATTAATGTACACGTTACTGGGATAAAGGTTTATTCCAGTGTAAGACTCCAGGACCTCCAATCCTGAAGTTGTATAGTCACAACGAGTCAACGAGTCAACACAGGCTGAAAAAACGTTGGGATACCTGATATCAAACGGTCCGAGGAGACAGGTACCTTAAAACGTCCGTTCTTATGATCTCACCCAACGGTAAAGGGGGACGTCTCATAGAAGGGTTGGGTCCCTAGCTTGGACGTAGAGGACGAAGAGGACGTGACGTTTGTTTAAGAAATGGAAGACTCGGCAACCCCTTCGGACAGTTAGAACCCTCTTGTGTCAAGTTGAGTATTGTCGAAGAGTACGAACAAAGAATAACGTATAGTATCAAAGTACACTTAAAATTTGAAAATATACAACTTATACCGAATTTATAGTGGTGTAGATAAAATAATCTATTCGTAATAAAGTCAAATTGACTAAGTCAAACGTACTAACTAATAAATTATAAAAATTATGTACACCTTGAAAAAACTATTTATTCACCAGTAAATTTCCAATTTGGACAGTAGTAAGAAATATTTTTTACTACTGACACGTCATGTCGTGAGTCCCGTATGTGCGCACCTACTTGTCTAATGACAGTCTAAAAAAAAGTACTTATGGTAAATATTGAGTAAATATCTTTATCCATTGGGAGTCAACAGGTCTCGGAAAAGTCGTAGAGGAAGTCAGTCTAGTGGTCACCGAACTCACAAGACGGTCAAGACGTGTTATGTGACACGTACTTTCATACTCTGGAGTAACTATCAAATTCCCCTATCTCTAACGTCACGTACTCCAATAGTACCTCTTTGTCCTCCCGTTCGACCTCTACGACAAGTTCGAGTAGGAACACCCTCTACTCTCGTACTCGACCTCCCGTGGAACATACCGGAAAGGGACAATGTACGTATTCCTTCAAGACGTCGATGACTGGATCTCGTTCACTCATTTGTCTTGTCTCAGGATCCAGTCGAACGTCTTTCTTGGGATCCTCTCGTCTCTTTATTCCTGTCAATCTATAGAACATTCAGAACATTCGACTGGAGTCAGAGAAACGACCCTCCCTCTCCAAATTCCTCCGTGAAAGAAAGACTCTAATTCTTAAGATGGTGAGACAGTACAGGATGACTACGGGGATAGGGGAGTGACATGGAAGAAAAAGGACGATTAAGACACCATTACTTACATCAAAGACTCAAATGAAACACACTAAGCTACAACCCCGTAAACCTCCATGGTTCTGGGACCGTTAAAATACACCGGAAAATCTGACAGGAGATTCTTCTTTCCCCGTCCGTCCTTCTTCACCCCTAGGGTCTTAATCATGTCCTCCTCCCCGACGAGTAAATCGAATGACAATCGTTGTTCAAGGATATAATCCCTATTTTGTATGTATACGTAATCTCGACCCCATATCTGGTATCCGCCACTTCTCTTTTTACCAGTCAGGAGAAAACCCAGATCTTCAGTCGACGTTACAGTGTCAATGAATCCCACCAGTTAATCGAAAGAGTGAGACGAAAGTGATAAGAAAAACAGAGGACGTTACTAACCACTAGTGGGTGACCTATCTCCGTGCAACAGTCTCTACTTATTTGGACCATTGACTGAACGTTTTATTTAATTTTGGACCCTCTTCCCGGTAGGAAGAAAGGTCGACCTCTCTGGGGTTGTGGTTTATCAAGACATCCCTCGGACTAGTAGTTGAAGGTCAAGGAGTGTCTCGGTTGGGTACGGGGTGAGACTTGAGGGTGACCTTTGCGACGAAGAAATTTGACCCTCAAGAACTCCTCACTCCGTCTTCACCGACCTCGACTGAGAGGAAAACCCTGTAGTGAAACCGAAACCATAACTGTCTCACCGACTGTGAATAGAAGGTTGAGTCTGACCGACCCTGTCCTGTTCCCGATACGAACTAGTACTGGTCCGAACTGACGAGGGTCGGACCTTACGGGGACGAGACCTGGAGAGTAAAGAAAAATAACCAAATAAAAAGTCATGCAGAAATTAAACATGTCCTTATTCTACATTTGTTTTTTCCTTTATCCATTGGGACTTTCGCATACTTGGCACAGAATTGAAAAAGGTTTCACAATCAACGAGTCAACACCGGCTGAGAAACACTGGCGTACCTGACATCGGACGGTTTGAGGAGACAGGTACCTTATGAGGTCTGTTCTTATGACCTCACCACTTATCGGTTTCGTTCGAACTCTTTCTTCTTACCTTGACCTCCTTATTTGGACGGACTGAAGTCTGATGTGATATTTCGATATCAGTAGTTCTACCATACCATGACCGTGTTTCTGTCTTTATATCTAGTTACCTTGTTTTATCTTTCGGGTCTCTATTTAGGAACGTGGATACCTGGGGAATAGAAACTGGTTCCTCCGTTCTTATATGTTACCTCTTTTCTGTTAGAGAAATTGTTCACCACGATCCTTTTGACCAGTTGGTGAACATTTTCTTACTTTGATCTTGTGAAAGATTGTGGTATGTGTTTTTATTTGAGTTTTACCTAATTTCTAGATTTACATTCTGGTGTTTGATATTTTGAGGATCTCCTTCTGTATCCGTTGTGTGAGAGACTGTATTTAGTGTCGTCCTAGGAGATACTAGGTGGGGGGTCTCGTTACCTTATTTTCGTTTTTATTTACCCTGGATCAATTTTCGCAAACGTGTCGTTTCCTTTGATATTCGTTCTACTTTTCTGTCGAAAGTCTTACCCTCTTTTATTATCGTTTACTTCGTTGACTGTCTCTTAATTAGAGTTTTTATATGTTCGTCGAGTACGTCGAGTTATGGTCTTTTTTATTTACTGGGTTACTTTTTTGACCCGGTTTCTTGATTTGTCTGTAAAGAGGTTTGTTCTATATGTCTACCGACTCTTTGTGTACTTTTTTACGAGTTGTAGTAAGCAATAGTCTCTTTACGTTTAGTTTTGGTGTTACTCCATGGTAGAGTGGGACCAATCTTACCGACGATAGTTTTTCAGATGTTTGATACTTACGACCTCTCCCACGCCTCTTTTCCCTTGGGAGAATGTGACAACCACCCTTACGTTTGATCATGTCGGTGATACCTCTTGTCACGCCTCTAAGGAATTTTTTGACCTTTATCTTGACGGTATGCTGGGTCGTTAGGGTGACGACCCGTATGTGTGGTTCCTTTGGTCTTAACTTTCTCTGTGCACATGGGGTCACAAGTAGTGTCGTGACAAACGTTATCGATCTTGTACCTTCGTTGGATCTACAGGTAACCGTCTACTTACCTATTCTTTCGACACCATGTATATGTGTTACCTTATAATGAGTCGATAACTTTTCTTGTGTAAACTTAGTCAAGATTACTCCATCTACTTTAACCTTGGATAATATGTCTCACTTCATTCAGTCTTTCTTTTTGTGGTTATATCATATGTTTGTGTATATATACCTTAAATCTTTCTACCATTACTACTGGGACATACACTCTGTCGTTTTCTCTGTCTCTATGTTTCTTCTCTGAAAACCTGAGCCACCCTCTTCCGCTCCAACCCTACTAAACTCTCTTATCGTAACTTTGTACACATAATGGTATACACTTTGTCTAACGGTCAGGTCCAAACTACGTACTCTGTCCCGTGAGTCCCGACCACGTGACCCTACTAGGACTCCCTACCCTACCCCTCCCGCCACCTCCCTACAAGTCCTATCTCCTGTATATATGTGGGTACCGACTAAGTACAGTTACATACCGTTTTTGGTGATGTTATAACATTTCATTAATCGGAAGTTGATTTTTTTTTTTCTTATGACCTCACTCATCGGTAAGGGAAGAACTCCCTTAGAAGGAGTAGGTCGTTAGTTTGGACCCAGAGGACGTAACGTCCACCCAGTAAAGGTAGACTCGGTGGTCCCTTCGGGTTGAAAAAAGTTTGGGGTTCAATTATACCAAACCCTAACACTATAATCTTTATATAATGTCAGGTAAGGTCTAATGATAATACATTTTAAAGATGGAACACCAAATATATATCCGAATAAAGAAAGGAGTATATCCGTCGTACGAAGAACCGGTAAAAATTGGACAGTACCTCGACCATATGACTTTTTTTAGTGTGAGTAAAATTATAATCGAAATCGTAATATAATAGTATATATTTAAAGAGACTATGAAAAGTATTCGTATATCGGTTGACTAATTAAAAATCAAGAGTCATAACTCTTTTTAACAAGAGGGAGAATCCGATACATTACACTATATGGAATTTAACTATGAGTCATTTACGAATAACTTACTTACTCGTTCGACAATATATTAAATTTTTATAAATCTATTATACTTTTAGAGAGAAATAACTAAACATACATTACCCTCGGATCTTCTATATGACCGTTTTACATTAAAGACCTACAAAATCTAAAAATTTTGTAATATATCTAAATTTTTATGGTTTTTCAAAGACTAAGAAAAGTAACCTATAAACCAGTGAACAAAACACATTTCGAGTCATTTATTGATAAATGAATGAAACCCACCTTTAGTAAAGTTTTATGAAACATAAAAGGATGGAATCTGATGTTTGGGTTCAACCTATGGTTTCGGATACGAAGATTCTTGATGTAATACAACGGTAGAAATACGTCCACCCTCTAACATCTGACTCTAAGAGACTTTGGACTATATCGACTAAGTGAAACAACATGTCGTCTTTGATTGTGTTGTAGCATTTTGTTAATATGAGGTTTTTTAATTATTTAAAATAACTTACATTTAAAACGGAGTCTTTAACCAAAATTTCCTTTCTTACCATCCAAGGTTAGCAACTAAAGTGTAATTTTAGCGACCCCTCTAAAATTTCTTTCACGGTTCCTGATTGGGATTTAATTAATTTTCAGACAACTCTTACTCCTGACTAGGAGTCTTAAAAATTTCTCGAGGATCTACAGAATACACGTCGGTCCCAACTTTCTGTGACAAGATCTTTTTACTAGTGGAAATAATCATAGAAGTCACAAAAATTTGAATGACATCTGTTAGTTTTGTAATAAATTATAAATAATGTGTTTACGAAACCTGATACAGTTGAAAGAAAAGATAAAATCGGACAAAAGAAGACAGATAGAAATCCAAATAATTACCTAGAGTTCCTTTTAATAAGAGAAAGTGAATTTTTTACACACAGACACAAAACTTTTCCAGGATACGTTTTCACATATTTAAGTACGGTAGTTTTCTGTGATATTTACATTGTGGTTGTAAATTAAAATAAGTACAAACAAGTGAGTAAACATTTTGAATTGTAAATTGTAAGAGTCACGTCTTATCTTGTATTTAAGACATAAATTCCTCACATATCAAATCATATCCTATGTGTAATTTTATCGTAAATCGTGTTACAAGAGATCATTATCTCATCAATGACGCCTCCATTTCTCATCTTTCACTAATTGATCTCTTTACCCCGATCGACCTATTTAATGAGATAAAATTATATTGAAGTTAATATTTTTATAATTTTAATACAAATTGTCATGTTATTTCTAACTCTTGTAATAAATAACGAATGTCTAATCTAACTGGGAAGTACTTCAAGAAAGACATAATTACAAAGAGACGGGATATCATGAGATCAAGTATCAACTGAGTTTCTCCACTGTAATCGTCCGTCCTTCTACTGTCTTTATAACGGTCTAAAAAAAAAAGGGAGTCATATTTAAATTGTCTAAAGACAGAAATCTTATTGAAATAATATAGAAGTATCCTAGAAAATTTTTTTAATAACGAAAAAATTCCATGTTTATATACTATCTCGATTAGTCATTTTATTTAAAACCACATAGGTAGGTAAGTAATAGGACGTAAGACATTAGTCGCCCTTTTACATAATACAGAAATTTTCATGAACCTCTATTAATGTAGAGAAGGGATGAGTAAATACCAGAATAACTTACCTTCGACCATCGTAATTATGTAAGTCCTTTTCAGTAGGACAAAAATAAAACGAATTTAGATAGTTATGGACCATTTGACTGTCCTGACAGTTCTTAGTGGCTGTATGTAACTACAATCACCATATTTTGGGAAGGGGTACAGTACCAAGGGAGAACACTTTTTTATTAAAACGACTAGAAAAGAGAGTAAGTCATTCATAATGTAATAATAAAAATAAAAATTAATTTCATATCAATTAAATATTAAAATATAATCAAAGTCCATATGTTGTATCACTAAGTCAAAAGATATCTAATTTGAGAGTTATAATAACATGACAGATGACCATACATATAAACGTACAAGATAGTATATATAATAGTGTATATACGTCTCTGGTATGTCGTCCATCGGAGTCTTAAGACCGAGGAGTGATGTAGAGTCAAAGGGGTTGGTACCACCACCACCATGTACGAGTTAGAACAGGCTGAGGAACACTGGGGTACCTGACATCGGGTAATCCGAGGAGACAGGAACCCTAAAGGAGTCGTTTTTATGACCTCACCCAACGGTACAGGAGGAGATCCTGGTTGTCAACAAAACTTCTATTTAGTTGTACAATTCATAAATCTTGTCTCGGATTGAGGATAATCCATAACACATTTATAAGTAAGTAATAATAATAACATGGTTTTAACAACTCCATTAGGTACAAACAATGGAAAGGAAATTGGAAGCACGGTGGAGACTTCGGAAGAATTAGACTGAAGACGAAAGTGAGCGATACAATTTTAACTAGGGAATTTCCAATGGTCACTGGAGTACTAACGGTCTATATCATAGGAAAAAAGTCAGGAGTAGGAAATACTGGAGATATATCTTAAAAGATATCAGAAAATTTTATGAAAAAGGATCTAAAAACAAAATGAAGTGGTAAGACCAAAAGAAAGATGGAAAGAAGAAATAAGAGAATGAGATGTTTTCATCCTAGTGTTAGAACGGGGTTCAAAAGATTAATTGGTCAGAACAAATAAAGATATAGAAGTTAATGATAAAATACTTGTATTCAATCTTTTGACTCGTACGTTTCTTAAATACGAAAACTTAACACCACCACGACCTCTTCTGAGACCTGTCAAGGAACCTGAAGTTCCTCTAGTTTGGTCAGTCAGGATTTCTTTTAGTTGGGACTTATGATAACCTTCCTGACTACAACTTTGACTTCGAGGTTATGAAACCAATTGACTACGGTTCTCGGTTGAGTAACGTTTTCTGGGACTACGACCCTTTCTAACTTCCGTTTTCTTCTCTCGTCGTCTCCTATACTACCAATCTATCGTAGTGATTGAGTTACCTGTACTTAAACTCGTTTGAGGTCTTCCTGTCTCCTCGGACCATAAGACGTCAGGTACCCCAGAGTCTCAATCTGCACTAAATAGCTAACTTATTGTTCAATCGTAGTATATTACATCACCAGAGTTTAAACAAAATTCGGTGAGATGAATAAAAGTTTACTTTAGAATCTACTATAAGGTCAAAAACGTCACCCTTTTAAACTCGACAAAATCCTTAACCCTATCCCGGGTTTTGAGTCAGTCGAACCGGTCGAAAAAGGAAAACTAGGGACTTCGTGAAGGTTTATTAGAACCCTAAACATCAGTCCTCTAGACGGACTCTAAAGAGTAGACATTTTCATAGTCTTAAAAACACTCTAAGATTTATTCGAGTATATGTACTTTTATGAAATAATGTTTATTAAACTGATATATAGTAACAAAGAGGGAGAACTTAAGTTCTAGTCGAACATATAAACGGGTGATCTATAAAGATTTACCTATGGGATGATCGGTGACTTTTAGTTACACAGACTATTCCCTAATTACAGGTCTTATACATTTCTTGAGGATGTTGAGTTGTTGTTTTTCGTTTGTTGGACTAACTTTTTACCCGTTTCCTGAAGTTATTTGTGAAGAAGTCTCTTCCATACGTTTACTGGTCATTCGTGTATTTTTCTACGAGTCGTAGTGATTAGTAATCCTTTTACGTTTTTGGTGTCACCCGGTAGTGAAATATAGGTAATCCTACGGATAATATTTCTCTTTTTTTGTTGCCTTTTATTGTCCACAACCACTCCTATACCTCTTTAACCTTTGAATACGTGGTGGTCACCCGTATATTTTACCATGTCGAAGACACCTTTTACTATACCATCAAGAAGTTTTTTGATTTGTATTTTAATAACCTAGATCGTCAAGGTGAAGACCCATATATTCGTTTTCTTAACTTTCGTCCTTGAGATTGCCTACAAACATGTGGGGGAATACCGTCGTCATCAGTGTCAACCGTTTTCCATATTTGTTGGGTCCACAGGTTGTATTCTACTTACCTATTTGTTTTAAACCATATTTGTATGTCGAACGATAATAAGTCGGAATTGTTCCTTCTTTTAAGACTACTTACGATGTACCTACTTGGAACTTCTATGACAACAAGTAAACGATTCAGTACAGACTGAGAAACGTTGGGGTACCTGACGTCGTACGGTCCGAAGAGACTGGAAGTGATAGAGGACCTCAAAGGAGTTTGAGGTCAGGGAACTCAACCACTACGGTAGGGTGGTAGAGTAGGAGACAACGGGGAAGAGGAAAACGGAAGTCAGAAAGGGTCGTAGTCCCAGAAAAGGTTACTCAACCTAGAAGTGTAGTCTACAGGTTTCATAACCTCGAAGTCGAAGTCGTAAGGAATGGTAGACTCGATGGTCCCTTCGGGGACTTCTGTAATAGGATTCACTTTATTCGGTCTGTGTTATCCCGTTTTAATATACTAAGGTGAATTTACTCGATGGATTTTATCCGTTTAAGTATCTCTATCTTTCATTTTCTCCAATGGTCTTCGATCCCCCCTCCCCTTACCTTTCACAAAAAAAGATAAATAAAAAAATAACTTACTATTAACGAAATGTCTTGAAACAACAAAAGACAGTTTGGAGTTGTACTTAGTCGGTATCCACATGAATATAGGGGAGGGAAAACTTGGAGGGGGTAGAGGGAGGGGTAGGGTGGGGAGATCCAACTATGTCTCGGGGACAAACTCAAAGGATTCGGTACGTCGTTTAAGGGTAACCGATAGATAAAATGTATACCATTACATTCAAAGGTACAATGACAAAGGTATGTAGAATGGGAGAGGAGGGGAGAGGGGTACAGGTATTCAGACAAGAGATACAGACAAAGAGGTAACGACGGGACATTTATTTAAGAAGTCATGGTAAAAAGATCTAAGGTATATACACACAATCTTATGTTGTAAATAGAAAGAGAAAGACTGAGTGAAGTGAGACATATTATTCAAGATCCAAGTAGGTGGAGTAGACTTGACTGAGTTTGCACAAGGAAAAATACCGACTCATTATAAGGTAACACATGCACATGGTGTTGAAGAAATAGGTAAGTAGATAGTTACCTGTAGATCCAACGAAGGTACAAGATCGATAACATTTATTACGACGTTACTTGTTACCCTATGTACACAGAAAAAGTCGGGACCAAAGGAGTCCCATATACGGATCCTCACCCTAACAACCCAGTATACCACCAAAATAAGGATCAAAACATTCCTTAGAGGTATGACAGAAGGTATCACCGATATAGTTAAATGTAAGGGTGGTTGTCACGTTTTCACAAGGGAAAAGAGGTGTGGGAGAGGTCGTAAATAACAAACATCTGAAAAACTACTACCGGTAAGACTGGTCACACTCCACTATAGAGTAACACCAAAACTAAACGTAAAGAGATTATTACTCGCTACACCTCGTAGAAAAGTACACAAACAATAGGTAGACATACAGAAGAAACCTCTTTATAGACAAATCCAGAAAAAGGGTGAAAAACTAACCCAAAACAAAAAGATCGTAACTCAACATACTCGACGAACATATAAAACCTTTGATTAGGAAACAGTCAACAAAGTAAACGATAATAAAAGAGGGTAAGACTTCCGACAGAAAAGTGGAACGAATATCAAAGGAAACGACACGTTTTCGAGAATTTAAATTAGTCCAGGGTGAATAAATGAAAACAAAAATAAAGGTAATAAGATCATCCACCCAGTATCTCCTAGAACGAAACTAAATACAGTAGCTCATAAGACAAAAGGAGATTCTCAAAATATCAAAGACCAGAATGTAAATCCAGAAATTAGGTAAAACTCAAATAGAAACACACACCACAATCCTTCACAAGATTAAATTAAGAAAATGTACATCGACAGGTCAAAAGGACCGTGGTAAATAACTTCTCCGACAGAAACGGGGTAACATATAAGGACGGAGGAAACAGTTTTTATTCCACGGGTATCCACGTACCCAAATAAAGACCCGAAAAATAGAACAAGGTAACTAGATATAAAGACAAAAACACGGTCATGGTATGACAGAACGACTGACATCGAAACATCATATTAGACTTTAGTCCTTCCATCAAAGGAGGTCAAGGTAAGAAGAAAGAGTTCTGACGAAACCGGTAAGTCCCATAAACACAAAGGTATACTTAACACTTTAAAAAACAAGATCAAGACACTTTTTACGGTAACCATTAAACTATTCCCAGCGTAACTTAGACATCTAACGTAAACCATCATATCAGTAAAAGTGTTATAACTAAAAAGGATGGGTCCTTGTACCTTATAGAGAGGTAGACAAATACAACAGAAACTAAAGAAAGTAGTCACAGAATAAAAGACACATGTCAAGAAAACACAGGAATCCATTCAAATAAGGATCTATAAATTAAGAAAAACAACGTCACCACTTACCTTAACTAAGGAATTAAAAAGAAAGACTAAAAAGTAACAATCACATATCTTTACGTTCACTAAAGACACATAACTAAAACATAGAACGTTGAAACGATTTAAATTACTAATCGAGATCATCGAAAAACTATGATAGAAATCCCAAAAGATACATGTCATAGTACAGTAGACGTTTGTCACTCTCGAAATGAAGAAAAGACTAGACCTTTCAATAAAAAATTACTCACATGTCAAAATAACACCCTATTACTTTTTCAAGATCTCTATCTATTACTACTACCAACGTGTCGTCACTCTTATATAAATTACAGTGACTTGACATTCGAATTTTACCCATTTCACTTCACTTCAGCGAGTCAGCACAGGCTGAGAAACGCTGGGGTACCTACACCGGACAGTCCGAAGAGGCAGGTACCCTAAAAGGTCCGTTCTCACGACCTCACCTAACGGTAAAGGAAGAGGTCCCCTGGAAGGGCTGGGTCCTTAGCTTGGGCTCAGAGGGCGTAACGTCCGTCTGTGAAATGGTACCCTCGGTAGTCCCTTCGGGTTTCCCATGTGGAATAAATATACAATGACTTTCTTTTTTTCAACATTTTTTAAACTTAGTATACTAAGTTAAATATACTTTACAGGTCTTATCCGTTTAGGATTTCTATCTTTCATCTAAGAACCAAAGGTCCTGGACCGTCATCCCTTTCATTAACGACTACCCATACCCCAAAGGAAACCCCCACTACTTTACAAGATTGTAATCTATTACCAACACTGACGTGTTTAGACATTTATATGATTTATGGTGACTTAACATATAAAATTCACATTCAAAAAACACAATATACTTAATACAGTGTTATTTCGACAATAATTTTTTCGTTTATAAGGTTTCAACCCCCTCTTGAAAGTTTCTGTAAGACAAAGAATCCTTTGTTCCAGATTTAAGAATTCAGAATAAAAATCTATAATAAAATCCGAATAAAATCGCTCCAAGTTTAGAGTCAAGACGACGAAAGATCGACATATTGGAACTTACTGTACAATAATATGAATTAGGAAGACACCGAGTCAAAGAAATAGAGATTTTACCTCTATGTTATGGTAAAGGCTTACAAAAATAATATCAATTTACTCTATTACATAAGTTTCAGTTGAACCTTAAAGATTGTACATGTAACATCCCTATGACACTGACAATCAAGAGAAAGAAAATTGGAAGACACGGAGAATACCAGATATATAAAGGTAAAAATTTTCCTTGTAAAGGTATTGATCTGTTCGGACACACGACGTTGATCTCTTCGGGTACGTGACGTTCCTACTGAATCGTGTCGGAGGGAGGGAAGGGGCGGTCTCCCGGTAAAGGAATAGATGAATGAACTTTAATTTGGAAAGAAAGTAAAATCAGGATACGTAATAAGTAGTTTACAAATAACTCATGGACAATACAAAATCCGGGACCAGATCTGTGACTGATACGGTTTCGGAAACTGACACACCTAGTGTTATTTGACACCTTTTAAGACTTTCTCTACCTTTATGGTCTGGTGGACTGGACGCAGAACTCTTTGATACACGTCCAGTCCTTCGTTGTCAATCTTGACCTGTACTTTGTTGTCTGACCAAGGTCTAGTCTTTTTCTGATTCAGTCCCGACATATGTTCGACCTTAGTTCTAACGGTCCTCTTTATAGTTATTGGAGTCTATACGTCGACTGTGGTGTGAACACCGTCTTTCACTTCTCCTTGATTCCTTNGAACTACTTTCACTTTCTCCTCTCACTTTTTCAACCGAATTTCGAGTTGTAAGTCTTTTGATTCTAGTACCGTAGGCCAGGATAGTGAAGTATCGTTTATCTACCCCTTTGTCACCGACTAAAATAAAAAGACCCGAGGTTTTAGTGACGTCTACCACTGACGTCGACACTTTAATTTTGTGCGAATGAGGAACCTTCAATACTGGTTGGATCTATCGTATAAGTTTTCGTCTCTGTAATGAAACGGTTGTTTCCAAGCAGATCAGTTTCGATATCAAAAAGGACACCAGTACACACCTACACTCTCAACCTGACACTTCTTTCAATTCGCGGTTTCTCAACTACGAAAATTTCACAACACGACCTCTTCTAAGAACGCTCAGGGAACCTGACGTTCCTCTAGGTTGGTCAGGTAGGATTTCCTCTAGTTAGGACCCACAAACAACTTTCCTGACTAAGACTTCGACTTTGAGGTCATGAAACCGGTGGAGTACGTTTCTCGACTGAGTAACCTTTTCTGGGACTACGACCCTCTTTAACCCCCGTCCTCCTCTTCCCCTACTGTCTCCTACTTTACCGACCTACCGTAGTGACTGAGTTACCTGCGCTCAGACTCACTTGAGGTCCTCTACCACTACTTGTCGCTCCGGACCGCACGACGTTAAGTACCCAACGTTTCTCAGTCTGTGCTGACTCGCCGACTTGACTTGACTTGACTTGATCTGGGGCCTCTACGTCGTTACTTATTTTGTCAAAGACGAAAACACCTCGTATGTAGAATCACTCCCCTGGGTGAGTGATTTCGTGAAACAGGAAAGTCGATACAATGCGAATAAATATTAATCCATAATAAAAGACAAGGTCAGACATTCCTGAAGATCCCGTTCCTGACATAGGATGTTATAAAAGTCGTAGGTCGCGTTATGGATCGACTAAAGTATTGTTTGAAAATTCTTCGAAACACCTTTACTTAGTTTTTGTAGAATAATTAAAGAAACTGACAGTATTATCATTAAAAGTCACGACGACGAAATATGAATTCAGTGAACTCCTTGAAACCATTTTATGTAAGACCCCGAGATGGGCACACTTAGGATCAATTGATTCTAACCTTACCCTGAGTCCTTAGAGGTACAAAATATTCGAGACGTCCAAATTTACGAACCCTAGATGATAAGGTATCGTGTCACTAAATGTACCTTACACGAATCATCTACAACCTACTTAACTAAATAACCAACTAAATATGTGATCAAAAAAGGGTTGGTCTAAGCCTTGAACACCCAGTTTAACTTTTTCTTTTTACCCACATCACTAAAGTCCTCTCTCAATATACTTTTTCAGTAGAGTCGTTTGATATTAAACGATAACCCTTTTAGTGATCATAGGTAGGAAAAAAGAAAAGTTTACGATTAAGAATTACATGAAATAGGTTTTATTAATAGGTGTAAAATTATCAATGTACGTAAAGACTTTTTCGTAACCTTTTCAGACTTTCCTAAATGTAGATTGACTATTTATTATAAATACTTCTCTTTCCTCTTATCCACCATTGGTTCTCCTTTAAATCAAATTAGACTTAAAAAACTTAATAAAATACCGTTCTTGGATAATACATAAGGAACATATTATTACATTAATTTTATTCAATCCTGAAGGACCATCGAGTCACCATTTCTTAGACGGACGGTCACGTCCCCTGGGTCCAAACTAACGACTAGACCCTTCTAGGGCATACGGCACCTCGTTGATTCGGGTACTTAGTGTCGATAACTCGGACACGAGATCTCGGACTCTCAACGTTGATTACTCGGGTACGGGACGTTGTTCTCTTCGGTGGTGTTACTCTTCGGACGGGTGGAGTCGATCTCTCATTGGGGCGGTGAGTCACGTTGATCTCTTTTCGGATGCGTCGTTGCTTCTGGGTCGTGTCGGTTTTTATTTATTTATTTTAATAAATTTTTATTCAATTTCTTACACTGAATAAGTTGACGTAAAACCAGTCACTGAAAACAGAAAATTTAATTGTACCCAACCTGTCTACAGTAAAATGGAAATATTTGTACTGAATCCATTCCTTAAGAATTGGATCGAGGATATTTACCGAAAGTTCCTAGGTCCTTGAGGACTTTATAAAAGTCTGAAATGTTTACGTATACCTGTAAAAAATCTCTTCCGTCAGGTATTGAAGGTAAACTATGAGTTTCCCTATATATTGAGTTTATTCAGGTCCTTGGTGATTAAATATGTTTTCTTAAACAAAATAAACTATTTTTAGGACGTCATTCAAGGAGATAATGGAAACTCGGAATACTTATCTTATCAATGAAATAAAAGAATTTCCAATTGTGTCGAGATAATAAACGAAAAAGATTATTCATAGAGTCAAAACAGTAGAAAGTATATAACTAAGACAAAACGATGAATAGATTCACGACGATTCAAGGAAAAAAAGGGACATAATTGTCTTACTACCGAACTGTAAAAACACGGTATGTGTCGACGTAAAATTACTAAACGTGATCGACTTTATTTTATTATAGGATACTCCAATTACTTATCTCATCCAGTATTGATGAAGAAATAACTTAAAAGGATACCTTAGTCTAAAAAATCCAATACAAGGGACCCTTTATTTGAGATTCTACCTCTAAACGAAGGTCCAAATAACTCCTTGCTATGAACATTACCTCACTTCCTTCGTTCTAATCCTCCCGTCTTCCTAACTTGACTACGTCAACGTCGTCTCTACAATCAATTGTAAAACCCTTAAGACCTCGAACCTACTGTAAAGTCTCGACAGACCTTAACAACAATAAGTCAACGACTCAACACAGGTTGAGAAACGTTGGGGTACTTGACGACGTGCGCTGAAGGGACAGGAAGTGATAAAGGACCTCAAACGAGTTTGAGTTCAGGTAACCCAGTCACTACCGTAGGTTGGTAGAATAGAGGATTAAGGGGCAAGAGGAGGTAGGGAGTCAGAAAGAGTCGTTGACCAGATACACCGAGTGGACTCCCGCATCCCCACATTGGAACCCACCTCGTCAAAGAAAGACGTCATCTCTAGTCAAGTCAAGTCAAGTCAGTGTGTTAGTACAGGCTGAGAAACGTTGGGGTACTTAGCGTCGTGCGACCCGGAGGAACAGGTAGTGGTTGAGGACCTCAAGTGAGTCTGAGTGCAGATAGCTCAGTCACTACGGCAGGTCGGTAAAGTAGGAGACAGTAGGAGAAGAGGAGGACGAGGGTTAGGGAGGGTCGTGGTCTCAGAAAAGGTCACTCAGTTGAGAAGTGTACTCCACCGGTTTCATGACCTCAAAGTCGAAATCGTAGTAAGGAAGGTTTCTTTAGGGTCCCAACTAGAGGAAGTCTTACCTGACCAACCTAGAGGAACGTCAGGTTCCCTGAGAGTTCTCAGAAGAGGTTGTGGTGTCAAGTTTTTGTAGTTAAGAAGCCGCGAGTCGGAAGAAGTGTCAGGTTGAAAGTGTAGGTATGTACTGGTGTCCTTTTTGATATCGGAACTGATCTGCCTGGAAACAACCGTTTCATCACAGAGACGAAAAGTTATACGATAGATCCAACCAGTATTGAAAGGAAGGTTCCTCATTCGCAGAAAAGTAAAGTACCGACGTGAGTGGTAGACGTGTCTAAAACCTCGGAGGGTTTTATTTCAGACTGTGACAAAGGTGACAAAGGGGCAGACAAAGGGTACTTCACTACCCTGGTCTACGGTACTAGAAGTAAAAGACTTACAACTCGAAATCCGGTTGAAAAAGTGAGAGGAGAAAGTGAAAGTAGTTCTCCGAAAAATCAAGGAGAAGTGAAAGACGGTATTCCCACNACCGACGTGAGTGGTAGACGTGTCTAAAACCTCGGAGGGTTTTATTTCAGACTGTGACAAAGGTGACAAAGGGGCAGATAAAGGGTACTTCACTACCCTGGCCTACGGTACTAGAAGTAAAAGACTTACAACTCGAAATCCGGTTGAAAAAGTGAGAGGAGAAAGTGAAAGTAGTTCTCCGAAAAATCAAGAAGAAGTGAAAGACGGTATTCCCACCATAGTAGACGTATAGACTCCAATAACTATAAAGAGGGCCGTTAGAAGTAAGGTCGAACACGAAGGAGGTCGGTCCCAAAGAGTACCACATGAGACGTATATTCAATTTATTCGTCCCACTGTTATATGTCGGAACTGCATGAGGAAAAGGATAAACCTTGGTCAGACAACAAGGTACAGGTCAAGATTGACAACGAAGGACTGGACGTATGTCCAAAGAGTTCTCCGTCCAGTCGACCAGACCATAAGGGTAGAGAAAGTCTTAAAAGGTGTCACATAACACTAAGTGTGTCAGTTTCCGAAACCGTATCAGTTATTTCGTCTTTATCTATAAAAAGACCTTGAGAGAACGAAAAAGGTACTAGGTCGTCTACAACCGTTAAGCTAGAGACCAAGGAGACTGAAAAGAGACCAAAAGACGGAACTTGTAGACCTTCAAGTGCCAAGTGGATAACGACTTCGGACCGAACCTCTTAAAACTCGTAATAAAATGATCCACTCTACTCACGTTAACACACCATCAAACTCGTAAGAAACCGTAACGGAAAGAAACCCTAACCTTACTTTTGACTGGAAAACGTAAGGA
This sequence comes from Capra ibex, assembly GCA_006410555.1. NCBI lineage: Eukaryota > Metazoa > Chordata > Mammalia > Artiodactyla > Bovidae > Capra > Capra ibex. Next base: position 13,290,820 of record SJYO01007492.1, on the reverse strand, counting down.
CACCGGTGACGACTCAAAAGGTTTAAACGACTGTATAACTCACGTCGTGAAAGTGTCGTAGTAGAAAGTCCTAAACTTTCTCGAATTAACCTTAAGGTAGTGGAGGTGATCGAAACAAGTATCACTACGAAAGATTCCGGGTGAACTGAAGTGTAAGGTCCTACAGACCGAGATCCACTCACTAGTGTGGTAGCACTAACAGACCCAGTACTTCTAGAAAAAACATGTCAAGAAGACACATAAGAACGGTGGAGAAGAATTATAGAAGACGAAGACAATCCAGGTATGGTAAAGACAGGAAATAACTCGGGTAGAAACGTACTTTACAAGGGAACCATAGAGATTAAAAGAACTTCTCTAGAGATCAGAAAGGGTAAGATAAGAAAAGGAGATAAAGAAATGTAACTTCAGAAAGAATAGAGAAGAACGATAAGAAACCTTGAGACGTAAGTCTACGAATATAGAAAGGAAAAGAGGAAACGNAAATAGCTCGGGTAGAAACGTACTTTACAAGGGAACCATAGAGATTAAAAGAACTTCTCTAGAGATCAGAAAGGGTAAGATAAGAAAAGGAGATAAAGAAATGTAACTTCAGAAAGATAGAGAAGAACGATAAGAAACCTTGAGACGTAAGTCTACGAATATAGAAAGGAAAAGAAGAAACGAAAAACGAAGAGAAGAAAAGTGTCGATAAACATTCCGGAGGAGTCTGTCGGCAAAACCGAAAAACGTAAAGAAAAGGTACCCCTATCAGAACTAGGGACAGAAGACATGTTACAGTACATGGCGGCAGGTATCAAGAAGACCGTGAGATAGATAGTCTAGATCAGGGAATTTAGATAAAGAGTGAAGGTGACATATTAGTATTCCCTAAACTAAATCCAGTATGGACTTACCAGGTCACCAAAAGGGGTGAAAGAAGTTAAA
>SJYO01007492.1:13051902-13289236 GCA_006410555.1 Capra ibex | reverse complement strand
TAAGGTTCCGGTTTAAACGGACAATGAGGTCCACAAAGAACTGAAGGATGAAAACGTAAGGTCAGGGGATATTCCTTTTCCTGTAGAAAAAACCCACAATCAAGATTTTCCAGAACATCCAGAAATATTTTGACAAGTTGAAGTCGAAGAAGTCGTAATGACCAACCCCGTATCTGAACCTATTGACACTATAACTTACCAAACGGAACCTCTGCTTGTCTCTAGTAAGACAGCAAAAACTCTAACGTAGGTTCATGACGTAAAACCTGAGAAAACAACTGGTACTACCGATGAGGTAAAGAAGACTCCCTAAGGACGGGCGTCATCATCTATATTACCAGTAGACTCAATTTAAGTGGGTAAGGTCAGGTAAAATCAAGCGACTAAGGATCTTACAACTGCAAGTGAGAACGGTAGAGAACAAACTGGTGAAGGTTACACGGAACTAAGTACCTAGACTGTAAGGTCCAAGGATACGTTATAACGAGAAATATCGTAACCTAGAACGAAGATAGTGGTCAGTGTAGGTGTCGACCCATAACAAAAACGAAACCGAGGTAGGGAACTAAGAAGGACCTCAATAAAGAGGTGACTAGAGGTCATCGTATAGTCCGTGTTTGACTGGACCCCTCAAGGAGAGTCATAGGATAGTAAAACGGAAAAGTATGACAAGTACCCCAAGAGTTCCGTTCTTATGACTTCACCAAACGGTAAGGGAAGAGGTCACCTGGTGTAAGACAGTCTGGAGAGGTGGTACTGAACGGGCAGAACCCACCGGGCTGCCCGTACCGAACCAAAGTAACTCAATCTGTTCCGACACCAGAATCACACTAATCTAACTCATCAAAAGACAATAATACCAAAGTCACACAGACGGGAGACTACAGAGAACGTTGTGGATGGCAGAATGAACCCAAAGAGAATGGAACCTGCTCTATATAGAGGAGTGGTGGCGGGGAGAACTGGAACTTACACTTTATCGAGGAGATCCGGGAGGACGCGGACCCGTCGGTGGCGAGGAACACTCGATGGGCGGTGGGGACTGAAGCCTGTACCCCATTGAGGAGAACCGGCGGCGGGGAACCCGTACCCAAGGAGGACCGTCATCTCTATCTTGATGGGTCAAGAGGAAGGGTTGACGTCCTTCACGAAATTCGTCTACCAAAGGTTAATAGTCGACCAAGTCCTAGACAGAGTGGATGTCTCTCGATGAAGTGGACTCCAGTGTCAGAAGGTCCTCGTCAAAAGTTTACCGACTCGTTCTACTCCCATATAACCGGGTTCTACCTTGACAACTGTCCGTCATGAACAAGTCTCTTGACAAGGACCAACAGTCCGGACGTAATGTCAAACTGAAGAAGGAGAAGAGTCAGGACGAAGACGACGGAAAGGCAGTGTTCATAACTAAAGATTATTCGTAGAACATAGGGTTCGAGGGAGAGTTAAAGACGAAAGTTTCTTACGTTGGATACCATGAAACCAACTCCCGTCAAACACCTTCTCCGGAACAAACACTCGATGATCGTAGGTTGAGAAGACCGTTAATCTCCTTATTTACGGAACCAGAACTGACCTCACAGACTCGTGATGAGGACACACAGAACTTAAGTAAAGTTTATCATTAAAGTGGGGTACACACTTGTTTAAGAGGTAATAAGACAAACTAGAGAAAATTTTACAACCCTTAAATGTTTACACTCTAATCACCTGGTTAATGTTGGAGAAAGTGATGTCGACCAGAAGTCTATTGTTGACTAATCAGACAGAGGAAGGCGATTAGAGATCTAAGAACCGGTCTTAGAGAAGGACAGATCTACTGAATACTCTACCCTACCACCAGTACTGACTCCTCAGACTCGGATCAATGCTACGGGAAAAATCCAGAACCGTGACATGAACAAATAAATGATAGTTGTAACCTGTTCCTTCAATAATTCTCTACGAGGTCACCATTGGAGGTACGATTTACAGTAGATGAAGGACTACAATGAAAAGAAACACAACCATTTAGACGAATTAAAGTAAATGTGTACACAACGATTCCATCGTATAATACACTGTAATTTTAGTCTAGATAATACACCCAAAATTTCTAGTTTGTCTTGGCACAACTTAGACAAAGTAATTACAAACAAACTATGTACTACCCCTATGATTAACGTCTCAAAATATCTAACAGTTAAGAACACAACAGAGAACGTTTATCATAATTATATAACAGTCCTATTAATCGTTGTTTTCTTCAATGAATTTTAGAATACAAAAATAAACATCATAAAACCATATCAAAATAAATCTTGAAATCACTCATTACTCACCAATAAATGGTGGGTGAGGGGTAATGGATAAGTGAATCTCCAATCTTAACTTTTTAACTCCTCGACCTAGAATTACGTCAATATATCGGTACACTATTAATACAGTAAATCGTTTGGTAGTTCTGTACAATTGTAATGACTTTCCAAAATCACTCCTTGGAAGGAAGACGAAACTTCGGTTCGGACGAGCTACTCGGAAACTTCTACTCTTACAACCGTCACAGGGACTTCTCAGAAATTATAAAACTTTGACCCCCGAGAAAATCGTCTGTGAGAAGGGAAAGGAAGAAAGGAGGGAGGAGGGAGATAGGAAAGAAGAGGGAGGGAAGGAAGGAAGGGTGAAAACCGTTCTATATCAAATGTATGGTGTGTTGAGTGGGTGAACTTCACATGTCAATTTACAAAAAATCCTATCAGTGTCTATACCTGTCGGTAGTGGTGTCAGGTAAAATCTTGTAAAATTAGTAGAATTTTCTTTGGGACATGATGGGAAACTATAGTGAGGGATTAGGATGGTAGGGGAGATTGGGATCCGTTGGCGACTAAAAAATAGAAATACGGATAATAGAATAAGTCTATTAACCTTAGTATATGATACATTAGAAGACACTGACTGAAAAAAGTAAATCGTATTATAAAGTTTCAAGTAGACACAACAATGTACGTAGATGAGGTAATTAACAATACCGACTTATTATAAAGTGACATACCTATATGATATAAAACAAATAGAAAATGAATCAAGAACTTGAAAACGTAACAAAGGGAAAACCAATAGTTATTACAACGGTACTTGTAAGTACAAGTTTGAAAACACACCTGTATATAAAAGTAAAGAAAACCCTTATCTTAACAACTCAGTATACCATTGAGACACAAATTGAAAAACTCCTTGACGGTTTGATAAAAGGTTTCATAGATGTGGTAAAATGTGGGGGACGGAAGTGTTATATATTTCTAAAGTTAAAGAGACGTAGGAACAGTTTCGAATAATAATAGATAGAAAAAATAATAATAGTAGGATCATCCTTACTTCGTCATAACACCAACTAAAACTAAACGTAAAGAGACTACTGATTACTACAACTTGTAGAAAGGTACACAAATGACCGGTAAACATATAGAAGAAACCTCTTTACCGAGAAGTCTAGGAAACGGAACAAAAGAAGACCACTCTTATAATTTATATATAAGAGTATTGTTGAAAGTTCATATATCATGTAATAACAATCGACATCAGTGGTACGACATGTAATCCAAGGACCTTGAATGAGTAGAATAACGTGAGTAGAATGTACGATCGTTTCATTACGAGTTTTAAGAGGTTCGGTCCGAAGTTGTCATACACTTGGCACTTGAAGGTCTACAAGTTCGACCTAAATCTTTTCCGTCTCCTTGGTCTCTAGTTTAACGGTTGTAGGTAACCTAGTAACTTTTTCGTTCTCTTAAGGTCTTTTTGTAGATGAAGACAAAATGACTAATGCGGTTTCGGAAACTGAGACACCTGGTGTTGTTTGAGACCTTTCAAGAATTTCCCTACCCTTATGGACTGGCGGACTGGACGGAGAACTCTTTAGACATAAGTCCAGTCCTTCGTTGTCAATTTTGACCTGTACCTTGTTGTCTGACCAAGGTTTATCCCTTTCCTTATGCAGTTCCGACATATAACAGTGGGACGAATAAATTGAATATACGTCTCATGTAGTACTCTTTGCGACCCGACCTACTTCGTGTCCGACTTTGGTTCTAACGGTTCTCTTCATAGTTGTTGAAGTGTATACGTCTACTATGGTGGGACTATCGTCTTTCGCTTCTTGATTTCTCGGAGAACTTCTTAACCTCTTCCTTTACCGTTGGGTGAGGTCACAAGAACGGACCTCTTAGGGTCCCTGTCCCCTCGGACCACCCGATGGCAGATACCCCAGCGTGTCTCAGCCTGTGCTGACTTCGCTGAATCGTCGTCGTCGTCGTCGTCGTCGTCTGACATGATGATTGAATGTCCTTTACACCTTCTATTCCTGTGACTTTCTTTTGTAAGAACTTAGATTTTACCCCAGAAAGATGAACTTTTTTTTTTTTCTTGGTCAAAAGAACTTATTTAGTTTCCTTACTTTTCCTTTGATCCCATTATTGTCACTCTGTATTTTCTGTTCCACACTTTAGATTTTTTATTTAATTGTTTTGTCTTTGTTCTCAATATCTATCTCTCGGCCTGTCCTACCCCATCCTTTTCCTCTCTTTATCTACTCCCTCCAACGTTCCTTAGTTGAAGGTCAACGTTTTGACTTCACTCAGTGTCTATATTCTACATGTCACACCCTTTGTTAGTTATTATTACATTGGAGATACATAGTACTGTCATTATTGACATGAATAGTACGTAAAACTTTACATGTCTTTGTGACTTAGTGATATAACACATTGTCTTTTACAATATACCAAGACAACGTGTATTTAATATTGAGTTTTTGTTTGAGTATCTTTTTCTTTTATCTAAATCCCAATGGTCTCCGTCCTCCACCTCCCTACCCCTACCTCCTTCCTGTAGTTTTCCATGTTTGAAGGTCGATGTTCTATCGATTCATGATCCCCACATTACCTGTTTTACTATTTACATTAGGTACGATGAGTACATGTCAGTTTCGATACCAAAGAGGTCATCAGTACATACCTACACTCTCCATCTGGTATTTCTTCCGACTCGTGGTTTCTTAACTGCGAAAACTTGGCACCACAACCTCTACTGAGAATTCTCAGGGAACTTGACGTTCCTCTAGTTTGGTCAGTTAAGATTTCCTTTTATTAGGACTTATAAGTAACTTTCCTGAATACGACTTCGAGGTTATGAAACTGGTAGACTAAGCTTCTCGATTGAGTAACCTTTTCTGGGACTACGACTCCTCTTCCTCTACTGTCTCCTGTTCTACCAACCTACCGTAGTAACTGAGGTACCTGTACTGAAACTTGTTCGAGACCCTCTACCACTACCTGCCCCTTCGGACCGTACTACGTCGGGTACCTCGGTATTTCTCAGCCTGAGCTGACTTGTTGTTGACATACAATATACACTTTCAACAATTTTATCATTAAGGATCCTCAAGAGTGGTGTTTCTTTAAAAAAAAAGGAAACTAAAACATAGATACTCTATTACCTACAAGTGATTTGAACACTATTAGTAAAGTATCAGTGTAGTAATACGATATATGGATTTTGAATATGTCACTATATATACATTTGAGATAGAGTTATTTGTCACCGACTGAAATAAAATCCTCCGAGGTTTTTATAGTCACGTCTACCACTGACGTCGGTATTTTAATTTTCTGTGAATGAGGAACCTTCCTTTCAATACTGGTTGGAACTGTCGTATAATTTTTCGTCTCTGTAATGAAACAGTTGTTTCCAGGTAGATTCCGATACCAAAAAGGTCATCAACACATACCTACACTCTCAATCGGATGTTTCTTTCGACTCGCGGTTTCTTAACTTCGAAAATTTGACACCACAACCGCTTCTGAGAACTCTCAGGGAACCTGACGTTCCTCTAGGTTGGTCAGGTAGGATTTCCACTAGTCAGGACCCACAAGTAACCTTCCTGACTACAACTTCGACTTTGAGGTTATGAAACCGGTGGACTACACTTCTCGACTGAGTGACCTTTTCTACGACTAGTCCCTTTCTAACTCCCGTCCTCCTCTTCCCCTGTTGTCTCCTACTCTACCAACCTACCGTAGTGGCTGAGTTTCCTGTACTCAAACCCATTCGAGGCCTCAACCACTACCTGTCCCTCCGGACCGAACGACGCCAAGTACCCCAGTGTTTCTCAGTCTGTACTGACTCGTTGACTTGACTTGACTAGAGTTATTTTGGTCCTTTTTTGGATGGACATTCTAAACCTAGAACGAAGTTTATATGATTCTGATATTTCTGTATGAATTCTTTTAACCCCTCAAACAGATAGAGATGGTTACCCGGTTCCCAAAGTATAAAAAANCTCGAGAGTGACTGGTTTTCGGTCTTGTCAAACTCGTTCCTTTTCCTACTTACATAGTTTCGGGTGGTTTATGTGAAGATTTCGAGTACGGAAGTCTCATTATAATTTCTAGGTACTTTAATACAACCATTTTAAAAATTTCTCGTAACCAGTAGAAACCTTCAATGACCTCGGGGTTGAGTGAGACTTTAGACTAATTTTTTTTTTTTTAAGTTTCCAAACAGAAAGACACGATTGACATGAAGTTTATCAACAACTCTCTGACCTTAATGTCTGGATCCTTTGGTGAGAAAGTTTTGGACATTACTTTATTTATTACCTATGTCTGTTACTAACAGTATTTATAATTTCGGTAGTCCATTTTACAATTACCCATTAAACTCTCATCTACTTACTCGGTGTTGTTGGATTTGGTTACTCCAGTAGAACCGTAGTAACTTTCTTGGTGGTTGGTCTGAATCCACGGAGACAAGTTTGTTTCGTCCTTCCTGTGTCGTGGTGACCACCTCGTAAGAATAGGTCTGTTTTTGGATCACACTTATTCGTAAGAGATCTGACATGATGAGCCTCTTCCGTTACCGTGGGGTGAGGTCATGAGAATGGACCTTTTAGGGTACCTGCCTCATCGGACCACCCGACGTCAGGTACCCCAGCGATACTCAGCCTATGTCGACTCGCTGAAGTGAAAGTGAAGAGTGAAAGTACGTAACCTCTTCCTTTACCGTTGGGTGAGGTCACAAGAACGGACCTCTTAGGGTCCCTGTCCCCTCGGACCACCCGATGGTAGATACCCCAGCGTGTCTCAGCCTGTACTGACTTCACTGAATCGTCGTCGTCGTCGTCGTCGTCGTCTGACATGATGATTGAATGTCCTTTACACCTTCTATTCCTGTGGCTTTCTTTTGTAAGAACTTAGATTTTACCCCAGAAAGATGAACTTTTTTTTTTTTTTCTTGGTCAAAAGAACTTATTTAGTTTCCTTACTTTTCCTTTGATCCCGTTATTGTCACTCTGTATTTTCTGTTCCACACTTTAGATTTTTTATTTAATTGTTTTGTCTTTGTTCTCAATATCTATCTCTCGGCCTGTCCTACCCCATCCTTTTCCTCTCTTTATCTACTCCCTCCGACGTTCCTTAGTTGAAGGTCAACGTTTTGACTTCACTCAGTGTCTATATTCTACATGTCACACCCTTTGTTAGTTATTATTACATTGGAGATACATAGTACTGTCATTATTGACATGAATAGTACGTAAAACTTTACATGTCTTTGTGACTTAGTGATATAACACATTGTCTTTTACAATATACCAAGACAACGTGTATTTAATATTGAGTTTTTGTTTGAGTATCTTTTTCTTTTATCTAAATCCCAATGGTCTCCGTCCTCCACCTCCCTACCCCTACCTCCTTCCTGTAGTTTTCCATGTTTGAAGGTCGATGTTCTATCGATTCATGATCCCCACATTACCTGTTTTACTATTTACATTAGGTACGATGAGTACATGTCAGTTTCGATACCAAAGAGGTCATCAGTACATACCTACACTCTCCACCTGGTATTTCTTCCGACTCGTGGTTTCTTAACTGCGAAAACTTGGCACCACAACCTCTACTGAGAATTCTCAGGGAACTTGACGTTCCTCTAGTTTGGTCAGTTAAGATTTCCTTTTATTAGGACTTATAAGTAACTTTCCTGAATACGACTTCGAGGTTATGAAACTGGTAGACCAAGCTTCTCGATTGAGTAACCTTTTCTGGGACTACGACTCCTCTTCCTCTACTGTCTCCTGTTCTACCAACCTACCGTAGTAACTGAGGTACCTGTACTGAAACTTGTTCGAGACCCTCTACCACTACCTGCCCCTTCGGACCGTACGACGTCGGGTACCTCGGTATTTCTCAGCCTGAGCTGACTTGTTGTTGACATACAATATACACTTTCAACAATTGTATCATTAAGGATCCTCAAGAGTGGTGTTTCTTTAAAAAAAAGGAAACTAAAACATAGATACTCTATTACCTACAAGTGATTTGAACACTATTAGTAAAGTATCAGTGTAGTAATACGATATATGGAATTTGAATATGTCACTATATATACATTTGAGATAGAGTTATTTGTCACCGACTGAAATAAAATCCTCCGAGGTTTTTTTTTTTTTTTTCTTTCACTTTCTCCTCTCACTTTTTCAACCGAATTTTGAGTTGCAAGTCTTTTGATTCTAGCACCGTAAACCAGAGTAGTGAAGTACCCTTTATCTACCCCTTTACCACCTTTGTCACTCTCTAAAATAAAACTCCCCGACGTCTTAGTGACGTCTACCACTGACGACGGTACTTTAATTTTCTGCGAACGAGGACCTTCTTTTCGATACTGGTTGGATCTACCAGTACAATTTTTCGTCTCTGTAATGAAACGGTTGTTTCCAAGTAGATCAGTTTCGATACCAAAAAGGTCATCAGTACATATTTACATTCTCAACCTGATATTTCTTTCGACTCGCGGTTTCTTAACTACGAAAACTTCACACCACAACCTCTTCTGAGAACTCTCAGGGAACCTGACGTTCCTCTAGGTTGGTCAGGTAGCATTTCCTTCAGTCAGGACTTATAAGTAAACCTTCCTGACTACGACTTCGACTTTGAGGTTATGAAACCGGTGGAGTACACTTTTTGACCGAGTAAACTTTTCTGGGACTACGACTCTTTCTAGCTTCCGTCCTCCTCTTCCCCGGCTGTCTCCTACTCTACCAACCTACCACAGAGGCTGAGTCACCTGTACACAGACAACACACAATCAGTGACTCAGCACACGCTGAAAAACACTGGAACACCTGACATCGGGCGGTCCGAGGAGACAGGTACCCTAAGAGGTCCACTCCTATGACTTCACCCAACGGTAAAGGAAGAGGTCCTCTAGAAGGGTTGCGTCCCTAACTTGAACTCAGAGGACGTAACGTCCGTCTAAGAAATGAGAGACTCAGTGTTTCCCTCGGGTTTTCACTTCCAACACAACCAACCCTTAGTTTGGGTCCAGTCGACGAACCTTCCGTCGATACAAGTGGTGATATGGTGGTTAGGGACTTGGAATAGACAAGTCAAGTCAGCGAATCAGCACAGACTGAGAAACACTGGGGTACCTGACGTCGTGTGGTCCGAAACTACAGGTAGTGGTTGAGAGTCTCGAACGAGTTTGAGTACGGTAGGTTGGTAGAGTAGGAGACAGCCGGGGAAGAGGAGGACGGAAGTTAGAAAGAGTCGTAGTCCCAGAAAAGGTTGTTCAGTCAAGAAGCGTAGTCCACCGGTTTCATAACCTTGAAGTCGAAGTCGTAGTCAGGAAGGTTACTTATAAGTCCTGACTAAAGGAAATCCTACCCGACCAACCTAGAGGAACGTCAGGTTCCCTGAGAGTTCTCAGAGGAGGTTACGGTGTCAAGTTTTTGTAGTTAAGAAACCACGAGTCGAAAGAAATATCAGGTTGAGAGTGTAGGAATGTACGGATGACCTTTTTGGCATCGAAACTGATCTACTTGGAAACAACCGTTTCATTACAGAGACGAAAATTTATACGGTAGATCCAACCAGTATCGAAAACAAGGTTCCTCGTTTGTAGAAAATTAAAGTACCGTCGTCAGTGGTAAACATCACTAAAACCTCGGGGGGTTTTATTTCAGAGAGTGACAAAGGTAACAAAGGGGTAGATAAACGGTACTTCAGCACCTTGACTTACGGTACCAGAAGCAAAAAATTTGCAACTTAAAATTCGGTTGAAAAAGTGAGAGGTAAAGTGAAAGTAGTTCTCCGAGAAATCAAGAAAAAGTGAAAGACGGTATTCCTACCACAGTAGACACATAGACTCCGATAACTATAAAGAGGGTCTTTAGAACTAAGGTCGAACACGAAGTAGGTCGGGGAGTAAAGCGTATTACATGAGACGCGTCTTCAATATTCGTCCCATTGTTATATGTCGGAACTGTATCAAGAAAGGGCTAAACCTTGGTCAGGTAACAAGGTACAGGTCAAGATTGACAACGAAGAACTGGACGTATGTCCAAAGAGTCCTCCATCCAGTCCACCAGACTACAAGGGTAGAGAAATTCTTAAAAGGTGTCAAATAACACCAGATGTGTCAGTTTCCGAAACCGCATTAGTTATTTCGTCTTCATCTACAAAAAGACCTTAATAGAAGAAAAAGCTACTAGGTTACCTACAACCGTTACACAGGTTGTAGTGTATTGATCAATTCACCGTCTTGACTCCAATCTTGGTTCTGTCAGACCATGGACGCAGGTTTTAGAATTAGTACGACAAAAGTCAATACGTATCACTTTTTATTTTACTTGTCGAATTCAGGTTTTCTCACTAACTCTTCCCGTTTTGTTTAGTCAATGCACTTGTGTAATATACGACTTTAATAAGGAAAGGAGAAATATTGATTCTTTTAAGTCTGTATCTAAAACATATATCTGATACTGATTAGAAATAACGGAAATTATTGTGAGTAAGAATGGAATACGTAGTATAGTGTAGAAATTACGTGTCTGAATTTTTTTGATAGATCGACTTAGATAACAACTCGAATCATATAATTTAATTATATAGTACCTGGATAATACATAAGAATGTTATACTTGAAAAAGAGGTCATCATATTTTACCAACTACAATCACTATCAATATTAAATTTAGTTCCTTTATTAAGTAAAACGTCATATCTATCTTTTCGTCTTGCCTACTGAAGTACTTACCTCTTATATAACAACTAAAATAAGTGGAAAAAATTAACGGAAATACTAAATGGTTATCGTTAAATCTATTAAAGTGAAAAGTAACATAATATCTTAAGTAATCTTTCGTTATGTTCCTTCTTTTGCCCGTCTTGTAAATCTTCAAAATGACTACTCACCGAATATTTTGAGTAAAATTCTCACTTAAGTGTCCTTAAGGGACCATCAAGTCACCAATCCTAAGTCGTCAAAGTGATGACCTCACCTCAAACTAGAGACCAACCCCTTGAAATTTTTTTTTTTCCACTAAATGTACTATCAACATTAGATTTATACACCAAACAAACGATTGACGAGATTTGGGACACTAGGATCTCCAAGACCCTTCTAATATTCCTACAAAACACTTCTTTTTTCGTACGGTGTTAGAAGGATCGAGGAAAAACTGTCTTACAAAAGGAGATCTCAAGTCGATGTCTTCTATTATATAGACTTCACGAACGACTTTATATTTCAAGACATAACTACAATCAACACTAAATAGATTTTAGTACACACCATTCAAACGATATCTTGGCATTTAATCTTAAAAAAGGTCAAAAGACGTATCATTTTATAAAGTGAAAAATTTCTTGTATAAACAAGCAAAATCGAGTGAGACCATTCTGACATAAACATCATGATTATACCATGATCCAAGAAGTCAATAATATTACAACGATTTACTTGTATATAAAATAAATAATGTTTACTTCAACTGTAAAATAGAGGAAAACCCCCTGTCTAATTAAAAAAACTCTCCTTTCATGTCGATAATTATAAATGAGTTGTTTATGTCTAAACACTCAACCCTTTACGATTTCTTTCATAACCCCGAAGAAGGGTACACTGTGTTCACCATCTCTTGGTCGAACGGTCACGTCCTCTTTATTCTCTGTACCCAAGTTAGGGACCCAACCCTTCTAGGGGACCTCCTCCTGTGTTGTTGGGTGAGATCATAAGAACGGGCTTCTTAGACTACCTGTCTCTTCGGACCGCCCGATACCAGGTATCCCAACGTTTCTCAGTCTGTACTGACTTCGCTGAAGTGTAGGTGCGTGTGTCATTTCTTTCATAATTCTAGGATGGTAGATGATGTCTAATAGTCATGTCAACTTCCAAAGAGTAGACAAGTAAGTAAGTAAGTTATTACACTCATCTTAATCAACTCTGATATATAATTTGAACATAACACTCAATTTGACACTATCCGTCAATCCTCATATTTTCATCTTACTAAACCTAAACAACTGTCATCCCTTGAAAACCTCCATGGATTAATCTTTCGACTATACTACTTTATATAATCCTTTCAATTAAACACAGTAAACTCAGTTCATTTTTCTCTATCATGTCGGACCACTATTTATCGTACCTGGAATCTCTCTAATTCCAAGTTTAAGGTTGACACAACTTTTCTCTCGGGTCTTCATTCGGGTTTGGATACCAGTTAATTAGAAACTGTTTCCTCCGATCTTATATGTTACCTCTTTTCTATCAGAGAACTCGTTCACCATAACCCCTTTGACCTGTCGACGTCATTTAGTTACTTCAATGTCGTGAAGGAATATGGTATGTGTTTTTTATTTGAGTCTTACCGAATTTCTGAATTCCATACTGTGGTATTTTGAAGATCTTGACTTGTATTTATTTTGCAAGAGACTGCATTTGGTATCATCACAAAAGGAACCAGTCAGAGGGTTACGTCATCTTTATTCTCGTTTTATAACTGTTTGTTTCCCCTGGATTAGTTTGAATGACCGACAACGTGTCATTTCCTCTGGTATTTGTTTTACTTTTCTTTGTATACCCTACCCTTTTTTATGAACGTTTACTATGTTGACTGTTCACGAAATAAAGGTTTTATGTTTGTCGAGTATACCGATTTATTGTCGTTTTGTGTGTTGGGTTAGTCTTTTACCCGTCTACTGGATTTATTTGTAAAGAGGTTTCTTCTGTATGTCAACCGGTTACCCGTGTACTTTTGTACGAGTTGTGACGAATTAATAATCTCTTTACGTTTAGTTTTGATACAACTCCATGTGACCAGTCTTACCGGCTATAATGTTTCAGATCTTTCTTGTTTACGACGTGTCCGGCACTTTTTTTCCCTTGTGAGGATGTGACAATTTTTTTCCTTACATTTAACCACGCCGGTGATACCTTTTGTCGTACCTTCAAGGAGTGTTTTGATTTTAATCTTAATGAGATACTAGGTCGTCAGGGTTAGGACCCGTATATAGGTGTCTTTTGATTAACATTTTCTAGGTTCATGGGCTTACAAGTATCGTCGTGACAAATGTTATCGGTCCTGTACCTTCGGTGGATATACAGGCAGCTGTCTAATCACCTATACTTCTACACCATATGTAATAGTCTCTCTGTCTCGTCTCTCCGGTCTCTCTTAATTCTACCGACAAAGTCCTTGGGTTTAGACTCTAAACTTCTCGAATCCTAGGAGAAGAACCTACCGAATCCCGAAACTTACTCAACGAGTAAACCCCAATAAGTTGTGACTAACTCTACAGTTATGTCAAAGTTCTTCCGAAGATTATCTTACATTTTGATAGAGACTAACGTCTATTCTTAGCTGGGTTATATCGTTGACCAACTTATACACTCCCTTCTTTTTCTTATACCTTATGATGAAGAGTCGGTATTTTTTACTTCATTACGGTAAACATCGTTGTACCTACCTGGACCTTTAATATTATGATTCACTTTATTCAGTCTTTCTCTTTCCGTTTATGGTATACTACGGTGAATGTACACCTCTGATTCTATACTGTGTTTACCTAAATAGATGTTTTGTCTTTGTCTGAGTGTCTGTATCTCTTGTTTGAACACCAACGGTCCCCTTTCCAACCCCCTCCCTATTTAATCCTATACCCTAATTTCTATATTCGATGATGTACATTTTGTCTACTTGTTGTTCCAGGATGACATATCGTGTTCCTTAATATAAGTGTTAGGACATTATTAGGTATTGTCTTTTCTTATACTCTTTCTTAAGTACATACATATATATTGACTTAGTGAGACGATAAGGTTGGTCAGGTAAGACTTCCTCTAGTTGGGACCCTAAAGAAACCTTCCTTACTACGATTTCGACTTCGAGGTCATGAAACCTGTGGAGTACGCTTCTTAACTGATAACCTTTTCTGAGACTACGACCCTCCCTAACCCCCGTCCTCCTCTTCCCCTGCTAGGTCCTACTCTACCGACCTACCGTAGTGCCTGAGCTACCTGTACTCAAACTCACTCGAGGCCCTCTACCACTACCTGTCCCTCCGGACCGCACGACGCTAAGTACCCCAGCGTTTCTCAGCCTGTGCTGACTCACTGACTTGACTTGACTTGACTTGAGACGATATGTGATCTTTGGTTGTGTCGTAACATTTAGTTGACATGAAGTTAATTTTTTTTTTGTTATCCTATTATTTTATGATGGTTATCACTTTTTTCTCTTTAAGGTTTAGACAGTGATCGAGGAACCAGAACGAATTCAATAAATACGTTTTTGTTTCCTCTTTCCTGGTTGGATCTGTTGTATAATTTTTCGTCTCTGTAATGAAACGGTTGTTTCCAGGCAGATCAGTTCCGATACCAAAAAGGTCATCAGTACATACCTACGCTCTCAATCTGATATTTCTTTCGACTCGTGGCTTCTTAACTACGAAAACTTGACACTACAAGTTCTTCTGAGAACTCTCAGGGAACCTGACGTTCCTCTAGGTGGGTCAGGTAGGATTTCCTCTAGTCACGACCCACAAGTAACCTCCCTGACCACAACTTCGACTTTGATGTTATGAAACCGGTGGACTACGCCTCTCGACTGAGTAAACTTTTCTGGGACTACGACCCTTTCTAACTCCCGTCCTCCTCTTCCCCTACTGTCTCCTACTCGACCAACCTACCGTAGTGACTGTGTTACCTGTACCCAATCCCACCTGAGGCCCTCAACCACTACCTGTCCCTCCGGACCGAACGACGTCAGGTACCCCAGTGTTTCTGAGCCTTTGTTGACTCGTTGACTTGGCTTGACTTTCCTCTTTTCCTTTCTATATGGATAGACTTACGTCTCAAGGTTTCTTATCGTTCCTCTCTATTCTTTCGGAAGGATTCATTTCTTACCCTTTCGGAAGGATTTGTCATCTTACCCTTTCTGATCTCTAGAGAAGTTCTTTTAATCTCTATGTTCCCTTGTAAAGTACGTTTCTACTCGTATCATTTCCTGTCTTTACCATACCTGGATTGTTCGTCTTCTCTAATTCTTCTCCACCGTTCTTATGTGTCTTCTTGATATGTTTTTTCTAGAAATCCTCTAGAAGTCTTCTGGAAGAGGACTTCCAGTTTTTCTAGAAGTACTGGGTCTATTGGTACTATCACACTAGTGACTGGATCTCGGGTTGTGGAACGTCACGCTTCAGTTCACCCGGAATCGTTCGTAGTGATGCTTTTTTCAATCACCTCCACTATCTTAAGGTCGACGTGATAAAGTTTAGGATTTTCTACTACGATACTTTCACGATGGGAGTTATATGGTCGTTTAAACCTTTTGAGTCGTCACCGGTGTCCTGACCTTTTCCAGTCAAAAGTAAGGTTAGGGTTTCTTACCGTTACTCCTTCTTACAAGTTCGATGGTTTGTTAACGTGAGTAGAATGTGCGATCGTTTCATTACGAGGTTTAGGAAGTTTGATCCGAAGTTGTCATGTATTTGACTCTTGAAGGTCTACATGTTTGACCTAAATCTTTTCCGTCCCCTTCGTCTCTAGTTTAACGTTTGTCGGTAACCTAATATCTTTTTCGTTCTCTCAAGGTCTTTTTATAGAAGACAAAGTAACTGATACGATTTCGGAAACTGACACACCTAGTGTTGTTTGACTTTTTAAGAAGTTCTCTACCTTTATGGTCTGGTGGAATGGACGGAGGACTCTTTGGACATACTTGCAGTTCTTCGTTGTCAATCTTGGTCTGTACCTTGTTACCTGACCAAAATTTAACCCTTTCCTAATACAGTTCCGACATATAACAGTGGGACTAATAAATTGAAGATACGTCTCATGTAGTACTCTTTACGACCCGACCTTCTTCGTGTTCGACCTTAATTCTAACGGTCCTCTTTATAGTTATTGGAGTCTATACGTCTACTGTGATGGGAATACCGTCTTTCGTTTCTCCTCGATTTCTCGGAGTACTACTTTCACTTTCTCCTCTCACTTTTCGACTGAAGTTTGAGTCGTAAGTTTTAACCTCTAGTACCGTAGGCCAGGGTAGTGTAGTACCGTTTATCTACCCCTTTGATACCTTTATCACTGTTTGAAATAAAAGAAGCCAAGGTTTTAGTGACGCCTGTCACTGACGTCGGTACTTTAATTTTCTACGAACGAGGAACCTTCTTTTCGATACTGGTTGGATCTGTCGTATAATTTTTCGTCTCTGTAATGAAACGGTTGTTTCCAGGTAGATCAGTTCCGATATCAAAAAGGTCACCAGTACACACCTACACTCTCAACCTGATATTTCTTTTGACTCACGGTTTCTTGACTACGAAAATTTGACACTACAACCTCCTCGGAGAACTCTCAGGGAATCTGTCGTTCCTCTAGGTTGGTCAGTTAGGATTTCCTTTAGTTGAGACTTGTAAAAAACCTTCCTGACTACGTCGAGGTTTTACAACCGGTGGACTACACTAATCGACTGAGTAACCTTTTCTGGGACTACGATCCTTTTTAACTTCCGTCTTTCTCTTCCCCTACTGTCTCCTGTTCGACCAACCTACCGGAGGGACTGAGTTATCTACACTCAAACTCGTTCGAAGTCCCCTACTACTTCCTATCTCTTCGGACCGTACGACGTAAGGTACCCTAGGGTTTCTCAGTCTGTGTTGACTCGTTGACTTGTTGTTTTGCGACAGACATTATATCCCAGTATTATACATGAAGAATCTTAACAACATTCCTGTAAATTACTCTCTAATGATATACGAACCGAGACACACTATACGTAATTAGAGTAAATATACTCTTATATATAAAGAGGTGGAAGAATATACCAACCTAAAACTTTCTCCTCATTTTGTCAAGTAAAACACCCCTTTGCTTACACTCTTCCTGTAAGGTTCGTCTTCCGTGATCAACATGTCGAATGTTCCATTTTCTTATACACTTTATTGCACCACATAAACTCTCTACTACTCACATCGTACACACTTCCTTTTCATATTCTCTCTACCTTTAACTCTCTTTGAGTCCAATACCTCCTAGATAGAAAGATTCCTCAAATCCGACATAGGAAATTTCGTCTACCGTGTTTAAGTCAACAAATACCCCTCAGTCCGTCCTTTCCATTAACTCATTTAACCGGACCTATTCCTGACACCATTTGACTTTTAGCCCGAAGGGTCCACCAAGTCACCAATTCTTAGGTTAACAGTTACGTCCTCCGAGCCCAAACTAGGGACCCAACCCTTTTAGGAGACCTCCTCCTTTACCGTTGGGTGAGGTCATAAGTATGGACCTTTTAGGGTACCTGCGAGTAGTAAAGAGTTTATATGGTGAAACAATGTGTGTAAGAAAATGGAACATTCGACATGTAGATCACGGAAGACGAACCTTACAGGAAGAGTATAAACAAAGGGGTGTTTTACTTGACAAAATGAGGAGAAAGTTTTAGGTTAACATATTCTCCTCCGATGTCAGGCGTCCCAACGTTCCGATGTCAGGCGCCCAACGATTTTCTCAGTCTGTGATGAATCGCTGATTTGTCGTTGTTTGACTTTCAGTGTTTAGTGTACACGGAACAGAATAGATCTACAGGAAAGAAGACGAAGTCGTGTCAAAAGGTGTCACTTCAATACATAACTATAAAATTTATACTTTAGTATAAAGGGTTCGTGGGCACACACACAACCCCCCCCACCTTTAGGAAATGGAAATAAAAAATGAATTGGACACCCGACAAATACAGGAGACGACATCTATCAACCCTTCGGTATGTTCGAAAAATTATTGTTCCCATCACTGTACGGGTCTAAGTTAAAACTCTATCTAGTAAGAGCGGAGCCACACCTCTTGCCTAACCACTCTTATTTCTTACTTGTATCTTCCGACAACATTATCTTTTTTTCACTCTCTTCACTGATCAAATTCCGTCACCGTATCCCCAGTTTCACCCTCACCCTCCACTTCTCGAGTAAAGTCACGGTACGAAGGGTTATATAAGTAAAAGTACCCGGTGACACCTAAATGACAAACCTTTCTAAACACAGAACGTTCATTCGACATAAATAATTATTAGTATGAGGTCATAAGAACGGACTTTTTAAGGTACCTGTCTCCTCGGACCACCCGATGTCAGGTACCCTAACGTTTCTCAGTCTATGTTAACTCGTTGACTGTGAACGTGAAAAAAAGAGAATCGTTAGTATAGTGGTATTTTAAAATGAGTGATTAATATTCCAGAATATCCGTATTTCGTTGATACGTATGACGTAATTCAATTAAGTCAAAATGAAGTGTCATTTTTTTCCGTTCGTTTTGTTTTGAATCCGGACTTCGACATTAATCGAAAACATTGGAATGACATTCATATTGATGTTATCCCTTTTCACTTATACATATCAAGAATTAATGACGAGTTTAATTTAGATCGGTTTTTTTCCCTTATATTTAATGAGTCTTTAAACTGATATTATATGAAACTTAGTCCTCTTAAGGTTGATTGTAAAAGATTAGTCAAGTAATATAATCAGAGTTTGTAAAACTAGAATTCTGGAGAAACAATTTTTAATGACTCCAGAGGGTTTCTCGTAAACGAATACACCCAGTATAGATAGTTATAAATGTTATAATCTTCAATTTTAAATTTACTTCCTGGACAAAACCTCTCATCCAGAGAAGTTCTTTCACTAGCCTTCTTACGTTTTATGTATTAGACAGGAAACAAAAGATCAGTCAAACTGTCTACTTAGTATTAGTATAGACAATGGAGAGGTTTAACCCTTTACTCTTCGGGTCCGATCAGTGTCTTTGAATTTTTTATTTTTTTCTGATTGTATGAAACTGTTGTTGTTATTGTTTATTGATCATAAATGACTAACGAAGTCAAGTCAAGTTAAGTCAGCGAGTCAGTACAGACTGAGAAAGTCAAGTCAAGTCAAGTCAACGAGTCAGCACAGGCTGAGAAACACTGGGGTACTTAGCGTCGTGCGGTCCGGAGAGACAGGCAGTGGTTGGGGGTCTCAAGTGAGTCTGAGTGCAGGTAGCTCAGACACTACGGTAGGTCGGTAGAGTAGGAGACAGCAGGGGAAGAGGAGGACGGGGGTTAGGGAGGGTCGTAGTCTCAGAAAAGGTTACTCAGTTGAGAAGTGTACTCCACCGGTCTCATGACCTCAAAGTCGAAATCGTAGCAAGGAAGGTTTCTTTAGGGTCCCGACTAGAGGAAGTCTTACCTGACCAACCTAGAGGAACATCAGGTTCCCTGAGTTCTCAGAAGAGGTTGTGGTGTCAAGTTTTCGTAATTAAGAGGCCGCGACTCGGAAGAAGTGTCAGGTTGAGAGTGTAGGTGTCTACTGGTGTCCTTTTTGGTATCGGGACTGATCTGCCTGGAATCAGCCGTTTCATTACAGAGACGAAAACACTGAGAAATGTTGGGGTACTTAGTGTCGTGTGGTCCGGAGGGACAGGTATTGGTTGAGGGCCTCAAATGAGTTTGAGTACAGGTAGCTCAGCCACTACGGTAGGTCGGCATAGTAGGAGACAACAGGGGAAGAGGAGGACTAACGAATGATATACGATTTTCATAAGGTACGATTCCCGAAATATTTGAATAAATTAGAAGTATCGTCACTGTATTCTATCTATTATAATGGGTGAGGTAAAATATTTACTTTCTTTGTCCTAAATCTTCTCAATTGATTGAACTGATCATTTGGTTCCCCTGTCTTAAATCTAAGTCTTGGACTTTGAAAAATATCGTTGTTTATCTTGTGTTTGTTATCTCAATCAAGATATGACATATGATTGTTAATACCATTAACAGTCTCGACTTAATTGAATAAATATCATTCAATAGTCCTGATGCACACAAATTTCAGAATAATACAACTTTAATAAGGTATTTTTCCGAAAACCCAATTTGGACAAAAATACACTTAAAGACGATCTCTACTTTATGTCGACTGACCATATCTGTCGTAAATTATGTTAACATAAACGTTATCGGACAGTAAATTTAAAAGGTACACGACATTGTCTACTGACAATCGTGTTGTGTTAAACTTAAAAAGTGGAAAAAGAAAAGTTAAAATAGAGGTCTACTTAAAGTAAACTAAATTGACGAAAATCCAAGTCGGAATGAAACTTATACAATGACTTAATCTTATTTTCTTTCTATATAATGACAGAAGGGTCCTCGGGATTAAGAAATACCAAAGTTGATAACGTCACGAAAAATGGTAACACTTTTAAGTTTAAAAATATCTCAAAATGTCGCATTCTTAACGTCAAGTCGATAAATTCCGTCGTTGACGGTGTAATAGTATCTTGACTTTATTTTTTTCTTGTCTTGACTGTAAATAACCTTTGGAAAATATACGGTCTATACAGTTTTAGACAACAGATTTAGTAGTATTTTTGGGATATTTCAATTCACAATTGAGACAAAATGTCTACCCTTTTTTACGGGGGTTTCAATTTATGACACGAGTTTAAGGGTGTCGATCAATATCCATCTCGGTTCTAAATTTGGGTTTAGATATACTAAAGTTTCTCTCTTCAAGACATTGGAATGAATTTTTGACATTCGTTAAGTCAGTTATTTATGAATAGTGAACCCTATGATAAACGGTTTGTATATAAACTTGTTTCTAACTATAGATCTACATACTTATTGAGAATGTTAAATTATTATTCTGTTCGTTGGATTATGTTATACCCGTTTTCTACGTTTGTTTGTGTAGTGTTTTCTGACAAGATATGTTTACCGAATATTCGTGTTAATTTTCCGTCAGTTGCAATAATCAGTAGTCCCTTTACATTTAATTTTGGTGTCACTCTATCATAATGACACAAGGGTGATCTTACCGATTTTAATTTTTCGGTTTATAACCATTCCTACACTTCGTTAGTCTTAAGAATATGTAACAAAAAAACCTTATGTTTTTACCATATTGCCCGAAGGGACCACCGAGTTTACCATTTCTTAGACGGACGCCACGTCCTCTGGGTCCAAGTTAAGGACCCAATCCTTGCAGAGAACCTCTTCCCTTACCGATGGTGAGGTTATAAGAACGGACCTCTTAGGGTACCTGTCTCCTCGTCCGATGTCAGGTACCTTAACGTTTCTCCTGTACTGACTCGTTGATCGGGACAGTTTTACCATATTGGTGAAACCTTTTACCAGATGTCTATGTGGATTGGATACTAGTCTTTAAGGTGAGTTCATAAATGAGTTTTATTTACTTTCGTGTAAAGTTTTTAACAGTTACTTTTCGGTACATGTTCTTACAGGTATCGTCGAAATCAACATTATCGGGACAATACGAACTTGTCTTTCTACCGATTTGACAAAGTCAGTATGTCACCTGATGATGAGTCGTCATCTCTCCTCGTTTGATGACTATACAAGTTGTTGTATTCGTACAGAGTTCTTATAATACGATTCACCTTTTTCGGAGTAAGTTTTCTCACGTACAACAAACCATAGTTATATCCTTCAAGATTTTATCCGTTTTGATTAGTTAGTAATCGACACCCAAGATAGGAATCCAGTCCTTCTAGGGGACCGCACCCTTTACAGTTGGGTGAGGTCATAAGAACGGACCTTTTAAGGCACCTGTCTTCTCGGACCGTCCGATGTCAGGTATCCCGGTGTTTCTCAGTCTGTGTCGACTCAACTACAACTCACCTAAGTCGTAGACTTTCTTCTGAGTTTAAAGGAAACTTTTGTTAACTTCTGTACTTTAGTTATCGATTTTTTTTCTCTTGTCACCAACGGAGACCTCCCCTAACTGACCACTCCCCGTACTCTTTTGAAAGGCCCTACTACCACTGACGAAAAGGTTTTAAAGGAACAAGTAACGTTCAAGTATAATCATGTTAACTAAAAAACATATAACTAGAATATTGGAACGACTTTAACAAATAAATAGAGATTATCAAAAACACATCGAGGGAGTCCTAAAGAACATACATTCCGGTAAGGTAGACACTTATCTCAATCATCAAAATGAAGAAGGTAGGGTCAAACTTACGGAAAATAAAGAAAAGAAACGGATTATTCCAAAGAGTAGTGGAAACGTCAGACATAGACAAGGTAGTTTAGAACCATATTAATTGACGGAAGACCCACACAGGTGAATACATAGAGAAATCTAGTAGTCTGAGTGATACAGGTTCTGACTTAAGTGACAAAGATAGTTTTAGAAGAAGGAGACCTTAGACGACAGAACGATTACTGTAGTGTAGGTTGGGTTGATTAACAAATCAGTCTTTTGGTTCTGAGTGGAAACTGAGGAGGTAAAAGGAATGGGTAGTATAGATTAGGTGGTGAGACAGGACTACCAGGACGAAGGATTGAGAGAACTAAGTCAGATTTTGAATAGGAAAGACGACGGTGATGGGAACCAGTTTGATAGTAGTAGAGAACGGTCCTGATAATAACGTGAGTGAATTGACCAAGGAGGTCTTCGATGAGAAATGAAAGTAAAGGGATAAGAAGTGTATAGAGAGTCGTACTAGAAAGAAAAGATTTAATAAATAAATAAAACCCGACACGACCCAAAAACAACGAGGTACCCGAAAAAAGAGATCAACGACGCTCGTCCCCGATGAGAGATCAACACCACACGACCAAAGAATAACGTCACCGAAGAGAACAACGTTTCGTGCCCGAGATCCCGTGTGCTCGAAGTCATCAAGGCCGAGGGTTAGAGATCTCGTGTCCAAGTCATCAAGATCGTGTATCCGAATCAACGGGGTACCGTATACCCGAAAAGTGTCTGGTCCCTACCTTGGGTACAGGAGACATAACCGTCCTTCTAAGAAATGGTGACTCGGAGGTCCTTTCGGGTCGTACTAGAAAGACTTTTTTGTCAACACTGGCCCAGTGACGGGACGAATTGTGGAAGAATACC
The DNA here is from genome assembly GCA_006410555.1 of Capra ibex. Taxonomy (NCBI): domain Eukaryota; kingdom Metazoa; phylum Chordata; class Mammalia; order Artiodactyla; family Bovidae; genus Capra; species Capra ibex. The sequence continues at coordinate 13,266,017 of SJYO01007492.1, read as the reverse complement.
GAAGGGCAAGTTCAGATCGTACCAAACTCAGGAACGGAACGAACGAGGGTAATAAGAAAAATATTTTTTGTTTTGTGCCAGACACTCCGGAAAATTCATACACACACGTACGAGTCAGTCCAGGTTTAGAAACACTGGGGTACTTAACATCGGGTGGTCCGAGGAGACAGGTACCCTAAAAGGTCCATTCTTATAACTTCACCCAACGGTAAAGGACGAGGTCCCCTAAAAGGACTGGGTCCCTAACTTGGACATAGAAGAAGTAACCGTCAGCTTAAGAACTGGTGACACGGTAGACCTTACGGTTCCAGTAGTGGTGGATAGATATTACAGAAAATTTTTATATATATATATTCACTTTTGTATATTATAATTGATAATAAGATAGTAGGACTTTAAAATTTTACTATCTGCGTGTGTAAAAAATTTTCAATCTGTATGATTTATCTACGTTTGACATTACAGATTTTCTATGAATTTTTTGATTAAAGTAACTTTAAAAAGTAAATATTTATAGTGGAATTTACGTCTCACAGTTCTTCGAATTTATTGATACATAATACTACCAATGAGGAACCTTCTTTTCAATACTGGTTGGATCTATCGTATAACTTTTCGTCTCTGTAATGAAACGATTGTTTCCAGGCAGATCAGTTCCGATACCAAAAAGGTAACCAGTACATACCTACACTCTCAACCTGACACTTCTTTCTACTCGCTGTTTCTTAACTACCAAATCTTTACACCATAACTTCTTCTGAGAACTCTCAGGGAACATGACGTTCCTCTAGGTTGGTCAGGTAAAACTTCCTCTAGTCGGGACCCACAAGAAACCTCCCTTACTACGACTTCGACTTCGAGGTCATGAAACCGGTGGAGTACGCTTCTCAACTGAGTGACCTTTTCTGAGACTACGACCCTCCCTAACCCTCGTTCTCTTCTTCCCCTGCTGTCTCCTACTCTACCGACCTACCGTAGTGGCTGAGTTACCTGCACTCAGACTCACTCGAGGCCCTCAACCACTACCTGTCCCTCCGGACCGCACGACACTAAGTACCCAGCGTTTCTCAGCCTGTGCTGACTCGCTGACTTAACTTGACTACTACGAATCAGTGTATATTCCATGTATAAGAAACGTCATACCGAGACGGATGAAAAGGTCTGTAACAATGTGACCGAAAGAAAGCGAAGGGACTCGATCTATGTATAACTAGAAATTTATGGTTTCCCGACCCTAGTATATGACTATAAATAAGTCCCGGACTGCGTACCAATCAATGGTCATTTAAATTCATTTATGTCTAATAATACACGGTTCCATCTCTACCTATACAAGTAATAGAATTAACACTACTACCAAAGTACATACAAACAGTTTTGAATACAGTTTGAATTATGTAGTTTTGTATTGGATAACATGTGAAATTTATCCACATTAAACAACGCATATTAAAAAAGAATTGTTTCGACGATTTGTTCGTCGATACAAGACAAAATCCCAGAACACTTCAGTAAGTCAGCGCAGGCTGAGAAACACTGGGGCACCTGACGTCGTGTGGTCCGAAGAGACAGGTACCCTAAGAGGTCTGTTCTTATGACCTCACCCAACGGTCAAGGAAGAGGTCCCCTAGAAGGGTTGGGTCCCTAACTTGGGTCCAGAGGACGTAACGTCCGTCTACGAAATTGGAGACTCGGTGATGAGAGAAATCCCAGAACCGTGTCAGAAAAATAGATCTTAGAAGTAAACGAGATTATACGAGTGGACCACCATCACTACACGAGTCAGCACAGGTTGAGACACGCTGGGATACCTGGCATCGGGTGGTGGTCCGAGGAGACAGGTACCCCAAGAGGTCCGTTCTTATGACCTCACCCAACGGTAAAGGAGGAGGTTTAAACGAGTGGGTTAAGGATGGAAAAGAAATCAGAAACGAATTTATATAAAGAAGTCCAAGATCGAACCTTAGGAGTAAGTATAGGGTGATCTAATCAAGAGGGAAAATGTATAGGACAGGAAGTCTCGTGAAGAGTATTAATACTTATTAATATATCATAACAAATTACAGTAGAAAGGGGGTTTGACATTCGACGGAGTCCTAACCCGGGTACGGAAAGAACAAGTGATTACATAGGATCCTTACATAATATCCACGATTTTATAAACAACTGAGTTAATTGTTTATACATAGGTAAATAAGACGTGTATAAGTAACTCGAGATGGTCATTGGTCCCTGATAAGATCCAAGACCTCAATGTCGTTACTTGTTTTGTCTGTTTTTTTTTTAGAGACATGTGTGCCTCGAATGTAAATTCTCAGTCTTATGTCTGTCAATTTATCTTCCACCACCGTTCACGACACGTCTTTTTATTTCGTCCCTTCCCCTTATTCACCACGACTCCGTATACCTCTTAACAGAATAACGGGTATCTCTGTCCCGAATCATAGACCCGTAACTCCTTACTGGATCCTCGAGACTTGAAGAACTTCACCACTCCGTATTTCCTGTAACACACTAATCAGGACTTCCAGAGTTCCGTTAATCAACTTCGACACTCACAACTCGTTATCCTCCTAGTCCTCAGAACGATCCTAGTACGTGTTAGGAACCAAGAAAGACAAATAGGACGCTTATCACTACCCCTTCAAATCCACAAAATAGATCTCATGTATCTCACGACCTACAAAAGGAACTAACGAGGATTATCTAAATTTTTTAATAAATAAATAAACCACCGTGGTCCAGAATCAACACCGTACTCCCTAGCAATCCACGTCGTAAACTTGGTAATTAACGTCGTACACCCTAGATCAAGGACTGGTCCCTAGTTTGGAACCGGGGGATGTAACCCTCGAACCTTAGAATCGGGGACCTAGTGGTCCCTTCAAGACGATGACTGTCTAAACATTTTATGATTGGTGGTCATTTTTACGTTTTCCGTTTTACCAACAGACTCCTCCGGATGTTTATCGATACTTTTCTTCTCTTCTTTTTCCGTTTCCTCTTTTCCTTTCTATATGGGTAAACTTACGTCTCAAGGTTTCTTATCGTTCTTCTCTATTCTTTCGGAGTTACTAGTTACGTTTCTTTATCTCCTTTTGTTGTCTTACCCTTTCTGATCGTTAGAGAAGTTCTTTTAATCTCTATGGTTCTCTTTAAAAGTACGTCTCAACCCGTGTTATTTCCTGTCTTTACCGTGCCTCGATTATCTTCGTCTTCTATAATTCTTCTCCACCGGTCTCACGTGTCTTCTTGATATGTTTTTTCTAGAAGTACTGGGTCTATTGGTGTTACCGCACTAGTGAGTGGATCTCGGTCTGTAGGACCTTACGCTTCAGTCCACCCGAAATCTTTCGTAGTGATGCTTGTTTCGATCACCTCCACTACCTTAAGGTTCACTCGATAAAGTTTAGGATTTTATACTACGACACTTTCACGACGTGGGTTATACGGTCGTTTAAACCTTTTGAGTCGTTACCGGTGTCCTGACCTTTTCCAGTCAAAAGTAAAGTAAGTACGGAAAGTTTCTTTCCGTCACAGTTTCTTACGAGTTTGAGGACGTGTTAACGTGAATAGAGTGTGCGATCTTTTCATTACGAGTTTTAAGAGGTTCGGTCCGAAGTTATCATGTACTTGGCTCTTGAAGGTCTATAAGGTCGACCTAAATCTTTTCCGTCTCCTTGGTCTCTAGTTTAACGGTTGTAGGCAACCTAGTACCTTTTTCGTTCTCTCAAGGTCTTTTTGTAAATAAAGATGAAATAACTGATACGGTTTCGGAAACTGACACACCTAGTGTTGTTTGTCACCTTTTAAGAAGTTCTCTATTATTATGGTCTGGTGGACTGGACGGAGGACTTTTTAGACATACGCCCAGTTCTTCGTTGTCAATCTTGACCTGTACTTTGTTGTCTGACCAAGGTCTAGTCTTTTTCTGATTCAGTCCCGACATGTGTTCGACCTTAGTTCTAACGGTCCTCTTTATAGTTATTGGAGTCTATACGTCGACTGTGGTGTGAACACCGTCTTTCACTTCTCCTTGATTCCTTGGAGAACTACTTTCACTTTCTCATCTCACTTTTTCGACCGAATTTTGAGTTGTAAGTCTTTTGATTCTAGTACCGTAGACCAGGGTAGTGAAGTACCGTTTTTCTACCCCTTTGTCACCTTTGTCACTGTCTGAAATAAAAACCCCAGAGGTTTTAGTGACGTCTACCACTGGTGTCGGTACTTTGATTTTCCACGAACGAGGAACCTTCTTTTCAATACTGGTTGGATCTGTCGTATAATTTTTAGTCTATGTAATGAAACGGTTGTTTCCAGACAGACCAATAGCAATACCAAAAAGGTCAGTACATTCGACTCGTGGTTTCTCAACCACGAAAACTTGACACCACAACCTCTTCTGAGAACTCTCAAGGAACCTGTCGTTCCTCTAGGTTGGTCAGATAGGATTTCCTTTAGCCAGGACTTATAAGTGACCTGCCTGACTACGACTTTGACTTTGAGGTTATGAAACCGGTTGACTACGCTTCTCGACTGAGTAACTTTTCTGGGACCACGACCCTTCCTAATTTCCACCCTCCTCTTCCCCTGCTGTCTCCTACTCTACCAACCTACCGTAGTGGTTGAGTCACCTGTACTCAAACCCATTTGAGGCCCTCAACCACTACCTGTCCCTCCGGACCGTACGACGTCAGGTACCCCAACGTTTATCAGCTTGTGCTGACTCGTTGACTTGACTTGACTTGGTGGTCATTATAGGAAACCCTTTTTGTTTTTGGTGGATGGACTGAAATTAGGGAAGGATAAGAGTTCCTTGAACGTTACATCAGTTGTTCTGAATATACATCTTTTATTAATACTATACTTATCCTACATCATTCTCATTATCGTCTTTATATTTATATGATGTCTTGATTTCTTCCCTTCTTTTTAACGTTTCCCACATCCCCGTCTTTCTTTTCACCTTCCATTTTATTCCATCTTCTTCCTGTACTAAAGTTGGTCGTCTTTACTATCCTTTAACGTAGAATTCGTTTATCGTAGAGACCTACGGAGAGAAGGTGGGCTTTGAGTTACACACACACACATCGGTCAATAAAGGGTGTTTGAGTCTATAAAGAGGACTAAAGGGGCAACACTAGTAAGAGAGGTTATAAGTCTGACATTTACAATATTGCTGGAAACAAAGAAAGAGATTTTATTATTGTTGGTATAAATAACTAATTAACGTCACTCGGTCTGAGATGATTTAGAAATGTATACAATAATGTCGACCACACTAGACGAAGTATTTTGAGTTTCACTTTTACGTCAGAGAATAAGAGATTAAATTTAAATTCCGTTGGTTTCAGGGATATACGATATAAATCGTCTTATAGTGGGTAAGGGTCCGAAGGTTCCACCGTGTCAACCATTTCTTAGACGGACGGTTAGGTCCTCTAGGTTCTCTGTGTGGAAGTTAGGGATCCAGCTCTTCTAGGGGACCTTCTCCTTTACCGTTGGGTGAGGTCATAAGAACGGGTTTTTTAATGTGTCTATCGTCTCGGATCGTCCGATGTCAGGCGTTTCTCAACCTGTGTTAACTCGTATATGTGTACGTACGTACGTGTGTGGGAAACGGTACATTATAGACTTATGTTCGTAAAGGGAAAGGTGACATAACAAACTTTCGAAGTTTCTATGTGGAAGATAAATCTTCCTTGTTTGGGACTAAGGATGAAGATTAGGGTCCCCTTAGAACCATTGACAATTCAAGTTAAGTCAGTGAGTCAGTACAGGCTGAGAAACACTGCGGTACTTACCGTCGTGCGGTCCGGAGGGACAGGTAGTGGTTGAGGGTGTCAAGTGAGTTTGAGTACAGATAACTCAGCCACTACGGTAGGTCGGTACAGTAGGAGACAGCAGGGGAAGAGGAGGACGGGGGTTAGGGAGGGTCGTAGTCCCAAAAAGGGTTACTCAGTTGAGAAGTGTACTCCACCGGTTTCATAACCTCAAAGTCGAAATCGTAGTCAGGAAGGTCACTTGTGGGTCCTGACTAGACGAAATCCTACCTGACCAACCTGGAGGAACGTCAGGTTCCCTGAGTGTTCTCAGAAGAGGTTGTGGTGTCAAGTTTTGGTAGTCAAGAGCGATAATTTTTTTAATAATGTATATTAAGAATTTAAAACTACATGTATTCTAGAGAACCGAATAATGGGTGTTAACACACAATGACCCGGGGGTTAAGGTCTCCAGGACTGACTAATTTAGACTACGGACCACTAAGACTTCGTCTACCAGAGGTCGGGTGGAAACTCTTTATGACTTACGACAGACAATGTGAGAACATGAACTGCGGTGATATTATGTTTTAATGAACAGAGACTGGAGTGAGGAAGTTTGGAAGGAGTACGGAACGTATACATGTACAAGTATATAAACAAACCTGTCGTGGGAGAGTGTAGAAAGGGAGGGAAACAAACATAAAAGTTCCCTTCTCCCCCTCATCATAGGAATAGTAAGTCGATCTGGAGAGAAGTAAGAAATTTTGATAAGTCTACAGTGGAAGAGAGACTAAGGGTACATCCTTTTTTTCTTCTGAGGAAAGAAATTACACAAACAAATATAGTGTAACATTTAAGGAACCCCGGTTCCCGTCATATCCCATCCTTTGTTTACTGTCGTCCGAGAATTGAGAAGACCCTTTATTCTATCTCGGATTTCATTCACTACAACACAAACTCTGGATTTCAAAGATATTCTCAATTAGTCTAATTCTCCATATTCCTTTCATAGAGTCATTTCTCTTTTATCACAAACGTTTCAGGGTCTCTACTCTCTCACTACAAAAACTCTGTCTTTCTTTAAATGACTTCAATTTCTCAAACCGATTCCAGTCCAGTTTCTACCGGAACATTCTCAGAATTCGGTTAATCTTTCGATTGAAGTCAAACGTCTTTCTTAATTCCATTCTCATCTCCGTCCTTCCACCCAAAACTTTTTGATATTCAACGATCTTTTATTATAAATAGATCCGAGTTCCTTGAGCACTTTTTGACCAACCTAAGATGTGCGATGTTCATCACTCGTACTAAACTACTAACTAATCGACAACCCTAACAACGACCATCCCGTTGTCAACCTCTGTTCCTACTGACGGTCCAAAGACTGGAATAGTATCACGGTAACATTCCCCCGACCTCTTCCCTCCCCTTCATAAACCTACCAACTCCCGTCACAGCCCACCCTTTCTACAGTTTAAGTCAGAAATTGTACAACCGGAGAGGCGTTGATCTCTTTCCGGCACGTGTAATTGCTTCTGGGTCACGTTGGTATTTATTTATTTATTTAAATTTGTTCTTTCTTACGGACTGTCACAACACTCGTGTTTATCTAAACCACTTGGGTGTCAAAGTTAATATGGTCAGTCGTATTAACACAGAGTCACAGACAGTTAGTACATACCTCTACTGCTTATCAAGATCCCAATTCCAAAACGGTCCATCAATAGTTTATTTCTATCAACTCATTGTCCAAAACCCTATAACTGTTTATAGGTTTCTCACTAATTTTATTACCTGGTTCCTTAGAGTCGACCCACTATTACTATTAAAGTAAATAGTAATAATTCACGAATGATATTCTCCTCTCACTTTTTCAACCGAATTTCCAGTTGTAAGTCTTTTGCTTCTAGTACCGTAGGCCAGGGTAGTCAAGTACCCTTTATCTACCCCTTTGTCACCTTTGTCACAGTCTGAATTAAAAACCCCCGAGGTTTTAGTGACGTCTACCACTGACGTCGGTACTTTAATTCTGCGAATGAGGAACCTTCCTTTCAATACTGGTTGGATCTATCATATAAGTTTTCGTCTCTGTAATGAAACGCTAATTCCAGGTAGATCAGTTCCGATACCAAAAAGGTCATCAGTACATACCTACACTCTCAACCTGACACTTCTTCCGACTCGTGGCTTCTTAACTACGAAAACTTGACACCACAACCTCTTCTGAGAACTCTCAGGGAACCTGACGTCCCTCTAGGTTGGTCAGGTAAGACTTCCTCTAGTTGAGACCCTAAAGAAACCTTCCTTACTACGATTTCGACTTTGAGGTCATGAAACCGGTGGAGTACGTTTCTCAACTGAGGAACCTTTTCTGAGACTACGACCCTCCCTAACCCCGGTCCTCCTCTTCCCCTACTGTCTCCTACTCTACCGACCTACCGTAGTGACTGAGTTACCTGCACTCAGACTCACTTGAGACCCTCAAGCACTACCTGTCCCTCCGGACCGCACGACACTAAGTACCCAGCGTTTCTCAGCCTGTGCTGACTCGCTGACTTGACTTGACTTGACTACATGATCCGGTCTCTTCCGCTACCGTGGGGTGAGGTCATGAGAACGGACCTTTTAGGGTACCTACTTCCTCGTACCACCCGACGTCAGGTATCCTAGCACTTCTCAGTCCGTACTGACTCACTGAAGTGAAAGTGAAAAATGAAAGTACGAAACCTCCTCCTTTACCGTTGGGTGAGGTCACAAGAACGGACCTCTTAGGGTCCCTACACCCTGGGACCACCCGACGGTAGAGACCACAGTGTGTCTCAGCCTGTGCTGACTTCGCTAAATCGTCGTCGACGTACATGATCCGTGAATCCTCTTTTTACTTCTTATCTCTTTCAATTTAACTAAAAACACACAGTAAACAGAAAACTAAAATACCACAAACTCCGGTTCGTTTAACAAAAAGTAAAAATACATCAGTTTAGATTGTTATAAAAGAAAATAATTAAACTCAAAACTCAATACCGAAGAGGGAATGTAGACTCAATATCTCTTTGGGTGAATGCTAAAGAAGATCATGAACATACCAAAGTAAGAAAATGTAAATCTAGGAACTAGATAAACTTCAGATAAGAACATATACCGTACTTCTCTTTAGATTAAAATAGAAAAAAAAAAGTCAGTAAGGTTGTGGTAAATAATTTTTCAGGTAGAAACAGGAACGTTAAACCTTATAGTGGAAATAGTATATGAAGGTTTAACTCAGTCAAAGAAATGAACGACAAAATAAGGTAACCAGAAAGACACATGAGTACACGACCATGATATGACGAAGTGAAAACTTCTGACGTTCAAAATATAGACCATCATTAAAGAGGAGTATTCGAAAGATAAAAGTGATAAAAGAATCGATAAGAAAACACAGATAAAAGGGTATACTTGAAATTATAGTTGAACAGATCGAACTCTTTTTGTCGAACCATGAAAATAAACCCAACGTAATTTAATACAATAAGTCCCTTGTGATTTATCTACCCCTTTGTCACCTTTGTCACAGTCTGAAATAAAAAAACCTGAGGTTTTAGTGACGTCTACCACTGACGTCGGTACTTTAATTTTCTGTGAATGAGGAACCTTCTTTTCAATACTGGTTGGATCTATCGTATAAGTTTTCGTCTCTGTAATGAAACGGCTGATTCCAGGCAGATCAGTTCCGATACCAAAAAGGACACCAGTACATATTTACACTCTCAACCTGACACTTCTTCCGACTCGTGGCTTCTTAACTACGAAAACTTGACACCACAACCTCTTCTGAGAACTCTCAGGGAACCTGACGTCCCTCTAGGTTGGTCAGGTAAGACTTCCTCTAGTTGAGACCCTAAAGAAACCTTCCTTACTACGATTTCGACTTTGAGGTCATGAAACCGGTGGAGTACACTTCTCAACTGAGGAACCTTTTCTGAGACTACGACCCTCCCTAACCCCCGTCCTCCTCTTCCCCTACTGTCTCCTACTCTACCGACCTACCGTAGTGCCTGAGCTACCTGCACTCAGACTCACTTGAGGCCCTCAACCACTACCTGTCCCTCCGGACCGTACGACGCTAAGTACCCCAGCGTTTCTTAGTCTGTGCTGACTCGCTGACTTGACTTGACTTGACTTTTAGAACCACTACAACTCTATAGGATTCTTACTCCATATAGAAACTTGTTCGTGAAAATAAGAAAGGTATCACAAAATACCTAAAGAAATATGTACAGACTTCAAATAAGACTTATAAACGGAGAAAAAAAAAAAACGAGAACATTCATCTCAAAAGAGAATAGAACAGGTTAAACAACCAAAACAGGGGGTTCCTCGACCCTAAAATTAAATAATTAAAGTTATTGATTAAAGACAAGAGATGGAATGGTCAAAAAGAAAGTAAAAATAACAAATGAACTACACATAAGAAAGACAAACAATAAACAAGAAAAAGATCGAAAAATTATACTATTAGATTAATTAAAAGAAATAACAATAACTATATTCACAAATTACAATACTTAAACTTCTCACCAAATTTACCTAGGATGGCATCACAAAACGACAAAAAAGTCTTTAGAAGATTAAAGACAAAAATAAAGGAGAAAGTGGGTTCTCAAAAAATTGTCTTCTGAAAAAGTAAAAATCCAGTCTCCTTGAAAAACAAAGAACGAAATAGTCTCGTACAACAAAATTATAACGAGACATGAAATACCCTAAACGACGACAAGACTAGTACAAAACACTTGTACAATACTCGTGAACTTTTCTTCTATATAAGAGATAATAATCTCACACCACAAAATAAATATAACTATGAAGGTATTCTAACATAGCTGACACAATAATCTAAAAAGATATAGGTAAGAACAAAAAGCAAGTTAAGTGGATAGAAAATGATTCTCGCGACAATTTCGAAAGATGAACATCACCAAAGATAGTTAAAGAATAAAAATAGAGGAACATAAAGACGAAATATGTCACCCAAAAACAGAAAAAACGACCCATCTATATCTGTGGACAATACAGAAGAAAAATTAAAACCGAAAATAGTGGTATTTTATAGGAAGTAACAAAGTAAATTAGTAAAAGTGGATTAAGATGAAACAGACTCTAGTCCTAACGAAAAATTTTTAAAAAAAGATAAACGGACAAAACAGAAACGAATAAGAAAATAAAAGTCATAAAGATTAAGAGACACAAAATTTACAGAGAGAACATGTATCGTATCTAAATCTAAAATAATTTTCGGTTAACTTTTAGAAGGAGAAAGTTATTTACTTAATTCGGGTAAAGGTAAATAACTACATTGATTTTACAAAGTAGAGATATGACAACATACTAATAAAAGAAAAAATTAATGACGACATAACATAAAGGATTCTCGAACAAGGGTACATAAACAATAAGAAAGTTCGAAAGAAAACCATACACCTTTCCTGACAAAAAACAATAAACAAGAACACCAATAAAAATACAATTATGGAAAATGGTACTGGTGTCAGTAGAAAAAAATTGAATTGGAAAATGAAACACCGAAAAGTCAACTTTACGATAGGAAACTTAGAGTGTCAATAATGTCATCAATTACTAGAATAAAATGAAAGACGAAAGAGAGAAGGAAAAGGAGTGTATTACATATTGTATACAAATATATGATAAAATTCAGGATTAAAAATTTTTGTATCTACGAAAGGGAAAATTTTTTAACCGTACTTTAAGTGTGTTATATTCATTGGTAAAAGTTCACACGTCAACTCACCTTAAACTACGTAGGTGTCACATACCTATGATAAGTCACGTCAAGTCAACGAGTCAACACAGTTGAGAAACACTGGGGTACTTGACGTCGTGCGGTCCGGAGGGACAGGTAGTGGTTGAGGGTCTCAGATGGGTTTGGGTACAGGTAACTCAACCACTACGGTAGGTTGGTAGAGTAGGACAGTAGGGGAAGAGGAGGACAGGAGTTAGAAAAGGTCGTAGTCCCAGAAAAGTTTACTCAGTCGAGAAGTGTAGTCCACCGGTTTCATAACCCCAAAGTCGAAGTTTAGTCAGGATGGTTACTTGTGTGTCCTGACTAGAGGAAATCCTACCTGACCAACCTAGAGGAACGTTGGGTCCCCTGAGAGTTCTCAGAAGAGGTTGTGGTGTGAAGTTTTCCTAGTTAAGAAGTCACGAGTCGAAAGAAATATCAAGTTGAGAGTGTAGGTATGTACTGGTGACCTTTTTGGTATCGGAACTGATCTACCTGGAAACAACTGTCTCATTACAGAGACGAAAAATTATACGACAGATCCAACCAGTATTGAAAGGAAGATTCCTCCTTCGTAGAAAATTAAAGTACCGACGTTAGTGGCAGACGTCACTAAAAGCTCGGGTCTTTTTATTTCAGTCGGTGACAAAGGTGACAAAGGGGTAGATAAACGGTACTTCACTACCCTGGTCTACGGTACTAGAATCAAAAGACTTGCCACTCGAAATTCGGTTGAAAAAGTGAGGGGAGAAAATGAAAGTAATTCTCCGAAAAATCAAGGAGAAGCGAAAGACGGTATTCCCACCACAGTAGACGTATAGACTCCAATAACTATAAAGAGGGCCGTTAGAAGTAAGGTCGAACACGAATAAGGTCGGGTCACAAAGAGTACTACATGAGACGTATTTTCAATTTATTCGTCCGACTGTTATAAGTCGGAACTGTATGAGGAAAAGGATAAACCTTGGTCAGACAACAAGGTACAGGTCAAGATTGACAACGAAGGACTGGACGTATGTCTGAAGAGTTCTCCGTCCAGTCCACCAGACCATAAAGGTAGAGAAAGTCTTAAAAGGTGTCAAATAACACTAGGTGTGTCAGTTTCCGAAACCGTATCAGTTATTTCGTCTGTATCTACAAAAAGACCTTGAGAGAACGAAAAAAGTACTAGGTCCCCTACAACCGTTAAACTAGAGACCAAGGAGACGGAAAAGATTTTGGTCGAACTTGTAGACCTTCAACGACTTCGGACCGAACCTCTTAATATCGTGAAATGAAAAAGTAGTGGGATCCTCTTATGGGCCATGGGTAATTACACAAAGGAGACAGGGGAGATTAGATGAGAAACAGAGACACCTAAACGAACAAGACCTATAAAGTATATTTACCTTATTATGTTATACACTGAAAAACACAGACCAAAGAAAGAGAATTACAAAAGTTCCAAGTAGGTTCAACATCGCAAGACAGAAAAATACCGACTTCTTATAATGCAACCCGTAGGGATCATTGAGTCAACCATTTCTTAGACGTTACGTCCTCTACGACCAAATTAAGGACCCAGTCTTTCTAGACGACCTCTTCCCTATCCGATGGGTGAGGTCATAAGAACCCGAAGGGACCACAGAGTTGATCATTTCTTAGACGGACGTTACGTCCTCTGGACCCAAGTCAGGAACCCAACCCTTCTAGGGGACCTCTTCTCTTGTCGATGGGTGAGGTCATAAGACCGGACCTCTTAAGGTACTTGACATGTTAGGTATCCCAGTGTTTCTCAGTCACTACAAAAGTGAAACCGCGGTAGAGAAGTAAGAAAGACCTCAATAAAGAGGTGGGAAGAGGTCATCATATTACCTTTTAAGAATTTCTCTACCCTTATGGTCTGGTAGAGTGGACGGAAGACTCTTTAGACATACGTCCAGTTCTTCTTTGTCTATCTTGACCTGTACCTTGTTGTCTGACTAAGGTTTAACCCTTTCCTCATACAGTTCTGATACATAACAGTGGGACGAATAAATTGAAGAAACGTCTCATGTAGTACGTTTTTCGGTCCCACCTACTTCGTGTTCGACCTTAGTTCTAACGGTCCTCTTTATAGATATTGGAGTGCATACGTCTATTGTGGTGGGAATACCGTCTTTCGTTTCTCCTTGACTTCTCAGAGAACTACTTTCACTTTCTCTTCTCACTTTTTCGACCGAATCGAGAAAGACGGTAGAAAGACACGACCTACCACGTGTACTTACAGGACCGACTACGAGAGTTCTCATAGTTCTTACGACTTTTCTCTCCGTTTGTGGTCCAGGAATGATACGATACGAGGTTTTAGTAGTAACCCAAAGATTGACTACTACTTAGTACCAATGTAATCACTTAAACTTTAGTAACTGTTAGTGTCTCGACCCTTATAACAACACTTGGAGTGTCCGTCCGATTTATTCACGTCTCACTAGTCGGGGTCTAAGCTACATGTTGAGTTTCTAGATCTTTTTACCGTCTTATTGGACGAGAGTAGGGTAGTCAAACTAAAGTAACATGACTGTTGGAGTCGACCGTAGTACCTGTTACTTCTTCGTTCTACTTTTGTATGTCCTCCCTTTTAGAAACCTAAGAAAAAGATCCCTACATTATGTATGTTTATTTTACGGAGTCTTCCCCCTTTCTTTTTTTTGAACCGAATTTTGAGTTGTAAGTTTTTTGATTATAGTACCGTAGACCAGGGTAGTGAAGTACCGTTTATCTGTCCCACTGTAACCTTTGTCACTGGTCGAAATAAAAGAACCCGAGGTTTCAGTGACGTCGGTACTTTAATTTTCTGAGAACGAGGAACCTTCTTTTCGATACTGGTTGGATCTGTCGTATAATTTTTCGTCTCTGTAATGAAACGGCTATGTCCAGGTAGACCAGTTTCGATATCAAAAAGGTCATCAGTACATACCTACACTTTTAACCTGGTATTCCTTTCGACTTACGACTTCTTAACTACAAAAAATTGACACCACAACCTCTTTTGGGAACTCTCAGGGAACCTGTTGTTCCTCTAGATTGGTCAGGTAGGATTTCCTTTAGTCAGGACTTATAAGTAACCTTCCTGACTACGACTTAGACTTCGAGGTTGTGAAACCGGTGGACTACGCTTCTTGACTGTGTGGAGTCGCTGACTCGTTCTTGACAATTTGTGTTATTAGACATTCTTGAATGACTTTCGATTATGATGAAATAATCCGAATTACTATTTTCAGTAGTGACTTATATGTTAAATCAAATTTAGAAATACCTTACTGGTATGTTCCATATGTATTTGTGAGATGATAACAATTTAAATACTAAATAACCACTTTCATTAACATGTATAACCGTGTATAATGTGTCGTTATAGATATACTCTAACTAGTATATCGGAAAATTTTGAAAGGATTGTTTCATATAATTCCATTGGTCTAATTTAGTTCTGAAATTCTTACTTTCTTGTATTTTTTGTCATAACATGTTTAATTCAGAATGAAAGTGAATAAATATTGTTCACGTAGTAGGTCCCTTGAGTGTACTCTCATGTCTTTTATCTCAATTTATAAACAAATATGACTTTTTACTGTACATAGAAACATTATTTAGACAAAGTTCACATATTGTAAGAAATATTTTGTCATAAAACAAGTAAAAGGGTATATTTAGTACAAATTTTCGATGGTATTTCTTCTATATATTTACTGGTTATTCGAGTATTTTTCTACAAATTGTAGTAGTTGGTAATTGTTTTACATTTAGTTTTGGTGTCACTCTATGGTGAAGTATGGTGATACTACTAATACTAGTTTTGTTACCTACTATTGTTCACGACTCTCCTGGACCTTTTTATCCTCGGGGACATGTAACAACCTTTATATTTTACAATCTCGCCGATATCTTTTGTTAAACCGTCAAGGAATTTTCAACTTTTGTCTTAATGGCATACTTGGTCGTTAAAGTGAAGAGTCGTATGTGGGTTCTCTTTACTTTCATATACAGATAGGTCTTTGAATATGTTTTTACAAATATATAGTCATAATAAGTATTACCGACTTTCCACCTTTGTTGAGTTACAGGTGGTTGACTAATTATTTAACACCACATAGTTATGTTATATTATAAGCCAAGTCAAGTCAACGAGTCAGTACAGAATGACAAACACTGGGGTACTTAGTGTCGTGCGGTCCGGAGGGACAGGTAGTGGTTGAGGGCCTCAAGTGAGTTTGAGTGCAGGTAGCTCAGCCACTACGGTAGGTCGGTAGAGTAGGAGACAGTAGGGGAAAAGGAGGACGGGGGTTAGGGAGGGTCGTAGTCTCTGAAAAGGTTACTCAGTCGAGAAACGTACTCCACCGGTTTCATGACCTCAAAGTCGAAATCGTAGTAAGGAAGGTTTCTTGTGGGTCCTGAATCAACACAGGTCAAGAAACGTTGGGGTACCTGACGTCATACGGTCCGGAGGGACAGATAGTGGTTGAGGGTCCCGAACGAGTTTGAGTACATATAGCTCAGCCACTACGATAGGTTGGTAGAACAGGAGACAGTAGGAGAAGAGGAGGACGGAAGTTAGAAAGGGTCGTAGTCCCAGAAAGGGTCACTTAATACATAAAACAATACATAAAATTGTCAATGTATAAAACTTCTCAAACAAAAGAAAACAGTGAGGAGATTCGTAGACACTGGAACTTCATACAACTATATTTAACTTCCCTCCTTTTTTTAATCACATTTATAATATTCTGTTCATGATATCTATAATATTCCTTTTAACAGACAAACCACATAATATTTTCCAAAGTTATAGATGGAAACTCTTTCCCAGATGACTTATAGTGCATAGGTTCCCTCCGATAGTGACATATAGCGAAACAGACGAAGGAAAATCTTTTTGGAGTACTACGAGATCCTATACGTCAATCGTTTCGAAATCCCAGAGTGTTTTCGGACTTATGTAGAAACTAACCAATATATAATTTCCTTTATCGGGTGTCGTACCACGGTCTGTTCACATCTCGGGTTGGTTAAACTAGGAATTCGTCCCTCTTCTTAAGATAAGTAGTAATTCTCCAATCTAGTATTTTACAACATTAATAAAGTCGGAGTTAACCAAATTTCGAAAAAAAAAAAAAAAGTCATTTTGAAGAGAAGTTTAAAACTCCGTTCTTCTGTCAAAAGTAAAACTACTGGAAAACGTAACACAAAAAGAATTCAGGAGGGTGGGACGGGACACCGGATGAGACAAACGACAAGTTTAGACTTAGTATTACACGTAGACGTCCCTAGCCTCAGTACACTGACTGACTTCACAGAGAACAGTAAATAATTGTAAGAAACTTATAGATTAAAACTGTATAATAAACCGACACAGTACTCCTTTAAACGAGGACGAGAACTGACAAAGTCTCCACCCACGTATACTTTTTAATAATAAAAAAGAGAAAGTAGAGATGTGTCAATAAAAACAAAAACAAAAAATCAATGTTTTACCTTGTTTCTTACTGTCGGTGTAACCCGGAACTGTCCCTAGGAAAATGAACTTCCCGGTGAGGATATTACTTACTAAAAATAAGTTCACTTATAAGTATATAAAGAGACTGAGATTAAACATACTTTACTGTCGGACGTCTGGTAAAATAAACTAATGTCAGGAAAGTGGAAGTAATAGAAAATACAGATAAATTTGAGACCTGAACGGTATAGGTAGAACTGGGAGGGGGTGTAGAGAGACAAACATAAAAGAAAGTAACGTTAAAAGGAGAAAAGAGAAGACACCCGTAAGTGTCTAACAAAAACCTCAAGTAATTTTTCTCTCACACAACAGACCCATCTTTTAATGTAAACGTACGAACTCTCTCCGGATTCCCAAAAACACCCCAAACCGTTCCTAGGACCGAAAAAAAAAGGAAAAGCCTCCCTTCTTACTCCTTTCCCCCATTATTATTCCCTAAAAACCTTTCCTCTTTTCACTCTCAACAACTCCACTAAAGAAAGGAGTAAAAAGGGAAGGGTATCATATACGTAGATCGACTAAAAGTAAAAAAAAAAAAGACGTACATATTTGGTGAACTGATTGTTACCCCCTCTAATCTCTGAAAAGAATCTTGACAAAAACTTACGTGTCATCTCAAGACGTTTCGTCTTTGGAGAGAATACCACTATTAACATGTAAAAGATCACTTGTACCGTTCAACGTCATACATATGTATACGTAAAAAGAGGAAACACCATTGACCTCCTCCAAAATATACCCTTTTAACAAAGAATTTAATTATACTGTAAAGTAAATTTGACCTTAGATGTATCTTAAGATCAATACAAAACTTAATCCTAAGGTGTAAAAGTTTTAAATTCAAAACTCCAAATTATAAATCGGGAAAAACTTCCACTATTACAAAAAGGAAAAAATAATTTTCACTATAGTAAACAATAAATCTTGAACAGTAAACACGGGTAACCCTGTAATCCCTTTAGCACCTTGTAAATATTATTTTCCTCATATCAAATATCGTCACTATTAAGTCTTCTTAAACCGATTCAAGTCTCAATTATGTTTTTTACACCTGACGTCCGTATTCTGGTTCCCAGTACACCCAGTCCTGACTAGTCCTTTTAGTCCCTCAATAAAACACGACACAACCTATAAGTATCCTTTTATTCAACTAAATAATATCTCATCGAGTATCTCAACTTAGAAAAAAATTTTTTTATCAGATTGACTGAATAATACATGATATTTAGGTAAGTCGTTTATAAAAATTAACTTATGACTGAGACAAGTATCCCTGATCCTGATTTTTTTACTCATTCTATATTATCAACAGGAGTTCCTTGAATATTAGTGGTACTGATACATATAAACGTTGACACAAACATTCAACAGACATTCCAGATCTTTGTATCTATGAAAATAAAATATGAATATATACAAAAATTCTAGATTCATGTTTCGTTAATACGAGGTTAATTTTTTCTAGGTTCTTCAGAAACTACTTTTCATATAAAAGGATACAAAAGTCTTAAACACAAATGGTATACCTTACACATACACATACATTTGTTAATCAATGTCACATTCACGACTTTTTTTCGACATACGTTTTATTAAACCTGACGTAGGTGAAAAGTAAAAGATGACCTATAAGTGTAATCGGACATTCCTGAAGGGACCACCGAGTCCCTAATTCCTGGACGGACGTTACGTCCTCTGTGTCTTCTTCCCTCATGATAGGGACCCAGTCCTTCTAGGGGACCTCCTCCCGTACCGTTGGGTGAGGTCATAAGAACGACCCTTTTAGCTTACCTGGCTCCTCGGACAACCCGATGTCAGGTACCTCAGTGTGTCTCAGTCTGTGTTGACTTCGTTGACTCGTGTGTGTGCAGTCGTATATTTGTATGAAAATAAAGAACTCAGAATTTTTTTAATAGAAGAGAATTGAGACGATTGAAGACAGTCGATAACAGGATAAAGAAAGGGTCCGAGACATGAACAATTGAGATTAAAGGGAGGAGGGTAAAAAAGGTAGGATAAGATTACCATAAGAGTAGTCTCAGTGACTACTGGAGATGTAATGATCAACAGTAAAGAGTCAGGAACAGATTGAACTGATAGTCATTGTAAACTATATCTAATGTGGGAGTAGAAACTGACCATTAGAAGTGTTCCAAAGGTTCTATGAGACGAGAGAATCAACTTTAAAGAGGAACCAACAAGTCACCGAGAAGAGAGAAGAGGAGAGAAAACAGGGAGTTGAAATTTTTCACAAAAAATTTTTGAGTGTGACATTTTTTGTTTTGATAAGAAAAGAAAACTGCACATATCAAGATACTTAAAATTGTGTACATAGTCAAGTCAAATCAGTGAGTCAGGACAGGTTGAGAAACGTTGGGGTACCTGACGTCGTGCGGTCCGAAGGGACAGGTAGTGGTTGAGGACCTTGAACGAATTTGAGTACAGGTAACTCAACCACTACGGTAGGTTTGTAGAGTAGAAGACAACAGGAGAAGAGGACGGAAGTTAGAAAGGGTCGTCGTTTCTAAAGGACTACACTTCTCAATCAAGAAGTGTAGTCCACCGGTTACATAACCTCAAGGTCGAAGTCGCAGTCAGGAAGGTTATTTATAAGTCCCGACTACAAAATTCCTAACTACTCAAACTAGAGGAACGTCAGGTTCCCTGAGAGTTCTCAGAAGAGGTTGTGGTGTCAAGTTTCGTAGTTAAGAAGTCGTGAGTCAAAAAAGATATCAGGTTGAGAGTGTAGGTATGTACTGATGACCTTTTTGGTATCGAAACTGATCTACCTGGAAACAACCGTTTCATTACAAAGTCGAAAAATTATGTGACAGATCCAAACAGTGTCTAAAAAAAGGTTCATTGTTCGTATATCTACATATGTGTACATATCTAAACACATTAGTCATGGTATTAGTCCTATGTCTTGTTAAGATAGTGCGACTTTTAGAAGGAGTACAGTAGAGAAATGTCAGTTTGGAAATAGCGGACCTTTGGTAACAACAAGAGGTAGTAATATTAAAGTAGAAAATCTCTTACAGTATACTTACCTTGATATGTCATACATTGAAAAGATCTGACCGAAGAAAATGAGTCGTATTTGGAAACTATAAGGAGATTTAACAACGTACATAGAAAACAAAGAAGGAAGAATAACGACTCATTATAGGAAACATACCTACATGGTGTTTAACAAAGAGGTAAGTGGACCATATTTCCTGTAAACTTAACAAAAGGTCAAACTCAACAAAACCCGTTGATACTTGTCTTGACGATATTTGTGTCTATTAGTCCAAAACATATTACATTCAAAAGTAAGAGGTCCCTCTTTAGGGTCCTCTCCCTAAAGACCCAAATCTTCTTTAAAGACCCAAATATTCTTTGTTTTTTCTAGAAGTGCTGGGTCTATTAGTACTATCACACTAGTGAGTGGATCTCGGTCTGTAGGACCTTACACTTCAGTTCATCCGGAATCTTTCGTAGTGATGCTTGTTTCGATCACCTCCACTACCTTAAGGTCAACTAGATAAAGTTTAGGACTTTCTATTACGACACTTTCACGATGTGAGTTATACGGTCGTTTAAACCTTTTGAGTCGTCACCGGTGTCCTGACCTTTTCCAGTCAAAAGTAAGGTCAGGGGTTTTTTTCCGTTACGGTTTCTTACGAGTTTGATGGCGTGTCAACGTGAGTAGAGTGTACGATCATTTCATTACGAGTTTTAAGAGGTTCGGTTGGAAGTCGTTATGCACTTGGCACTTGAAGGTCTTCAAGTTCGACCAAAATCTTTTCCGTCTCCTTGGTCTCTAGTTTAACGGTTGTAGATGACCTAGTACTTTTTTCGTTCTCTCAAGGTCTTTTTGTAGATAAAGACGAAATAACTGATACGGTTTCGGAAACTGACACACCTAGTGTTATTTGTCACCTGTTAAGACTTTCTCTACCCTTATGGTCTGGTGGACTGGACGGAGAACTCTTTGGATATACGTCCAGTCCTTCGTTGTCAATCTTGACCTGTACCTTGTTGTCTGACCAAGGTTTATCCTTTTCCTCATGCAGTTCGACATATAACAGTGGAACGAATAAATTGAATATACGTCTCATGTAGTACTCTTTGCGACCCAACCTTCTTCGTGTTCTACCTTAGTTTTAACGGTCCTCTTTATAGTTATTGGAGTCTATACGTCTACTGTGGTGGGAATACCGTCTTTCACTTCTTCTTGATTTTTCGAGACTACTTTCACTATCTCCTCTCACTTTTTCAACCGAATTTCGAGTTGTAAGTCTTTTGATTGTAGTACCGTAGACCAGGGTAGTGAAGTACCCTTTATCTACCCCTTTGTCACCTTTGTCACAGTCTGAAATAAAACCCCCCGAGGTTTTAGTGACGTCTGCCACTAACGTCGGTACTTTAATTTTCTGCGAATGAGGAACCTTCCTTTCAATAATGGTTGGATCTATCATATAAGTTTTCGTCTCTATAATGAAACGGTTGTTTCCAGGTAGATCAGTTCCGACACCAAAAAGGACACCAGTACATACCTACACTCTCAACCTGACACTCCTTTCGACTCGTGACTTCTTAACTACGAAAACTTCACACCACAACCTCTTTTGAGAACTCTCAGGGAACCTGACGTTCCTCTAGGTTGGTCAGGTAGGATTTCCTCTGGTCAGGACCCACAAGTAACCTTCCTTACTACGATTTCGACTTTGAGGTCATGAAACCGGTGGAGTACGCTTCTCAACTGAGTAACCTTTTCTGAAACTACGACCCTCCCTAACCCCCGTCCTCCTCTTCTCCTACTGTCTCCTACTCTACCGACCTACCGTAGTGACTGAGCTACCTGTACTCAAACTCACTTGAGGCCCTCAACCACTACCTGTCCCTCCGGACCGCACGACGCTAAGTACCCCAGCGTTCCTCAGCCTGTACTGACTCACTGACTTGACTTGACTTGACTTCTTTGACGGTCTACCAGAAGGTCTTACGGACATGGTAAAACGTAAGGATGGAAGTTACTTACTTTTACGGTCAACACGTAGGAGTGGTTGTGAACCATAACAACTAAAAATTTAAAAAAGAACAAAACAAAAACAAACAAGAAAACAGAACAGTAATAAAATTAAAATAGGTAAGAGTATTTATATATAGTTTCTCAATAACAAAATTAAACGTCAAGAAAGTCCCGATTACTACAACTTGTAGAAAAGTACACGGATGAACAGTAAATGTACAAAAGAAATCTCTACACAGGTTTAGAAAACGGATCAAAATTTAATCTGAGAAACAAAAGAATTAAACTCAAAACTCTCAAGTGACACACAAGAACTATGTTTAGAAAGTAACCTATACACGAAACGTCTATCGTGGAGGGTTAGAGAACGAACAACAGAAGTAGGAAAATTGTCATAGGGACCATCTCGTTTCCAAAAATTATAATTACTTCAGATTGAATAGTCGAAAAAGAAAACACCTAACACGAAAACGACTGTACAGATTTTTGAGGAAGTATATGTCACCGATTCGTTATTCCAGGATGACATTTGTGTCCCTAGGTATAAGTTACAGGACCCTATTTGGTATTACCTTTTCTTATAATTTTTCTTACATATATACACATATTGACTCAGTGAAATGACATATCTTCTTTAATTGTATTGTTTTCATGTCATTTAGTTGACATGAAGTCATTTCTTTATTCAACCCACCCCGACCCCCCTTTCGGAAACGGATTGGGGTCCAGTGTTTCTAAAAGAAGATACAGAATAGGATTTGTAAAAGACAAAAATGTAAAAAGGTAAGTCAGACATTAGGCAAAACTCAATTAAGATATGTTTTATACTATAAATCTAATGAAAAAAAAAACGCATATTTACAAGACACAGGTTGGGACATACAACTTTTCTGACAGGAATAGGTGACTTATGAAAACTTAGAAGTGGTTTTTAGTCAACCATTATAAACGTATTCAGATAAAGTTCTGAGACAAAAGAAAGTAACTAAATCCACAGTTAGGAAAATGACAATGGTGTGTTAAAAATAATAATATCGAAATATCATTCAGAACTTTAGTAACACTAAGAAGATTGAAATAAGAAAATTTTAGTAAAATTTGATAAGGTCAAGGAAAATCTTGGTTATATATATAAAATTTTCAAAAACGACTATAAAACTGAACATAATATAATTCGGATATATCGGATATTATGTTCAGTTTTATAGTCGTTTTCTTATAAAAACCACCGAGTCACCATTTCTCAGACAGAAATGGTGAAATCATTTCACTATTTCTTAGACGGAAAACCATTTCTTAGACAGACCTTCTACGAGACCTCTTCCTTTACCGTTGGGTAAGGTCATAAGAACGGACGTTTTCATCCTCCTCCTTCTGTCTCCTCGGACTGCCCAATGTCAGGTACTCTAGTACGTCAGTTGGTGCTGAGTCGCTGATTTGTTTGGATATATAGCCAAAACCTTTTTAACTTTAGAAATGAAACAACGTATAAATTAGATATTTATGTTATAGAGATATAAATCCAAAAGGACCTAAAGAAAGTAGTGAGAAACATCAAAAGTCGTATGTCTAAGACATTTACAAAACAATCCGAATATGTGGATAAAATTTCAATAATATTAACCTATAAAAACTTGTTGTTGTTCCTTCAAACTTTTATCTTTTTGTTTTTCTTTTTTTAGTCATTTCGGTTTTCGACCAAGAGACCATAATTCCGGTTTGTTTTAGTCTCTTTCCTTCCTTCCTTCCTTCCTTCAACGAGTCAGTACAGGTCGAAAAACGCTGGGGCACTTAGTGTCGTGTGGTCCGGAGGGACAGGTAGTGGTTGAGAGTCTCAGGTGGGTTTGGGTACAGGTAACTCAGCCACTACGGCAGGTTAGTAGAGTGGGAGACAGTAGGGAAAGAGGAGGACGAAGGTCAGGGACGGTCGTAGTCCCAGAAAAGGTTACTCAGTTGAGAAGCGTACTCCACCGGTTTCATGACCTCAAAGTCGAAATCGTAGTAAGGGAGGTTTCTTTAGGGTCCTGACTAGAGGAAGTCTTACCTGACCAATCTAGAGGAACGTCGGGTTCCCTGAGAGTTCTCAGAAGAGGTTGTGGTGTGAAGTTTTCGTAGTTAAGAAGCCACGAGTCGAAAGAAGTGTCAGGCCGAGATTGTAGGTATGTACTGATGACCTTTTTGGTATCGGAACTGATCTACCTGGAAACAACCGTTTCATTACAGAGACGAAAACTTATACGACAGATCCAACCAGTATTGAAAGGAAGATTCCTCATTCGCAGAAAATTAAAGTACCGACGTCAGTGGTAGACGTCACTAAAACCTCGGGTTTTTATATTTCAGACTGTGACAAAGGTGACAAAGGGGTAGATAAAGGGTACTTCACTACCCTGGTCTACGGTATTAGAATCAAAAGACTTACAACTCGAAATTCGGTTGAAAAAGTGAGAGATGAAAGTGAAAGTAGTTCTCCGAAAAATCAAGAAGAAGTGAAAGACGGTATTCCCACCATAGTAGACGTATAGACTCCAATAACTATAAAGAGGACCGTTAGAACTAAGGTAGAACACGAAGAAGGTCGGGTTGCAAAGAGTACTACATGAGACGTATCTTCAATTTATTCGTCCCACTGTTATATGTCGGAACTGTCAAGGATGATTTTGTAGTAACAATCACGATTAAAAAAGGAGAAATCGACTTTACTAGTCTATTCCTGAAATTCATTATTTTTCACTGGAGGTTACCGTCGTTTACTCCAAAAAGAAAAGAAAGAAAAGGGAAAAAAAAAAAAAAAAACTCCATAGAGATACCTGTGTATCCAAAAATTTTTATAAAATACCAGTATCAGTAAAAAGAAAAACTATGAGTTTAACAATAAACAAACCGATCACCTTCAGGAAAGGTCGAAGAACAGAGGAAAATTGTATGAAAAGGAACCTCAAGTAGGAACTAAAGTCCGTTACACCTTACTGGGTCTTTTTTTTAACTATGGAAGTGACGGATCTGGACTTTAAGTCATACCTTACCAATGAAAGTCACCATTACCAAAAGTCTTTGTTTTTGGATCCACGATATACACGAACAACGGTGTCACTGTAGTAAAAAAGATCCCGTCGGGATTTTAACCGGGTCTCAGTGACGACGACGAAAACCAACCAATTTCGTTCAGTACTCCAGAAACGTCTAGATTTACCTTTTTCTTAACCTATGGAGAACTACCTCCTCACTGTATCCGTGTAACGCGTTTTGTGTACCCTTCTTAAACCTTTTGATACAAGATGTAGACACCGACCTGTGTTCCCTATAGAGGTAAGAAAACTATAATCTTTATTACGACTTTAGTCATTGAATATCTACAAAGTATAGTACCTCCAAATATAAGTTTAAATAAGTTCATTTAATCTCTATGGTTCCTTTGTAGTGTACGTTTCTACCCGTGTTATTTCTTGTCTTTACACCTGGATTCTATTCGTCTTCTATGATTCTTCTCCACTGTTCCTATGAGTTTTCTTGATATGTCTTTTTTTAGAATTACTGGGTCTATTGGTGTTATCACATACACTAGTGAGTAGATCTCGGTCTGTAGGACCTCAGTTCACCCGGAATCCTTCGTAGTAATGCTTGTTTCGATCACCTCCACTACCTTAAGGTCGACTCGGTAAAGTTTAGGATTTGTTACTAGACAATTTGCACGACGTGAGTTATACGGTCGTTTAAACCTTTTGAGTCGTCACCGGTGTCCTGACCTTTTCCAGTCAAAAGTAAGGTCAGGGTTTCTTCCCGTTACGGTTTCTTACAAGTTTGATGGCGTGTTAACGTAAGCAAAGCGTACGATCGTTCCATTACGAGTTTTAGGAAGTTCTATCCGAAGTGGTCTTTCTTTTTGTGGTTATGTCATATGATTGCGTGTATATACCTTAAATCTTTCTCCCATTGCTATTGGGACATACACTCTGTCGTGTTCTCTATGTCTACATATCTTGTCAGAAAACCTGAGACACCCTCTCCCTCTCCCACCCTACTAAACCCTCTTACCGTAACTTTGTACATATTATAGTATATTCTTTACTTAGCAGTCAGATCCAAGTTACGTCCCACGTCCTACGAACCCCGACCACGTGACCCTACTGGGCCTCCCTACCACAGCCACCCCTCCACCCTCCCCCCAGACCCTAACCCTGATGTACATGTGGACACCGCCTAAGTACAACTACACACCGTTTTGGTTATGTTATAACATTTCATTTTTATTATTATTATTATTTATTTTAAAAATTTTTCCTTTTTTTTTTACAAAAGAATCATTCTTTTTTTTTCCGAAATTATAATGTACTTAACTCTTGAAGGTCTACACGTTCGACCTAAATCTTTTCCGTCTCCTTGGTCTCTAGTTTAACGTTTGTAGGCAACTATCTTTTTCGTTCTCTTAAGATCTTTTTGTACAAGAAGTAACTGATACGATTTCGGAAACTGTCACACCTATTGTTGTTTGACACCTTTTAAGACTTTCTCTACTCTTATGGTCTGGTAAAACGAATGGAGGATGTTTTGGACATACATTCATTTCTTCGTTGTCAATCTTGACCTGTACTTTGTTGTCTGACCAAGATTTAACCTTTTCTTCATACAGTTCCGACTTATTAACAGTGGGACGAATAAATTGAAGATACGTCTCATGTAGTACTCTTTACGACCTGACCTACTTCGTGTTCGACCTTAGTTCTAACGGACCTCTTTATAGTCATTGGAGTCTATACGTCTACTGTGATGGGAATACCGTCTTTCACTTCTCCTTGATTTCTCGGAGAACTAATTTCACTTTCTCCTCTTACTTTTTTCGACCGAATTTTGAGTTGTAAGTCTTTTGTTTCTAGTATCGTCGACCAGAGTAGTAAAGTACCGATTATCAACCCCTTTGTAACCTTTGTCAATGTCTGAAATAAAAGAACCCCAGGTCGACTCGGTGTCCCTTCGGGGAAAGGGGGAGATAAACGGTACTTTATTACCCCGGTCTACGGTACTAGAATCAAAAAAATTATAAATCAAAATTCGACCGAGAAAGTGAAAGGAGGAAGTTGGAGTAGTTCTCAGACTTCATACACTCCGTATGAAATAAAATTAAAATTCGTTTATATCATATGGTTTAAGTTGTGTTTAATCGTTTTTTCAGTCATATCATCTCCAATCAGTAACAACCGAGTTTTTTATAGGTAATTTTACTCTCATTGACCTTTTCTTAAACTTTTTATTATATGCATATAATAAAATATATATAGTCAAAATATATATTTTGACTTGGTTAAACGATATGTTGTCTTTAATTGTGTGATAGCATTTAGTTGATACGAACTAAAATTTAAATTTTTTTAAAAATTTGTTTAAAATTTTTTCTTTTTATTCTCATCACTCTGAAAAAATCATATTTCTACTACACAAAGTGTCCATCAAGAATTAATACGTAAGTACCTTACTAGTAAGTCACATACCTAATAGGTCCATTAAACAAAGATTAAAGGAAAGCGGAGGGAAGACAACTAATGAGAAAAGAATAAAATACGGAGGTTTTCTCAACCCGTCCTTTTCTCTAATCTACATTTATTTTTTCTCGTCAAAAAAGACCAATCGTTAACACAAGTCTTCATTCTTATAACTTTGATTACTTTTTGATTAAAACTTTTAACGATCACCAAAAGTCATAAACGACTAAATTATGAGTAACGGATCTAACAAATAATATCTTTCTCCTCTAACCGTAAAGTCCAATCATTTCCTTCTGTAGTTACTATAAGTAGTATATAGGAAATAAAAATATCAATCTTTTATGGTTCCAGTATGACAAGACTTTATTTTTATCGTACCTAAATTCGTCAATTTATACTATTAAATATTATACTATTGACAAAAATGTATAACGGTTATTTACCTTAAAAATAAAAAGAAAAGTAGGAGAGACACATGATGAAATCGACTTCCATAACCATTTTACAAAGAGAATAAGGAGATAATAGACGGATCCTCAAAATGTATTTGGATAGAGTATCTGAAAGTAAACTATCATAGAATGATAGTTCCCTCTTTGAGTCTTCTCGTGATTACAGTATTACTTCGAAACGGGTGGAGCTACTTTGTCAAATATAATATATCTATTAAACAAAACAGAAAACGATTATGACAATGACGAATTTTACAAGAAAGAAATTTTTACACCGATCAAATTTTGAATAATTTTCATCTAGAAATTTTGACGATTGTAAATGAATCTTTAAAGAGAATATCTCACAAACTTGAAATCTTCATTCTAGGGTTATGTCGTAAATTTCTTTATGAGATTGACTTGAAGGGAGACACATAATAAGTACATTTTGTACCGAGACGTCTGGGAATATATTATGGAGGTAGTATTAAAAGTATATAAAAATAAAATAATGACAATAAAAATAACTTAATATAAACTAAACGGTACAACACCATCAAAGTCCATATGCCGTTTCGCTAAGTCACAGTATATACACATGTATATATTTATACGCACACACGTACGATTCAACGAAGTCAGTACAGGTTGAACCTCCCTTCGACACGGTCCTCAATCCCCGTCTTCTTCCGTGACACACACTCGAGTCAGAGAGTCAGCACAGGTTGAGACGTTGGGGTACCTGACATCGGATGTCCCAGGAGCCAGGTACCTTAAAAGGTTCGTTCTTACGACCTCACCCAACGGTCAAAGGAAGAGGACCCCTAGAAGGACTGGGTACCTAGTTCGTGCGCAGAGATCACAGAGGACGTAGTCGTCCACCTAAGAAGTGGTGGCACGAAACACCCTTCGGGTCTTCTTCCGTCTAAATACTTCATACTATATGGACACTCGGTAGTTTCACTACTGTAGTTCATCCGTCAACTGATATTCCTAAAGTTCAAATCTTTTCACAGGATTTAATATTTACATTTATTGATTACACCTTATCAGTTATATTTGGATCCCGAAGATAAATTTTGTGTGTTAAGCCTCGTGTCAACTTATTTTGTAGAGTCGTATGTGAAGTAGTAGTCTTTTGAAAGTGAGAACACTGAATTGGAACCGAAATGAGACCAAATTATACTTCAGAAAAGAAAAGTGAGTGTCCCTACTTCTCGATTCTTTTTTCATCACGAGAGTTTTTTCTTTTTTTCTTTTTTCTTTTTCTTTTTCATGACGAGAATCAACAATATGATGTCCCAGGGGGATCTCCGACAAAGAAAAGACGATGGGATTGAGTCCAAAACGAACGAAGGGGAGTAGAAAGTCGTAGGACGAGCAAAGGTGAAACTTGGTTTTTCTTTCCTTTACTAAAACGAATGTATACGTGACAAAAGGGCTCTAATCGGAAACGGTGAAAAAAGGTCAGAGCTTAAGAGAAAACTTAAGAGACGGCGAAGGACAGGAAACTTCCGACCTTGACAATATTTTCGATTAACCGTAGTTTGTGTTTTCTAATAAGTAATTGAAAAGAGATTCTGGATGTCGAGGAAGGTTCGGACTAAGATTAAAAAAATTTCCTGGGTAGAGAAAGAAAAGAGGACTTGTCTGTAAAATCTTATACAAACTTATCTTGTACGTGTTAAAAATTTGTTGACGAAATATACGGCATAAATCAAACTTTCAATAAAAGGGTATTTTTGTTATAATATTTACCACCAAACCAAAGAGGTCGGTTGAGGTTTCGGAAAATTTGAACACAGTGTCACCATAAATTAGATATTAACTATTATCGATATAGGAACAAAGAACCCGTGTCACTGTGTAAAGGGTATTTAATAAGATCATGACGTATCTCTGTTCCTGACATGGACGTCCCGGAGTCATTAAATTGAAACATGTGATCGTCGTATTTTAGTATCTGCCATACTCGATCTTCCCTGACATTGTGTCAGAGTTGATAAATAAAATACTCCTTCTTTTGATTTTCGGTCCTTTTGAAATTACTAAAAAGGAGTCACCGTAGAAGAATAAAATGTAGTGACTTTGAACACATACAACTAAGGGAACAATCTTAAGGTATATTTGAGAAATTATAGGTAGTTTTCAAGACACTTTGAAAGACACAGTTGGAAACAGAGGAACCTATATCACCCAGTGAGGTCAGAGACACAATCGCGGTATGTAACACATATCGAGAATATCGTGAACAATCGACTTTCAACACAATGGAACATATTGAGTGGTTTATAGAAATATGAAGTCAAACAAGTAGGTATTTTATTAATATTAGTATTATGGAGTATCCCAACTATACTTTTGTTTTACTTAATCATATACATTTGTCGAATACTGTCAGAGACCACGTATCATTTACCTACATCGATAATAATAATAGTAGTCCGTAACACTAAAAAATTACTCTTATGAACAGAATGGATGACTTGAGGAGTCAAGAAAGAGTTTCAACCTTTATAATATATAATGAGTGAAACATTCGTAATATGTTCAAAAATTACTTTGAAAAATAAAAATCTACTGACATTTAACCGTATGTGAACATTTTTTTTTATGTCTTTTTAGGGACACAGGAAATGGATTAAAGGGGATCATCATTTGGAACGTTTTGTTATGATGTTATAGTGTTGGTCCTCTAACTATAACTATGTCAGTTTTAAGTTTCGTAAAGATAATGGTGTTCCTATAGTCCATAACAGGAAAATATCGGAGTGTAAAGAAAGGTTATAGGGAGAGGTTCATTGTAGGAATTAGGGACCGTTGGTGACTAGACAAGAGACAAGGAAATTAAAATAATAGAGTCCTTACAATGTATTTTCCTTATTGTGTTACATATTGAGTCGTATTAAATGAGTTGTATTAAGATACTTTTAAGTAGTTTCAACACCGTACACAACAATTTTAATAACAATGTAACACAAGGTGTCATACCTATACGTACGGTTTGTACATACCTACGATGTACCATACCTATTTATATGAATTCAAATTGAGAGGTAACTTTCTGTAGACTTAATAAAGGTCCTGGATCGATAATACTTATTTCGAATAAACTTGTAGCACATGTCCAAAAACACACTTGTATTCTAAAAAAAAGTAAATTAAGTAAGTGGAAAATAAAGAAAAAATCGTTTGTAGTCTATTATACTTGTTTTAACATAACAGGTGATATCAATACGTGTAAGAATAAACGAAATACACAATGTTTGGATGAATTCGTCTATTTTAAGTGACTTCTTTAATCTGTATAAGGTCTTGAGACTGTATATGAAAAGATTCAATCCCGTTTTCCTTCGAATAGTTTAAAAGGATTCTCTAGTCGTAATATGTTGTTTTATTTAATTATATACGACGAAAATTCAAGTCAAGTGAAGTCAGCGAGTTAGCACAGGCTAAGAAACGCTGGGTACTTAGCGTCGTGCTGTCCGGAGGGACAGGTAGTGGTTGAGGACCTCAAGTGGGTTTAAGTACACGTAGCTCAGCCACTACCGGAGGTCGGTAGAGTAGGACAGCAGGGGAAGAGGAGGACGGGGGTTAGGGAGGGTCGTAGTCTCAGAAAAGGTTACTCAGTTGAGAAGTGTACTCCACCGGTTTCATGACCTAAAAGTCGAAGTCGTAGTAAGGGAGGTTTCTTTAGGGTCCCGACTAGAGGAAGTCTTACCTGACCAACCTAGAGGAACGTCAGGTTCCCTGAGAGTTCTCAGAAGAGGTTGTGGTGTCAAGTTTTCGTAGTTAAGAAGCCGTGAGTCGAAAGAAGTGTCAGGTTGAGATTGTAGGTATGTACTACTGACTGACCTTTTTGGTATCGGAACTGATCTACCTGGAAACAACCGTTTCATTACAGAGACGAAAACTTATACGATAGATCCAACCAGTATTGAAAAGAAGGTTCCTCATTCACAGAAAATTAAAGTACCGACGTCAGTGGTAGACGTCACTAAAACCTCGGGGTTTTTTATTTCAGACTGTGACAAAGGTGACAAAGGGGTAGATAAAGGGTACTTCACTACCCTGGTTAACGGTACTAGAAGCAAAAGACTTACAACTCGAAATTCGGTTGAAAAAGTGAGAGGAGAAAGTGAAAGTAGTTCTCCGAAAAATCAAGGAGAAGTGAAAGACGGTATTCCCACCACAGTAGACGTATAGACTCCAATAACTATAAAGAGGACCGTTAGAACTAAGGTCGAACACGAAGAAGGTCGGGTCCCAAAGAGTACTACATGAGACGTATCTTCAATTTATTCGTCCTACTGTTATAAGTCGGAACTGCATGAGGAAAAGGATAAACCTTGGTCAGACAATAAGGTACAGGTCAAGATTGACAACAAAGGACTGGACGTATATCTAAAGAGTTCTCAATTGTGGACAGTAAAAAGTCTGAAAAAATCCAATGTCGATTTTATTAAAAATAGGGTTCAAAATACTGTTTTCTTGTTTTTGACTCCGTACGTTTAGGATAAGTATTGACATAACCGGTAAATTTTTTATTTTTTATTTTTTTTATATATTAGTTCTTTTATGAAGGGAACACCGAGCCAGTCATCTCAGATGGACGTTACGTCCTCTGGACCCAAGCTAAGGACCCAGTCCTTCTAGGGGACCTCTTCCTTTTCCGTTGGGTGAGGTCATAAGAACGAACCTCTTAGGGTACCTGTCTCCTCGGATCGTCCAATGTCAGATACCCCAGTGTTCTCAGCCTGTGCTGACTCGCTCATTCGTGTGTGTGTCGTATGTTCTTTTACGATGAGTAAGACGATCTTTTTTCATCGATGGTTATTCAATAAAATCTTATTAAATTTATATCTACCTTAAATGTTATTCATCTAAAGTGACATAGAACAAAATAACAAATTACGAAGAGAAAATTAAAATTTCATTGTCCTGGTGGGGGGGGGGTTTTTTTATGGGTCCACATCCTAATGTTTTGGTCGTCGGAAGTCTTATATAAAACAAATCGTCCGTCTTACTAAGAATTAGAAACCTTCACATCATGGAAGTATGTCATGAATAAAAGGAGTTCTATTGGTGTCGTCAAGGGGTGTGACAGCGGACGACTCGTACATTATGACTATGGGACAAAAAGTATAATATTTTGGGTCAACAAAGACAACAACAAATCAGTGAGTCAGCACAGACTGAGAAACACTGTGGTACCTGTTATCGGGTGGTCCGAGGAGACAGGTATCTTAAAAGGTCAGTTGTAATGACCTTTTATATTCAAAAATAAAGGGATCCTATTTACGGATCCTCACGTTAACGACCTAGTACGAACTATACCACCAATGTACAAATCAAAAATCTCTTTGATGGTTTGACAAAAGATCGTACGACATGGTAAAACGTCAGGGTCGCTGTTGAATTACTCACTAGGTAAAAGGAGTGGTCGTAAACCACTACAACGATTAAAAAAATTAGGTCAGACTACTTCATAT
Source organism: Capra ibex (assembly GCA_006410555.1). Taxonomy (NCBI): domain Eukaryota; kingdom Metazoa; phylum Chordata; class Mammalia; order Artiodactyla; family Bovidae; genus Capra; species Capra ibex. The sequence goes on along the minus strand of SJYO01007492.1, from coordinate 13,232,535 downwards.
ATCTCTATAGAGTATCGTAAAAAGTAAATGTAAAGAGAATATCGTATACTATAACTTGTAGAAAAGTACACGAATAAACAGGAAAAATCACTTTATAGACAAGTACAGAAAAAGGGTAAACAATAAACCTAAAAAAATTGTCAACTCAAAATTCTTAAGAAATTTTTATATAAGATCGGGCCCATCGCGGAGGGTCGGTGCGACTTGGCCGAGTCCCGAAAAGCGGTGCGGCGCAGGGGAATAGAAGGAGACGACCCAGTCGATACCGCCGACACTTCTGGGACTTGGGGTTCCGGCTCCACCGGGCTCGGGTCCGCCGTAACCGCCAGTTGTAGTCGTGCCGGGCCCCCGACGTCCTGCACGACTCTTGGTTGAACCCCGGATTCCCGTGGTACTTCTACGAACAAAGACCACGACCTCTGTAGTTTGAGTGATTTCTACCTTTACACGACGAAGTACTTTACGTTTAAGTCGTGGGTTGTCGGAGGAATTATCGGTTTCATCGTTGTCGGGTCCTACTGTATTGGCTACTACCATGGTGAAGGTTGCAGGAGTAGTAACCTCTCGACGACTTCGTCCGCCTAGAGATGTAAAGACTTCCAGAAGTAGGGTCTTATTAATGTCTTCCTAAACTTCGACTTTTCCTTTTCCGTGAAGTCAAAAATCTTGTTCAGTTTCATTCGTCTCTACCTGTCCCTTTGTGAATATCTGCACCGGTCTTGTAGAGATGCTTGATTTCAAGTACGAGTTGAACGACTACAGAATTGTCTCCGGCATCACCTGAGGTAAAACCGGTAATTTTTTGTTCTACTTGGATAACTGGAGAAGTACCAACTCTAGTACCTCTACTTTGTATTTAGACTTTGTCTACGTTCGAATTAGTCTCCGGAACAAAACCTGGTACCCCGTACCGTAGGACTATACTTCTCTCATCTTCTACGTATGTAGGAGTGCACGTTGCACAGTAATCTTATACTTTTTTGTCATCACTTAAGACCGAAAAAAATGTTCTCACGTCTCCTCTCTCTCTTCAATCACTTTCGACTTTCCTTTAAGTAGCTCCTGTCTCAATTTTTTTATTAGCTGGACTTTTTCTTTCAGACACCACTAAGTCTATTTCCTAAACAACAATAATTAGTTTTCCCTTAACTAGGGAAAAGGAATCTGCGAGAACGGTTTCTTCCGTAATATCGAGACGCGTCTCGATTTTCCTCTTTGTACCTTTCCGACTGAGAACGAACACCACCCTATCGGGATTTAAGAGAACTACTGGACTTAGGACTAACAAACCCTGTACGTCCTGAACAGATACTTATATGTAACCCTCTTCTCTTCAAGTGGAAATAACTCTTTACATTGTTAGGAGCGAGACAGTGCAATAACTAGTTTCCTGGTTTATTCGTGTGCGAATGAGTTTAGTTTCTACGTTATTCTCTACCGAACTCCCGCCAATTTTTACGATAACTACTACCGACACATCAGGGTCCACGATCACGTCACCTTCACCGCTATCGTCTTCGGGACCAATTTATGTTCGGGTCACATTTCCCGTCCCGGGTCGAACCTCAAGTTCGTAAACGACTACGTAACGAGTAATAAGGGTTCCAAGAACGAGTCTTAAGACCAAAACTGGAAGTCCTTTGTGATCAATTTCAAGTTCGTCTTGTAAGTCTTAGGCCAGTCGAACACCCACACCTGAACTTGTGACCACTTGGTTACCATCGTCGTCTTCGTCCGTATACCCTATTGATAACACATTTCTTTGTCGAAGAAGTGAGGACGTGACACTAACGGTGGTTGTAAGAGGACCAACTACTCTAGTACTCTCGACCTTACACCTTACAGAAGAGATTTCCCAACTTAACTTCGAAGGGAACATAGACTTAGGACTTCTGATGTCTCACTAGGATTATTATGTCGATACCTTAAAACCAGGTTCGAAGTTTACTAGAAGTTTCCTAAAAGAAAAGGGTATAATTTTCTCTCTTGTGACCGTGGATTTTTTTTTTTAATTTTTTTTTTATATAAGATTTATGATCAGGAAAAAACCGATATAGTAAACGTTATAAAAGAGGATTAGACATCGAACAGAAAAATAGGATAATTGTTCAGGAAAGTATCTCGTTTTCCAATATTAAAACTAATTCAGATCAAATGTTAAAAAACAAATACCTAACAGGATTCTTGAGAAACGGATCGATAGTTAGGACTTCTAAAATAAAAAAAGGATTTGTAAAATATCAAAACGTAAGACGTAAATTCAAGTACTAGGTAAAACGGTAAAACTTAATTAAAAATTACATACTCCAAATTCAAATAATAATAAAAAAAACCGACTTCTATAACTTTACATAAAAAAACAAATTTTCTGAAAGAAAGGAGATAACTTAACGAAAACGTGAAAATACTTTTTTATACTAATCTCGTTATAACTTCTTTTGTTCCAATTATATGTTTTCAGTCAAAGAAAGGAGATCTGGTCGTTACTCATCAATCTAACTTTACTTTTTATTTTATGACAAATGTAGTCTGTTCTTCCTTCCTTTCTTTCTGTCTGTCTGAATCCGTATTTAGATTCTTTTATACATATTCTGGATTTACTCCTTTCAATGTTTTGAGATTTCTTCCTTTAGTTTCTTCTTGATTTATTTACTTCTCTATCAAGTACAAGTACCTATTCTTTTGAGATTATATCAATCCCGAAGGGACCCCCAAGTCTCTTCGGACCGTCCGATGTCAGGTACCCCAGTGTTTCTCAGTCTGTGTTGACTCACTGATTGTGTGTGTGTGTGTACGTGTGTGTGTGTGTGTGTTTATCTCAATTCTGAGTTATATCAATTCTAGAAACAGATCTAAGTCATGTTAGGGTCAGTTTTATGGTCGTTTAACGAAACACCTATAACTGTTTGACAAAGATTTCAAACACTCCTTTCCGTTTTCTAGGTCTTTAGAAAACTCCAACTTGTTTCAATTTCTTGACTGTGATGGACTGAAAATTCTATCTGGAGACCATCCGACACCAGGTACCCCAGTGATTCTCAGTCTCTGCTGACTCGTTGAAGTGAAAGTGCAAAGTGAAAACACGTAACCTCTTCCTTTACCGTTGGGTGAGGTCACAAGAACGGACCTCTTATGGTCCCTACCGCCTCGGACCACCCGACGGCAGACACCCCAGCGTGTCTCAGCCTGTGCTGACTTCACTGAATCATCGTCGTCGTATTTCGATATTATTAGTTCTGTCAAAATAAAACAGTTTTCTTACCTATTTGTCTAGTTACCTTGTCTTATCCCTTGAGTTTTCGTGTGAGTATTTTTATATGAGTTGACTTGAAACTGTTTTCTCGTTTGTCTTTTTTCTATCTATCAGAAAAGTTGATTAACCACGACCTTTTTGACCTGTAAGTGTACCTTCTTTACTTATATCTGTCACTTGAATGTGGAAAGTGTTTTTGATTGGGTTTTACCTAGTATTTGGATTTACACTTTATGTTTTGATATATTGAAGATGTTCAATGTATCCCCTTTTTTAGAACTCAGACCGTCACTCAAAAATCAACACTGTGGGTTTCACACTAGATTTTTCTTTTTTAACTATACTACCTAACGGAATGTAATTTTAGAAGACAAAACACTTCCTGTGACAATCTCTTACTTATCTGTTCGATGTCTGAACCTCTTTTATAAACGTTTACTATATGGACTATTGTCTGTTTATAGGTTTTTTACACTTCACTTTCAACAAGTCAGCACAGGTCGAGAAACGTTGGGGTACTTGATATGTCAAACACCTTAAGAGGTCCGGTCTTATGACCTCACCCATCGGAAAAAGAAGAGGTCCCCTAGAAGAGTTCTTTGGTTCCCTAGTTTGGGTCCAGAGGGTATAACGTCCGTCTAAGAAATATTTCTTAGAAATTTATTAAATTTAAACAAATTAAATAATATAATTAATATTATTTAATATATTTTTAAATTTAAATTTGTTAGATATCTTAAATTTAAATTTTTTAAGAAATTTCTTAGGTGGACGTCTCTCTCTCTGGACCCAAGTTTGAGACTCAACCCTTCTAGGGGACCTTTTTCCTTTCCGATAGGTGAGGTCATAAGACGAGACCTCTTAGGGTACCCGACATATCAGGTACCCTAGTGTTTCTCGACCTGTGTTGACTCGTTAAAAGTGAAGTAGTCAATAGGTTTTGTGTTACTTCGGAAGTCAAGTCAAGTCAAGTCAGCGAGTCATTACAGGTTGAGAAACGCTGGGGTAGTTGACGTCGTGCGGTCCGGAGGGACAGGTAGTGATTGAGGACCTTAAGTGAGTTTGAGTGTAGGTAGCTCAGTCACTACGGTAGGTCGGCAGAGTAGAAGATAGCAGGGGAAGAGGACGGGGGTTAAGGAGGGTCGTAGTCTTAGAAAAGGTCACTCAGTTGAGAAACGTACTCCACCGGTTTCATGACCTCGAAGTCGAAATCGTAGTAAGGAAGGTTTCTTGTGGGTCCTGACTAGAGGAAATCTTACCTGACCAACCTAGAGGAACGTCAGGTCCCCTGAGAGTTCTCAGAAGAGGTTGTGGTGTTCAAGTTTTCGTAGTTAAGAAGCCGTGAGTCGAAAGAAGTGTCAGGTTGAGAGTGTAGTCATGTACTGATGACCCTTTTGGCATCGGAACTGATCTGCCTGGAAACAACCGTTTCATTACAGAGACGAAAACTTTACGATAGATCCAACCAGTATTGAAAGGAAGGTTCCTCACTCACAGAAAATTTAAGAATTTGTAGACCAGGTGACCTCTTCCCTTACCGTTCGGTGAAGTCATAAGAACGGAACTCTTGGGGTACTTGTCATACTTTTCCGTTTTACTATCCTATGGTTTTCTTCTTGAGGGGTCCAGTAATCCATGGGTTATACGATGACCTCTAGTCACCTCTTTATTGAGGTCTTTCTTTCTTCCCTACCTCGGTTTCGTTTTCGTATGGGTCAACACCTACACTGACCACTATCTTCGTTCCAGGCTACGATATTTCTCGTTATAACGTATCCTTGCACTTTACAGCCCAGGTACTTAGTTCCGTGTAACCTTCACCAGTTTGTTCTCTACCGTTCCCACTTGTAGTTGTAAGATCCTTAGTCGCTTGATTTTACCTGACCTTACCCACTTAAATTGAGTCTACTGGTAATATAGATGATGAAGTCCGTCCTTAGGGAGTCTTCTTTATCTCATCGGTAGTACCAGTTGTTTTCTCAGGTTTTACGTCATGAACCTACGTTAGATTTTTTGCTGTCTTACTAGAGACAAGCAGAGGTTCCGTTTGGTAAGTTATAGTGTCATTAGGTTCAGATACGGGGTTGGTCATTGCGACTTCTTCGACTACAACTCACCAAAATACTTCTGGATGTTCTGGAAAATCTTGATTGTGGGTTTTTTCTACAGGAAAAGTAATATCCCCTGACCTTACGTTTCGATCCTTCAGTTCTTTGTGGACCTTATTGTCCGTTTAAACCGGAACCTTACACCTTACTTCGTCCCGTTTCTGATTATCTCAAAACGGTTCTTTTACGTGACCAGTATCATTTGTGGGAGAAGGTTGTTGTGTTCTCTTCTGAGATGTGTACCTGTAGTGGTCTACCAGTTGTGGCTTTAGTCTAACTAATATAAGACACGTCGGTTTCTACCTCTTCGAGATATGTCAGTTGTTTTTGTTCTGGTCCTTGACTGACACCGAGTCTAGTACTTGAGGAATAATGGTTTAATTCAGACTTTAACTTCTTTCATCCCTTTTGGCGATCTGGTAAGTCCATACTGGATTTAGTTTAGGGAATACTAATATGTAACCTTCACACTTTATCTAAATTCCCGGATCTAGACTGTCTATCTCACGGACTACTTGATACCTTACTCCAAGCACTGTAACACGTCTTCTGTCCCTAGTTCTGGTAGAAGTACCTTTTCTTTACGTTTTTTCGTTTTACCGACAGACCCCTCCGGAATGTTTATCGACATTTTTCTTCTCTCCGTTTTTCGTTTCCTCTTTTCCTTTCTACATTCGTAGACTTACGTCTCAAGGTTTCTTATCGTTCTTCTCTATTCTTTCGGAAGAAGTCGCTAGTTACGTTTCTTTATCTCCTTTTGTTGTCTTACCCTTTCTGATCTCTAGAGAAGTTCTTTTAATCTCTATGGTTCCCTTATAAAGTACGTTTCTACTCGAGTTATTTCCTGTGTTTACCAGACCTGGATTGTCTTCGTCTTCTATAATTCTTCTCCACCGTTCTTATGTGCCTTCTTGACACGTTTTTTCTCGAAGTGCTGGGTCTATTAGTACTACTACACTAGTGATTGGATCTCGGTCTGTAGAACCTTACACTTCAGTTCACCCGGAATCTTTCTTAGTGATGCTTGTTTCGATCACCTCCACTACCTTAAGGCCAACTCGACAAAATTTAGGACTTTCTACTACGACACTTTCACGACGTGAGTTATACGGTCGTTTAAACCTTTTGTCGACACCGGTGTCCTGACCTTTTCCAGTCAAAAGTAAGGTTAAGATTTCTTTCCGTTACGGTTTCTTACGAGTTTGATGGCGTGTTAACGTGAGTAGAGTGTACGATCATTTCATTACGAGTTTTAAGAGGTTCGGTCTGAAGTCGTTATGCACTTGGTACTTGAGGGACTACAAGTTCGACCTAAATCTTTTCCGTCTCCTTGGTCTCTAGTTTAACGGTTGTAGGCGACCTAGCACCTTTTTCGTTCTCTCAAGGTCTTTTTGTAGATACAGACGAAATAACTGATACGGTTTCGGAAACTGACACACCTAGTGTTACTTGACATCTTTTAAGACTTTCTCCACCCTTATGGTCTGGTGGACTGGACGGAGAACTCTTTAGACATACGTCCAGTCCTTCGTCGTCAATCTTGACCTGTACCTTGTTGTCTGACCAAGGTTTATCCTTTTCCTCATGCAGTTCCGACTTATCACAGTGGGACGAATAAATTGAAGATACGTCTCATGTAGTACTCTTTGTGACCCGACCTTCTTTGTGTTCGACCTTAGTTCTGACGACCCTCTTTCTGTGTCTACACATATTACCTGAAAACCTGAGTCTCCCTCTCCCTCTTCCACCCTACTAAACCCTCTTACACTTAAGATTGTACATATGACAGTACATTCTTAACTTAGCGGTCAGGTACAGACTGCATCCCACGTCGTACGAACCCCGACCACGTACCCCTACTGGGTCTCTCTACAACACCCCTCCCTCCACCCTCCCCCCAAGTACAAACCCTTGCGTACATTCTTAATTTCTAAAATTTTAAATTTTTTATTTTTTTTTTCTTCTAATTTTTTTTTTTCTGACGACCCTCTTTATAGTTATTGGAGTCTATACGTCTACTATGGTGGGAATACCGTCTTTCACTTCTCCTCGATATTTCGGAGAACTACTTTCACTTTCTCCTCTCGCTTTTTCAACCGAATTTCGAGGTGTAAGTCTTTTGATTGTAGTACCGTAGACCAGGGTAGTGAAGTACCCTGTATCTACCCCTTTGTCACCTTTGTCACAGTCTGAAATAAAAAACCCCGAGGTTTTAGTGACGTCTACCACTGACGTCGGTACTTTAATTTTCTACGAATGAGGAACCTTCTTTTCACTACTGGTTGGATCTATCGTATAAGTTTTCGTCTCTGTAATGAAACGGTTGATTCCAGGCAGATCAGTTCCGATACCAAAAAGGTCACCAGTACATACCTACACTCTCAACCTGACACTTCTTCCGACTCGTGGCTTCTTAACTACGAAAACTTGACACCACAACCTCTTCTGAGAACTCTCAGGGAACCTGACGTTCCTCTAGGTTGGTCAGGTAAGACTTCCTCTAGTTGGGACCCTAAAGAAACCTTCCTTACTACGCTTTCGACTTTGAGGTCATGGAACCGGTGGAGTACACTTCTCAACTGAGTAACCTTTTCTGAGACTACGACCCTCCCTAACCCCCTTCCTCCTCTTCCTCTGCTGTCTCCTACTCTACCGACCTACCGTAGTGTCTGAGCTACCTGTACTCAGACTCACTTGAGGCCCTCTACCACTACTTGTCCCTCCGGACCACACGACACTAAGTACCCCAGCATTTATCAACCTGTACTGACTCGTCGACTTGACTTGACTTGACTTGACTTATTTTTAGGTCTGTTGGGTTAAATTTTTACCCGTTTTCTAGACTTGTCTGTAGAGTAGTTTCTTCTATATGGCTACTATTTATTCGTATATTTTTCTACGAGTTGTAGTATACAGTAATCCCTTAACATTTAATTTTGTTGCCTAATGATGATGTATGTATAATCTTGTCCGGAAGGGACCACCCAGTCAACCATTTCTTAGACGGACGTTACGTCCTCTGGGTCTAAACTAGGGTCCCAACCCTTCTAGGGGACCTCTTCCTTTACCGTTGGGTGAGGTCACAAGAATGGAACTCTTGGGGTACCTCTCTCCTCGGGTCATGTACCTCAACGTTTCTTAGTCTGTGCTGACTCGTTGACTGTGTATAATCTTACCGATTTTAGGATTTGTGACTGTTGTGGTTTACGACTGATCGTATACCTCGTTGTCCTTGAAAGTGAGTAACTGACATCCTTACACGAAGATTGTTAAAACCTTTTAAAAAATGTTTCGTTTTGTATCAAAATGGTATGTTAGGTACAAAAGGATCCACAAATGAGTTTACTTAAGGTGTATTTTTGATCATGACGTCTACCACTGACGTTTACCACTGTCATCGGTACTTTAGTCTTCTGTAAAAGAAGAACCGTCCTTTCGATACTGTTTGGATCTGTCCCACAACTTTTCGTCTCTACGATGAAACGATTGTTTCCAGTTATATCAATTCCGGTACCAGAAGGGTCACCAGTGTATGTCAACACTCTCGACCTGACATTTCTTCCGTCTTGCGGCTTCTTGACTACGGAAGTTTGACACCACGACCTCTTCTGAGGAATCTCAGAGAACCTGTCGTTCCTCTAGTTTGGTCCGTTAAATTCCCTTTAGTTGTGACTCATAAGCAACCTTCCTGACTATGCTTTGAGGTCATAAGATCAGTAGACTACACTTGTCGACTGAGTGACCTTTTCAGGGACCACGACCCTTTGTAACTCCCGTCTTCCTCTTCTCCGGAAGTCTCCTACTCTACCGACCTACCGTAGTAGCTACATCATCTATACTTGTACCCGTTTGAAACCCTCTACCACTCCCTGTCTCTCCGGATTACACGACGTCTTGTACCCCAACGTTTCTTAGTCTGTGATGACCCACTGACTTGTTGTCGTTGTTTGTGATCATGTCCTTACGAGTATCGTCAAAAAAAAAGTATAAACGGTTTAAAATCTTCGCTGGTTGTACAGGAAGTCTTCCACTCACCTATTTATTTGAAACCATGTAAGTATGTAACCTTATAACAAGTCATCTTTTTACTTTACGCGATAGTTCGGTACTTTTCCGAACCTCTTTGGAATTTACGAATGACAATTCACTTTTCCGGTCAGACTTTTCGGACATTTGCTGTACTAAGGTTTATGTACTGTAAGACCTTTCCGTTTAGATATCTGTGAATTTTTTTTTTTTGTTGGTCACCAACAGTCCCCAAACCCCTTACCACCACTAACTTTTCCTTTCCCATTTAATGACTTCGTGTCCCATATAAATCCCGTTACTTTGATGAGAAATACTATGACACTACTATCCATGTACTGTAATACGTAAACAGTTTGACTGGATATGTAGAGTTTCTCACTTGGAATTACATTTAACATTTAAAATTTTGTCTGTTTATTTATAGTCAACCATTATAAAGACACTCAGACAAAGACCCAAGAGATATGACAACACAACTCGATACATAAATAGAGAGATTATGGTGTGTCAGAACTAAATAATATCGAAATATTTCAGAATTTTATCCCATCTAACAAAGATAAAATAAGAAAATTTTTAAACAAAATCGATAAGATCAAGGAAAGGGAAATGTAATTTTCAAATCTTATTAGAAATAGGTATTTTTTAGAACGACCCTAAAACTATCATTAATGTAATTGAGGTAAACCCTCCTTAATTTTAGAAATACTATAACTCAGAAGGTCTGAAACTTGTACCTTAAAGAGAGGTAAATAAATCCAGAAATTTGTTTAATAAATAAAAACCGACCCAGAAGCAACGACACGTCCTAAAACAGATCAACACCGTTCATTCCCGATGAGACCAACACCACACGTCCAAAGAGTAACATCACCGAAGAGAAAAACACCTCGTACCTGAGATCACACGTGTCTGAAGTCATCAACACCAACGACGCTTCAGCGAAGTCAGCACAGGTTGAGACACGCTGGGGTGTCTGCCGTCGGGTGGTCCGTGGGGCAGGGACCCTAAGAGGTCCGTTCTTGAGACCTCACCCAACGGTAAAGGAAGAGGTTACGTACTTTCACTTTTCACTTTCACTTCAGCGAGTCAGCACAGACTGAGAATCACTGGGGTACCTGTATCGAATGGTCCGAGGAGGTAGGTACCCTAAAAGGTCCGTTCTCATAACCTCACCCCACGGTAGCGGAAGGGGATCGTTATCCAGGATCCGTCATGGTTTTATCGTTTTTAAGAAATTTCACGATGTGGACGGTTTTTAAATTACCTTTAGTTTTCATCTTCGGATAGTGTTGGAGTTTCAGAATTTTATTAGTTTTGTATCGTACTGCTGTCATTTGAAACATCCAAGTCATCAACACCAAGGACCCGAGTTTTCGTGTCCGAGTCATCACCACCACGTGTCCGAATCAACGAGACGTCGTACACTTTAGAAGGACCTAGTCCCTAACTTGAGTACAGAGGACGTAACCGTCCGTCTAAGACTTGGTGACTCGGTGCTATAACGACTTATGTTGTAAGCCGACTTGAAGTTCAGACAACAACTACTTCAGGGAGTCGAAAACAAACAGAATCCTTCAGAAAATAAAGAAGAAGCATAGACTTACTATTGAAACGACCTATTCTATAAGAACCAACCGTTAAAAAAAGAAAGTTAATAAGACTTATATAGTAAAGTAAGAGAGGATCGGATATCCCAGAGACGACTCTTTAGTAAACTACAGGATTGCCCTTAAGGAAACTTACAATGGTAGAAAAAATGGGAACGACAAAAATCCTAAGAGAAAAACAAAAACATAAAACTGTCAAAGTAATATTGTATAGAACTTCTTACAACGAAACGTAACGTACTCTATTACTCCTAGATAATCGGAACACTTGGATCAACAGGTCAAAAGAGGTGTTTAAACCCCTAAAGAGTCGATAATAAAGAATTTATAAGACGGGTGTAAAAAGGAAAACTATCAAGTCAATAAGATTATTAACTTGTTACAATGACAGTATTTCTAATGTATACGAAAGAAAGGAGAAAGAGGTCATAAGAGAAGACTGATAGAATATCTTTTGAATGAGATAGAAAACAAACCAGGTAAGACGACATCTACGAGAGATAACGTAAAAAAGTAAAGTAAGTAACCTAAGAAGTCGAGGTCTTAAAGACAAACAAAGAGAAAATACTAAAGAAGGAGAAACAATTCAAAGAGTAAAACAAATCCATAATAAAAAGGACTGAAGTAACTTAATAGAAAAACGCAAAAAGAACATCGATTAACTCGAAGGAATTTTATCAATAAAGTTTAAAAAAATATCTAACGTTTTAAGACATAGAGACATAAGTCAATACGTCCTAATAACAGTAAACCACTACTGTACAAACGAACTAAGAAGTACAAGGAACCAGAAAACGCAACGACGAAAACGTAAACCTCATCGTCTGTGGAGTTTATAAATGATCAACGGAAGTCCGTCCTATATGACAAACAACCAGGATAATATACACCCCAAAAGAGGTTAGAACTTACCTATGTGGACGAAGGGTAAAGAACGAGTAGGAACACCCTCTTAAGAATTCGAAAATACGAAAGAAATTAAAAGTGTAGAGAGTTCCGGTTAACGACCTTTGGAGAAAATAAAAGGTCTTCCACCACGATATACCGAATTCATACGTGGAATTCGGTATGTCTGGGACCAGACTAATAGACTCACGTAAGGTGACCGAGAGTCAGAGTGACGGTATAAACCCTCACACGTCTTCCTCGACGGAAGTCCCCACCCACCACACCCATATTGTGAACCCTACAACCCCACGGACACCTAGTCTACGTCTCTAGTAATGCACTCCAAGAGGATCATCGAGGACCCACCCAATTTACGTTTATCGTCCTTGGTACAGAGAAATTACGGGAAATTATAAAAATAAACGGAGAAAGTATCAGAAAAGGATGGAGGTCTGTACCTTCAGACTGGAGTTATGAGACCCATGATTTTTTGTCTAAAGAGGTCGTCACAGACGTGTCGACCTCATCGGTTCGTGAGTGGAAGGGGTTGGAATAGTGGAACTCTCTCCCTATCGTGACCGTTTCAAGATCAATGAGAAAGACAACGTAGATCAAATAAAAAACAAAAGAAACAAAACAAAAACGAGGTCACCTCACGATTTTTAAAGGGGAGTTCTTCCGACCTAAGATGTTTATGAGATAATAGACCGTCACTGAAGGTGTACTTGAGAGAAACTCAAAAGGGGTTGATATCGATTCTCTCCAACCCTGATCGAACGACCGAGGCAAAGGGTCGGGAATAACTCAGGAGAGACTGATAATCGACTACGTGTCTATGTTCTCTGACGAAGGTTCAGAGAACCGTATATCACAACCTCTAGAGTGTTGAGGGTCACGACACACGAATCAGTGAGTCAACACAGACGGAGAAACGCTGGGGTACCTGACATCGAACGGTCTAAAGAGACAGGTAAGAGGTCCGTTCTTATAACCTCACCCAACGGTACGGGAGGAGGTCCTCTAGAAGGGTTGGGTCCCCTACTTGGGTCCAGAGGGTGTAATGTCTGTCTAAGAAATGTCAGACTCGATGAACCCTTCGGGGTGTTGAGAGTCTCCATGGAAGTAAAAACCTACCTACGACTAAAAATCAACGATTTTCGTCCTCGTTTTTCCTTGTTGTAGAATACGATGGTACTACGACTACAGGGAGAGTCCTTTTCAAGAAAACTGGAACTCAATCCGCTTCTAAAGAATTTTACAGTCGGTTCTTCACTTGTTAATCTTGAAACTACATTTACGATCACCCTTATTGATATTTGTTTGACTACTTAAAGTTTTACTATATTAGTTAATATAGAGACATATAAAACTGGGTTATTAAGGTGAGGATCCATAAATAGGTTCTCTTTAAGTTTTCTTGCAGGTGTGTGAGAACATATTTTTCCAAGTGACGTCGATATCAGTGTTATCGTTTTTTCGACTTTTTCGATTTTATAATAAGTTTCTTCTTACCTGTTTAACACCATATCAGTATGTTAGTTTATGAAGAACCGTAATTTTTCTTTACTTGACGATGACGACGACGACAACGACGACGACGACGACGATTCAGTGAAGTCAGCACAGGCTGAGACACGCTGGGATCTCTATCGTCGGGTGGTCCGAGGGGGTAGGGACCCTAAGAGGTCCCTTCTTGTGACCTCACCCAACGGTAAAGGAAGAGGTTACGTGTTTTCACTTTTCAGTTTCACTTCAACGCGTCAGCACAGGCTGGGAGTCGCTGGGGTACCTGACGTCGGAAGGTCCGAGGAGGTAGGTACCCTAAAAGGTCCGTTCTCATGACCTCACCCCACGGTAACTTGATGACTATGTATTATTATATTGTTTAGAGTGTTTATATTACGAGTTGTATCTATGTACAATGTATTCGGGTAAATATACTACAAGATCTTGTCCTTTTGGTCAGATCCCACTTTTTATAATTTTGTCACCAACCGAGAACCGTCCACCCCCTGGACTGTTTTTCGGTGGACTCTCTTTAAAAACCTCTGAACTTTTATAAGACATAGTATTATGGGTACCTAATGTGATATCATAATGATAACTATGTAAATTGTCACAAGAATGACAACAACAAATCAGTTAATTTGAGAAGACACTGGGGTTCCTGATATCGGAACATCCGTGACCTCGCCACCGACACACCGCGACTTCGCCGTCGATGTACCACGACCTCGTTGAAACTCCTCTATGGGGGTACAGGTTGCCGTCTCCTCTTCGGGGTCGTTTTGCTATCCTCCCCGTTTTAGTACAAATCTTAGTTTGGGGTATTGGCGGTCTCTGTGAGTCTCCCGAGTTTGTTTGAAACACACGTGGTCCTGGGTCTCTGGGGGTGTCTCTGTCTTGACACAAACTTACAGAGGACACCTCTATACCAAGTCGTCACCCGACGAAGTCCCGTCCCCGAGACCCACGTCGTCTGAACCCATACCGTATTTGGAAGAACCTCCTCCAGCGGTAATTGGGGTGGTATCAGGCAGATCAGTTCCGATACCAAAAAGGACACCAGTACATACCTACACTCTCAACCTGACACTTCTTCCGACTCGCGACTTCTTAACTACGAAAACTTGACACCACAACCTCTTCTGAGAACTCTCAGGGAACCTGACGTTCCTCTAGGTTGGTCAGGTAAGACTTCCTCTAGTTGGGACCCTAAAGGAACCTTCCTTACTACGATTTCGACTCCGAGGTCATGAAACCGGTAGAGAACGCTTCTCAACTGAGTAACCTTTTCTGAGACTACGACCCTCCCTAACCCCCGTCCTCCTCTTCCCCTGGTGGCTCCTATTCTACCGACCTACCGTAGTGCCTGAACTACCTGCACTCAGACTCACTTGAGGTCCTCTACCACTACCTGTACCTCCGGACCGCACGACACCAAGTACCCCAGTGTTTCTCAACCTGTACTGACTCGCTGACTTGACTTGGCTTGACTCTCGGTGGTCTCGAATGTGTCCTGACCCCTTTGTTTGAGAACCTCCCGTGTTTGTTTTGGAACACACGTGGTCCTGGGTCCTCTTTCCTCGTCATTGGGGTACACTCTGACTGGGTCTGAACGGGTACTCACAGGTCCTCAGAGACCGTCTCCGCACCCAACCGGTACCGGACGATGTCCCAACCCCTGTGACTCACATCGTCACGTACGTACCCTGGAAAACTTCCTCCAGCGGTAATAGAAGTAATGGAGGTGGTATCAAACCGGAGTTCAGTTTATTGTCCCTCCTTTGTGTCGGGGAGCGTAGTTATCTTTTAACCTAATTTCTAAATACTCGTACGGGGTGGGTATTCTTGTTCTGGGTCAAAGGGGGAGTCAGTCAGAGAGGGTAGTCCTTCGTAGATATTCCGAGAATAGGAAGAGGTAGTCTCCCGTCTGTCTTACTTTTCTTACTTTTGGTGTCAGTGTCTTTTGATTGGTTAGACTAGTGTACCTGGTGTCGGAACAGATTGAGTCACTTTGGTACTCGGTACGGTACATCCCGGTGGGTTCTGACTGCCCGTACCACCTCTCAAGACTGTTTTGCACCAGGTGACCTCTTCCCTTAAGGTCTTTTTGTAGATGAAGACGAAATAACTGATATGATTTCGGAAACAGACACACCTAGAGGAGTTTGACACTTTTTAAGACTTTCTCTACCCTTATGGTCTGGTGGACTGGACGGAGGACTTTTTAGACATACGTCCAGTTCTTCGTTGTCAATCTTGATCTGTACCTTTTTGTCTGACCAAGGTTTAGCCCTTTCCTCATACAGTTCTGATATATAACAGTGGGACGAATAAATTGAAGATACGTCTCATGTCGTACTCTTTACGACCTGACCTACTTCGTGTTCAACCTTAGTTCTAACGGTCCTCTTTATAGTTATTGGAATCTATACGTCTACTATGGTGTGAATATCGTCTTTCACTTCTTGATTTTTCGGAGAACTACTTTCACTTTCTCCTCTCACTTTTTCAACCGAATTTTGAGTTGTAAGTCTTTTGATTCTAGTACCGTAGGTCAGGGTAGTGAAGTACCGTTTATCTACCCCTTTGTCACCTTTGTCACTCTATGAAATAAAACCCCCCGAGGGTTTAGTGGTATCTGCCACTGACGTCGGTACTTTAATTTTCTACCAACGAGGACCCTTCTTTTCAATACTGGTTGCATCTATCGTATAAGTTTTCGTGTCTGTAATGAAACGGTTGTTTCCAGGTAGATCATTTCGATACCAAAAAGGTCATCAGTACATACCTACACTCTCAACCTGATATTTCTTTCGACTCGTGGTTTCTTAACTACGAAAACTTCACACCACAACCTCTTCTGAACTCTCAGGGAACCTGTCGTTCCTCTAGGTTGGTCAGGTAGGAATTCCTTTAGCCAGGACTTATAAGTAACCTTCATGACTACCACTTCGACTCTGAGGTTATGAAACCGGTGGACTACACTTCATGACTGAGTAAACTTTTCTGGGACTACGACCCTTTCTAACTTCCGTCCTCCTCTTCCCCTACTGTCTACTACTCGACCAACCTACCGTAGTGACTGAGTTACCTGTACTCAAACTCATTCACCTCGACCACTATCTGTCCCTTCGGACCACACGACGTCAGGTACCCCAGCGTTTCTCAGTCTGTACTGACTCGCTGACTTGACTTGACACGAAAGGTAGTATGATATTGGTGAAGATGAACTCGGATTCGCAACCAATCAAACCTTTTTTCTCTGATCAAATCTCTGATAACCTCTATCATTAGTCCTATTCGTCATTCCTCTCGGATTTGACTTCATCATCAACATCTTAAATTTTTACTGTACCGGGTGTTGAACATAAAAATGGTAAGGGAAATGATAAAAAGATAGTGAAAAGGAACCAAAATAGGATCCTCGAAAAATGATACATAATATTAATAGACAAATGTACAGAGAGAGAAAAATCTAATATTATATGACTTCCTGAAACAGATTAAAACGTAGAAATAACGAGTTGAAATAGTGTAACAAGTCTTCCACAATAAACTAACAAACGAACTGTCTCACTTACTCATCTATACAATATCTGGTAAAAACCTCTTAAAACATTTGACACATACATTCTCCGTGTCTTCTCTTGTCCAACATCTTATATTCTGGTCTCAAGTTATGACTTACTGGTCGGACAAAAGAAATTATCCCAGACTTTTTAGTCTCCTCGTATTAAAATCCCCCTTTCTACTTCTTAAGTCAAATCTTGTACAATTCACTGAAGGAGTCCTCTACAAGTAGTCCGTCAACGTTTACATCTGGATCTCGGATCTTCTAAAACTCTCTATATGAAAACCCACAAGGTCGTCTTTCATTGGTAATTTTAATGGACTGTGATAGGATCAAGAGTGGTAGTGAAGAGAAGATATTTATCGAAAGTTGTTGATTAGAGAGACGAAGACAAGGTCGGAGAGTTAAGTAAGAGATGTAAGAGGTCTTACTAGAAGAATTTTACATGTAGATTAATACTATAACTGAATAAATTTTATTAGAAACTTACTAAGAAGGAACAAGAGTCTTTTGTTAGTTGTCATAAATGGACAATGCAAATATTAGAGTAGGGAACGACGGAGAAACCCATGTAGAGAGGTAGGAGAAGAAATATGAGATGGGAAGTCGGGAGTATCGAGTCGACCATTTCTTAGGTGGACGTCACGTCCTCTGGGGTCAAGTCAAGGACCCAACCTTTGTAGGGGACCTCTTCGATATCCGGTGGGTGAGGTCATAAGAACCCAAAGGGACAACCGAATCTACCATTTCTTAGGTGGGCGTTACACCCTCTGGACCCAAACTAGGGACCGAACCCTTCTAGGGACCTCTCCCCCGTACCGTTGGGTGAGGTCATAAGAACGGGTCTCTTAGACGAACCTGTCTCCTCGGACCGTCCGATGTCAGGGATCCCAACGTTTCTCAGTCTGTACTGACTCGATCATTCGTGAAGTCGGCATTATTTGACGAGTTTCAGGGTACATCTCCGGAGGTAATATCTTGTCTACCACCTCCACCACCCCTATGATGATGATTATCGTTATAAAAAAAGTTGTTTACAGTTCTAAGACGGTCAAGAGTAAAATTCGTTAAATATATATTATTATCGATTTTGAATTATATCGTGTATGGTATAGTGTCGTTTCTCCAATTGTAAAACGGTGTAGTTGGTCCCTCCCCATAGAAGAATCCAAGTTAATTTGTAAGTCTGAGTTCTGATCATCCGTTTCTTTTTCTGACATTATCTGATGTGAAGTGTAATCAGACCCGAAGGGATTGTCGAGTCAACCATTTTTTAGGCGGACGTTACGTCCTCTGGGGTAAAACTAAGGACCCAGTCTTCTAAACGACCTCTTCCCTATCCGATGGGTGAGGTCATAAGAATCCGACGGGAACACCGAGTCGACCATTTCTTAGGTGGACGTTACACCCTCTGGACCCAAGTCAGGGACGTAACCCTTCTAGGGGACCTCTTCCCTTTCCGATGGGTGAGGTCATAAGACCGGACCTCTTAAGGTACCTGAGATATCAGGTACCCCAGCGTTTCTCAGCCTGTGTTGACTCACTGAAAGTGGGTGAGTGAGTGCGTGACTGTAATCAGATGAGTTTTCCTATATCCTGTAAAGTTTTGGATTGATACTTCGATGTCATCAGTTTTGTCACACCATAACCGTATGTCTGTCTGTATGTCTGGTTACCTTATCTCATATCTTGGGTCTTTCTTTGGAAGTATATACACCAGTATACTAAAAACTGTCCCTACGGTTCTGGTAAGTCACCCCTTTCCTGTCAGAAGTTGATAACCACGACCCTTTTAACCTACAGGTGTACGTCTTCATCCTTCAACCTGACAATGGATTATGGTATATGTTTTTAACTAAGTTTTTATTTACTTCCTGGATTTACATTATGGATTTTGTTATTTTCCCGAAGGAACCACCGAGTCTACCATTTCGTAGACGGACGTTACGCCCTCTGGACCCAAGTTAGGGACACAACCCTTCTAGGGGACCTCTTCCTTTGCCGTTGGGAGAGGTCATGAGAACGGACCTTTTAAGGTACCTACCTCCTCGGACACCATCCGATGTTAGGTACCCCCACGTTTCTCGACCTGGGTTGACTCACTGAAGTGAAAGAAAGAAGATTTTGTGTTATTTTGAGAATCTTCTTTAGTATGTTGTTTTCGAGACACCGTAACATAAACCGTCACTAGAGAAACTATACTATGGTTTCCGTATCAATTATTTTCTTTAACCTAAAGTACTTTTAATTTGTAAAACATGTAGTTTACTGTGATAGGTATTTCATTTTTCCGTTACGTGTATTACCCTTTTTATAAATATATAGTATATAGACTATTCCTTAATTATAGATCTTAAACATTTCTTGAGGATTTTGAGTTGTTGTTTTCTCGTTTGTTGAAGTAAGTTTTTATCCGATTTCTGAATTATCTGTAAAGAGGTTTCTTATATATGTTTATCAATTATTCGTGTAATTTTTGTTTCGAGTCGTAGAGATTAGTAATCCCTTTACTTACGTTTAGTTTTGAGAGAACTCTATCGTGGAGTATGGGTCATCCTACCGATAATGAAATTCTTTGTTTTAGGTCTTTTTTGTTACTCCTATACCTCTTTAACCCTGTGAACATATGAAGGCCATCCTTACGTTTTACCATGTCGACGATACCTTTTGTCATACCTCCAAGGAAATTTAATAATTTTTAACTTAATGGTATACCGACTCGTCAAGGTAAAGACCCACTGTATATGGGGTTTCTTAACTTTGATCCCAGAGTTTCTTTATAACAAGTGGGAATAAGTATCGTCGTAGTAAGCGATATCGATTTTACGTTTTCTCCCTGAATGGATCGTCAGGACACCAATTCTGACACGAAGGTGACGTTCCTCGTGTCCAAACTGGGGACCAACCCATTGATTCTAGGACATACGACACACTGAACCGGTTTTTTTTTTTTTTTACTACCTACTCACCTATTTGTTTTACACCATTATGTCTTTTACCTTACGATAAGTATAAAATTTTCCTTCTATTAAGATGTCATGCGATATTATACTTAATTAGAACTCCTGTAACGTACACACGATTTAGAGAAGTCAACACAGGTCGAGAAACTCTGAGACACCTGACATCAGACGTCCGAGGAGACAGGTACCCTAAGAGGTCCGTTCTTATGACCTCACCCAACGGTACGGGAGGAGGTCCCCTAGAAGAACTGGGTCCCTAGTTTGGGTGTAAACTAGTTTGGGTAGAATACAGAGGAGGTAATCGTCCGCCCAAGAAATGGTGATCGCAGTGGACCTTCGGTCATACGATATCATACTTACTTGGAACTCCTGTAATACGATTTACTTTATTCGGTCAGGGGTTTTCTGTTTATGACAAACTAAGGTGAATGTACTCCGTGAATCTCATCAATATTAGTATCTCTGTGTTTCGTCGTACCGTCAACGGTCCCCGAACCTCCTCTCTTCTTACCTCTCAATAAAATGTTCTACATCACTCAATACTCCTATTTACCACC
Source organism: Capra ibex (assembly GCA_006410555.1). NCBI lineage: Eukaryota > Metazoa > Chordata > Mammalia > Artiodactyla > Bovidae > Capra > Capra ibex. Next base: position 13,212,050 of record SJYO01007492.1, on the reverse strand, counting down.
ATTACAGACACGTTGTTACACTTTACATAAATTATGGTGACTTTACGTGTGTATTTTTACCGATTATACTTTACCATACACATAAAATCGTGTGAATTTTCTTTTGTTTCATATATCCTATCCTAGGTTTCGAACGGTCGTTCTGTCGTAGTCCGTAAGAAGAAGGTAATCAAACATCGTAAAATATCGACAAGTCTTCGATAAAAAATGGGAGTAAGAAGATTCACTACGAGTTTATATTTCTTTACTCTAGGTGTAACTTGACCAGATTATCCACGGGACTGAATTTTCCGAATACAGGGTTTTCTCAGTCATAGAGAATATCTTAAAGGTATCCGTATCATTCGTCCCAAGGGTGTTCCCGACACGGTTCAATTTTTTCAGTGGCGAGTTCCCTCGGGTTTCTAAACCGTAATTAATCCATAAAGATTCAGAAGGTCAAGATTGGTTAGTCCACAGTAAAAATCGGTATTACAACGAATCCTTGTATCAACTATAAGATGAAAATAGTCCAAAAGTCCCCTTGTATCAATTTTAAAATTAGTTTCCAGTTTCAGAGTACTTCTTTCAATGAAAACAATTGGGAAATTGGTGTATGTATAATTAGGTAAATATGGAGTGACGTCCGAAGAAACCACCGAATCGTCATTTCTTAGGTACCAAGCTAGGGGCCCAGTCCTTCTAGGAGACCTTCTCCCGTACCGTTGGGTGAGTTCATAAGAACGACCCTTTTAGCGTACCTTTCTCTTCGGACCACCACATGTCAGGTACCCCAACTTTTGTCAGTCTGTACTGACTTTGCTGACTCTTTTGTATTTATAGAGTGATGTTGTTTTATCACAATAATAGGGAAAAATGTCTACTCCTTTGACTTCACGTCTCTCCATTAAATGAGTTCCAGTGTGTTGATAATTTTCTACAATCTTGTACTTGGGTCCGTCAAACTGAGGTCGTACATGTAAGAATTAGTAACATAATCCGTCTTATTATCGAAAGGTTTCTACAGATGTAGAGTCAGTAGACCTTAGATACTGATACAATATAATACTCTATTCCTCCTTAATTCTAATATCTCTCCTAATTTAAATGATTAGTCGACCGGAACTCAACTCCTCCAATAGAACCAAATAGGTCCATCAGGGTCACGTCGGTGTCAAGTCAAGTCAAGTCAAGTCAACGAGTCAACACAGGCTGAGAAACACGTCGGTGTCATCAGGAATATTCTCTTTCTCCCTCCGTCCTCTAAGTCACAGTCTAACTATGTCACCTCTACGTCGGGAATGATTCCGACTTAAACCTCCTTCCCCGGTGGTCGGTTCCTTTTCGACCTTTTCCGTTCTTTTATCTAAAAAAAGGATATCGGAGGTCTTCCCTACATCGGAACGTCTGTGAAAAAAACCGACACGGCTCACCGTACACCCTAGAATCAAGGGGTTGGTTCCTAGTTTGAGTGCAAGGGACGTCACCTTCACGGACTAAGAATTGGTGACCTGACGTTCCCTTCAGGCCATCTTTGACTAAAATTGGATCACTCCGGGCAAAACCTGAAGACAATAGGTCTTGACATTCTATTATTTAGACACAACAAAATTCGGTGGTTCAAAAACCATTAAACAATGTCGACGTTATTCTTTGATTGCATTAGTGATATGATATGGCGTAGAGTAAATATGCTATAAAGAACGACGGTCCGGAAGGGTGTTCCGACCAAACGAAAACACATACGGTAAGATGGAGGAAAGGGATGAAGACCGGGGGAGCAGTCAGATCTAACAACAAAGTGGGAGCGAAAAGGTAGAATGAGACACCGCGAAAAGTATAACGAAGAGTCCATTATATCTAGAATCGATGGACAGACGGAGGAAAAGTGAAAGTTCTAAATTGAGTTTATAGTGATGACGGACTTTCAGAAGAGACTTGAAGTCTGGGAGTCGGACCTGATCAATAAGGACGAGACAAAAGACATTATCGTAAACGGTTAAAAAAAGTATTATAAATGAAAGAGTCAATATTTACAAATGAACAGACGAGAGGGCGATCTTTGACAAAGAAGAGTAGAATCATAGAAACCATGGGTCGGATCATGGATCGTGTAAAATTCTCGAATTTATTTCAAACTACTTACTTAGTTACTCAATAAGATAGAGAATCTTAACGACAACCTTATAATATAAATAGGACTCGAACTTTTAGAAAAAAAGGAAGTAATCTCATACTTTTTATTCTTTTTATCGAGTGATACCACCGGTAATTTTTATACCATTATTGGGACTACTAGACTCTAAGTAGAAAAAGTTGTAAGTAACAGAGTCTACTAGTAATTCAAAATCACGATAAAGGGATCTATTGTCACTAATAAAAGGAAAAAGGGAAGTTAAAACGTACTCTTTTTTCAGTTTATAAAATGGATCGTCTTGTAAAACGTATAACCCTAAGGTACACACCAGAATAATCTGGAAACTCGGTTTCTTTAAAGAAACCGAGAATAGAAACACCTGGAAGATCTAAAAATAGAAAGACGATGGCGAGTCCATTCCCATAGAGGTGAGTGGAAGGTCCTTAGAAGTGAAGATACGGATGTTTTTGTAAGACATCGGAAGAAGAAGTGACATAAGAACCAGAACTCTCAGGGATGTACTTGGTGTCTACTTGAGAAATTAGAATTGGACCGAATATGTCCTCTTTTGAATGGACTGAACAAACAAAGAGGATGTCCGAGGAGTCATTCGTTCAAACGACTGAGTGTCTCCGTCGAAAAGAACAGGAACTACAGATATGGAAGACTCAAGACCACACGATACTAAGACTCCGTTCCGGACTTATTTAACTTGAAATCGAATCTAGTACTAACAAAATATTTGTTTAAATTTGAGTTTAAATAATTTTTTATTTAATACAATGTGTTTCGTACTCTTGGGTATTTTCGTGTTAAGTGTTAAATCTATAAGGTTTCCACTAAGACCCTTAGAAAGATTTCTTCATATGTACTCCTCCTTGTAAGACAGAACGTCAAAACAAGGGACGGAAACCCCTACTTCGTCGTTTCCTCAATTTTCGGTATATTCTTATCACCCGCGTTCCCTTTCGACCGGTTAAATACCCTAACATGTCATTCTTACATTAAAAGTAAGTCATCTCAACGACTGTAATCTCTAAAAAGGTCACTTCTTACCGAGAACCTAGGTTACCTGCTACATTTGCGTAAATCTCGGGACTTACTTCCGAATTACTCTTACGGAAGATAAACTAACCACAAACATACCTTAGTCTAATGACATCTTACACCTTTTTACCAAACGAGTCAAAGATCTGTTTTACTTTTCGTAACAGGATTAACTTAAACAAAACTGTAAGAACGACGGGATGTGTCCAGTTCGACGTTCTACCTTGTTTTCTTATTTCGATCTCCCATTACACTCCGGAACTGGTCTTACGACATTTACAATCCTTACCACAAGAATGATCGTATGCTTTGGAAATTTATTTCTTACAATACTCTCTATACGTAAGTAGAGGTATAATTTTTCCGGTACTACCTTTATTTTACAGTACCTCAAATCTTTTTTTTACTCCTAATTCTAGAGGACTTTTAATCGGAAAACTAACGACGATCTTAAACTAATATACCCGAAGAGACCACCCAGTCTGCCATTTCTTAGGTGGACGTTACGCCCTCTAGGCCCAAGTTAGGGACCAAGTCTTTCCAGGGGACCTCTTTCCTTACCGTTGGGTAAGGTCATAAGAATGGACCTCTTAAGGCACCTGTTTTTTCGAACCACTCGATGTTAGGTAACCCAATGTTTCTCAACCTGTACTGACTCGTTAATTGTATGTGTATACTATGAATACGTATCTGTAAAAAGAAATTTGGTGAACTCCAATCGCGAGTCGAGTTTTACTCCCCCGGAAATCTATAACATTATTTCCTCAATTGACGTCAAATCAACCTTATGATTGTATTATTATAAAAACATCATAATGTCATACAAAAGAGTCAGTAAGTCAGTACAGACTGAGAAACTCTGGGATACCTGACATCGGGTGGTCCGAAGAGACAGATACCTTAAAAGGTCCGTTCTTATGATCTTTAGAGCACATGTCTCTCCGGACCACCCGATATCACGTACCCCAGCGTTTTCTCAACCTGTGTTGAATCACTGTTTTGGCGATGTGATGGTCTGTGACAATATTTACGATGTATAATTGAGTAAAATCATCTTAAAGTCACATAAGACCACAGAACTAATTCCGGTATGTTAGAATTTCTCCTTCGGTCTTCGAAAAGGAGAACCTTTTTCTATATACCCATTAAAATTACGAAATTATATTTAGACTTATGATAAAACTTCTGAAAAGTCTTTATTTGTAGAATAGTGAGTTATAACACCAACTAGTCTTTACCGACACCCATAGGAAAAGGAAAAGGGTAACTTTTCGTTGAGAACAAATCAAAAGACAAAAAGGGGTAACTACATCTGATGATTTACCTCATCTCATCAAAGACCTTTAGTAAAATATTAATATATAACAGGAAAAGAGACAAATTTACTTATTGGGTCCGTCATCAATAATCGGATATTGGAGGAAAAACCGTTGTACATATGGAACCTTTTGAGTCGTCACCGGTGTCCTGACCTTTTCCAGTCAAAAGTAAGGTTAGGGTTTCTTTCCGTTACGGTTTCTTACGAGTTTGACGGCGTGTTAACGTGAGTAGAGTGTACGATCATTTCATTACGAGTTTTAAGAGGTTCGGTCCAAAGTTGTTATGTACTTGGTACTTGAAGGTCTACAAGTTCGACCAAAATCTTTACCGTCTCCTTGGTCTCTAGTTTAACGGTTGTAGATGACCTAGTACCCTTTTCGTTCTCTCAAGGTCTTTTTGTAGACAAAGACGAAATAACTGATACGGTTTCGGAAACTGACACACCTAGTGTTATGTGACACCTTTTAAGACTTTCTCTACCTTTATGGTCTGGTGGACTGGACGGAGAAGTCTTTGGATATCCGTCCAGTCCTTTGTTGTCAATCTTGACCTGTACCTTGTTATCTGACCAAGGTTTATCCTTTTCCTCATGCAGTTCCGACTTATCACAGTGGGACGAATAAATTCAAGATACGTCTCATGTAGTACTCTTTGTGACCCGACCTTCTTCGTGTTCGACCTTAGTTCTAACGACCCTCTTTTAGTTATTCGAGTCTATACGTCTACTGTGGTGGGAATACCGTCTTTCACTTCTCCTTGATTTTTCGGAGAACTACTTTCACTTTCTCCTCTCACTTTTTCAACCGAATTTCGAGTTGTAAGTCTTTTGATTCTAGTACCGTAGACCAGGGTAGTGAAGTACCCTTTATCTACCCCTTTGTCACCTTTTTTACAGTCTGAAATAAAAAATCCCGAGGTTTTAGTGACGTCTACCACTAACGTCGGTACTTTAATTTTCTGCGAATGAGGAACCTTCCTTTCAATACTGGTTGGATCTATTGTATAATTTTTCGTCTCTGTAATGAAACGGTTGTTTCCAGGTAGATCAGTTCCGATACCAAAAAGGTCAACAGTACATACCTACACTCTCAACCTGACACTTCTTTCGAACTCACGGCTTCTTAACTACGAAAACTTGACACCACAACCTCTTCTGAGAACGCTCAGGGAACCTGACCTCTAGGTTGGTCAGGTAGGATTTCCTCTGGTCAGGACCCACAAGTAACCTTCGTGACTACGACTTCGACCTTGAGGTTATGAAACCGGTGGAGTACACTTCTCAACTGAGTAACCTTTTCTGAGACTACAACCCTCCATAACCCCCGTCCTCCTTTTCTCCTGCTGTCTCCTACTCTACCGACCTCCCGTAGTGGCTGAGCTATGTGTCCTCAAACCCACTTGAGGCCCTCAACCACTAACTGTCCCTCCGGACCGCACGACACTAAGTACCCCAACGTTTCTCAACCTGTACTGACTTGCTGACCTGACTTGACTTATGGAAAAATACGTGTAACAAAAACGTCTCTTGACGAATCCCTACACGATAAAAAAAGGTTGAACACAAGTTTAGACACTTCACTCTTCGTCCGTAGACTAGACGTCAAGACTCATCTAACCAACAGGTAGTCATATGTCCGTCGAATAAGGTATTCAGAAGACGAGGTGTCTCCCCGACCCCACCCCCTTTACTTAAATAGTAAAAATTTACTAATACGAAATACGTATAATCTACAAATTTACTTAAAAGGTCTGTTTAGGAAGAGTAAAATAAAAGAAGATGTATTTTACAAAGATTTTATTGTTTTCTTTCTATTAAGTTAGAAAATTTTATGTGTGCATTAGGGGAATTATCTCTAGGTTCATCTTCTTTCTCATGACCATTTGATCCATTACGTTCCCATAGAGATTCACTTACGGACCCGAACCCTTCAGAGTAAAAAGACACTGACACAACGACCGTGTCTACCTCTCGCCTCTGGTAACGGACGACTTCGACCACGACTCTTCCCGGACACCGACGGGAAGTCTCTAATTATGTTCCTTTGGGAGAACTAAACGGTCTCCTCAGACCCTCCCCTCGTCTACCGGTGTTCTTCCCGGGAGGTCGAATGAGTCGACGAGACTCTTCGAATCCCACTGGAGAGATTATGTTTGTTTGGTTTATCGAGAGTCCCATTACCCCGTCGTAGTCAATATAAAGGTCTATTGTTATGACGAGGAGTGAAACGGTAGAGAGCGTGGCAGTAGGTCATACACCCGCGGTAGACGAAGAATATTTGAATATATCCGACCAACCCTAACGACAACTGACTATAGAGACCCTTTACACAAGAAATGATTAATGCAAGTATACTGAGACTATCCGTATATTCATAATACAGACAAACGTATTAATTCTTTGACTCCGTTTCTCTTTAACTCCCCGTAACATTAATCTTGGGTTCGTGGAACTAAGGAGTCGAGTCACATATTATCTTACTCAGGTATCTCGGTAAGGTCATGAGAACAATTCGTCATCAATAGGTCGAAAACTCATTCCAAAAGATCTTCCCGTTAATCAATAAAACTCGAACAGTGAAGGTGCCAAAATTCGGAAACACACTGATGGTAAAACGGTTCACTGTCTTTCCTTTTTCTCACCGAAGATCACATGACGATATCGGAAGGTCCTTTGTCCTTGACTCTTCTAGATTAAATATGATATATCAAAGTAGTTTTGGTTTAAACAAGTTCTCTTTTCACAAGACCACGTTTCTTCAATGGATCAAATGCACACACACACACACACACACACATCGATTTGACTGATATTCTTTTTAATAAGAAAAACACTTGGTGACGAGAGGAAAAGGGACGGTAACCGACTTTGATGTAAGTAAAAGTACGTAATCGTGGACGAGTTCCCAGACCACTTAGTTTTCTCGTTACTCGTTTCACCAAAATTAACGGGTACGAAATGATCTCCGCAAAAACGTGAGTCTTTGTGTTTTCTGAAACTTACCACAGTCTCCCGATATGACTCTTCACGAAAGGAAATCTTGAAAGTCTACTAAGTGAGGGACACAACTCTGTAACAGAACATGTCTACTCAAGTACTCGAGCAGAAGGAAGGTTGACACTCTCATAGTGTTCGTGAACAGTCAAAGTCAACGGAAATTGTTAACGGGCCCTTTAGTCCGTTTGTAATCTCAAATGACTGAACAGCAATCACGTAGAAACATATCGTGACACGAACGATTAATGAAAATATTTTAAGGCATACGTATTAAAATTGACGTATCAGCATAAGTCATCCTGAATAGCATCATCAATTTCTCATGTCCGAGACCTTGGTCTGATAGACCACGTTTCGGGTGAAGTCGGAGAGTGTCCGACACACTACAATCTATCAAAGGAAATGACAGACTCGGAGTCAAAGTAGTAGACTCTTTCCCCTGATTATGTGTTTGGATAGAACATCTCGACAACACTCCTAAATCAATCTATTATGTACCTTTCATGAATCTTATGAGAGCATGTATCACTCATAGGTTACTAACAATCGATTACTTTGAAGTATAAAATATAAAATCTTTTACCCAACTTCTAACCGTCTTCGTATTGTTCACAGGGATACTCCGTATTTATACTTAATACCTTTTATTATAGTTACAAAGTGATAACAATCGAACATAAGTTTAATAACAATAAAACAAGTGGTAGGGTCATTTTGACAAACAAATAATCGACTAAAATAAAATAATATTTTAGTCCTTAAAATATTCGTACGAATTAAGAGACACTTAGTACTTACACCCACATATTTAATTTCTAAGTCAAATCACAAGTAAATAAGTAAGTAGGTATTTGTTTATGAATACTTTGAGTTTTACACGGACTCTACTTTTGTATCCTACTTTTTCTGTTAGGGACAAAAGTTCCTCAAGTGTTAGATTTCCCTTTTCCGTTTATATTTTTGATAATCAATGTGACTATAGTTCACGACATTTTCTCTATACCTACTATTTTTTTTTTTTTTTGCTCTCGAGCCCTTCGTAAATCCTGAAGGGACCTCCAGGTCACCAATTCTGAGGTGTGAGGGTTACGTCCCCGTCCCCAAGTCAGGGACTGACCCTTTCTAGCGCGTACAACGTGGTAGTTTTTTTTTCCTCCTCTTCGTAAATTAAGAGATTCCTACAGTCCCTTCTAAGGGGTCTCATCCATAGTAAACTCAACTCTTAATTTTATTCCTCCACTCTTTGAGTGTGGACCATACCCCTGTATCTCCGATTCTTTTGTAACGTATCAGTTCTTAGACGTTCATCAAATCACGACTTTGAGGTCATGAAACCGGTGGAGTACGTTTCTCAACTGAGTGACCTTATCTGGGACTAGGACCCTCCCTAACCCCCGTCCTCCTCTTCCCCTGCTGTCTCCTACTCTACCGACCTACCGGAGTGGCTGAGTTACCTGTACTCAAACTCACTTGAGACCCTCAACCACTACCTGTCCTTCCGGACCGCACGACGTTAAATACTCCAGCGTTTCTCAGTCTGTGTTGACTCGCTGACTTGACTTGACTTGACTCACGTGACTATTCACCGTCCTTCGTTCAGACTTCTCTAATTTTTTTCTCTGACGTAGTATTTAAACTTGAAATAGGATGATAGTCAATCCTTAGTAAATTTTCTAAAATTTGTTTGTAAAAATATTAAAAAAAAAGATACGGTCTAAGACACAATCTATGGTTCTGATGCTTTACTTATCCAGTATCAAATCATCCTTACGGTACTAAATCCTTCTAGTAAGACAAATACAATACCTTCTACTCTCCCTTTATTCTGATCCTCCGTTCTTCTAATCAATTAGGTTCATCCTCTAATAATACTAGAACCAGACTCCGTCACAATCCCCTCAATTTCCTACTCACAGCACCAGGTCCGTTCCTTTCCTTTTCCTAAAGGTCTGTACTTTGTCTTACTCTACCTTTATTTCGAATAATTTACCCTCTGTGAATCTTGTCACCCGGTCGAGTTCCCTCTTGGTTGCGACTTGTCCCTAGGAACGACGACGACGACTCAGCGAAGTCAGTACAGGCTGAGACACGCTGGGGTATCTGCCGTCGGGTGGTCCGAGGAGACAGGGACCCTAAGAGGTTCGTTCTTATGAGATCACCCAACGGTAAAGGAAGAGGTCACGTACGTACGTACGATTCAATGAAGTCAACACAGACTGAGACACATTGGGGTACCTGTCGTCGCGTGGTCCGAGGAGACAGGTGTCCTAAGAGGTCCGTCCTTATGGTCTCACCCAACGGTAAAGGAAGAGGTCTTGTCACCAGAAATCAGGTGAAAATATGGGTCCCATGTTCCTCACCCTATTCCCAGAACACCCAGTAAACGACTAACCTACTCCGTACATATGAACCACCCCCTTCTCATTCCGTTTATGGAAGAGGGACACACGCTGTCCTCCTCTCTGTCCAATATGACGAGTCCTCCTGGACTTTAGACAATTATCAATGTTGTACCCCCTCCCTTCCTACTACTCCTAGACCAAAAAGGTAAGGACGTAAGGTTCTGGGAGGAACCAAAATAGACGAGAAAGAAGGAACCCAGTGGTGTCTCTCGCCGACCTTACCTCTCTATGAATCCTCCGTCTTAGACGTTGCAAATCACTGGGAGAACCCATACCTCGTAGCCCTCCTCGACCCTACGTAGGGTCTCGGGACCGAGGACGGACGAAGAGGTCGGAGTAACATAAGGGGAAAGGTGGGGGCAGGGGGCAGGGATAACCGAAAGGTCAACGACCCGAAGAAAGGCAAGAGACGCGTAAGACACAAGGAGAACCGGAAACGTGGAAACGTATCAGAAGGAAACGGGAAACGTATACGTGAAAAAAAAAAAGATGGACCTCAGTAGAAATGGTAATAAGACGGTAAGGGGTAGGAAAACGGATTAATTGAGACTAAATAAGATATTTTAAGACGTACAATAAAGGAGAGTTTTACAATAAAGGAGAGTTTTACAATGAAGGAGTTCCTTGGGTAGGGAATGGTGAGGACAGGGATTTGGTCCAGTGCAGAGGGTATAATATATGTGTTGAATCGCTGACTTGTTGTTGGTAAGACATGAAGAAGTGTTAATCTTGATTTATTAATGGACACCTAAATCAACAATTTATACAGAGGGGTCGATCTGATACAATAACAACAAGTCAACGATTCAGTACAGACTGAGAAACGTTGGGGTACCTGTCGTCGTACGGTCCGAAGGGACAGGAAGTGGTAGAGGACCTCAATCGAGTTTGAGTACAGGCAACTCAACCACTACGGTAGGTCGGTAAAGTAGGAGACAGAGGGGGAAAAGGAGGACGGGAGTTAGAAAGGGTCGTAGTCCCAGAGAATGTTACTCAACCGAAAACGTTGTCCAGGGGTTTCAATATATCTATGATATTTGAGTCCCCAACAAACCAGAAAAATATCTACATAGGAACCCTAGGTTGTATCGTCTAGAATTTATCAATAATCAAATTACTTACTTAATGAGTTCTAATGGAAATCTTTCTCTTTTTTAATTGTATAAATATACAAAACCGAGAAACTTAAAGAACATCAGTGAATCTATTCCATACACGACAGAATGTGCACCTAATGGTCTAACTTAGACTACCCTCTGGTGTAAAGCGTATAAGAGACGGTAAACAGGGATCAGTCAAGTCAAGTCAGTGAGTCAGCACAACCTGAGAAACGTTGGGGTACTTAGTGTCGTGAGGTCCGGAGGGACAGGTAGTGGTTGAGGGCCCCAAGTGAATTTGAGTACAGGTAGCTCAGCCACTACGGTAGGTCGGTAGAGTAGGAGGTAACAGGAGAAAAAGAGGACGGGGGTTAGAGAGGGTCATAGTCCCAGAAAAGGTCACTCAGTGGAGAAGTGTACTCCACCGGTTTCATAACCTCAAAGTCGAAGTCGTACTCAGGAAGGTCACTTGTGGGTCCTGACTAGAGGAAATCTTGTCTAAACAACCTAGAGTAACGTCAGGTTCCCTGAGTATTCTCAGAAGAGGTTGTGGTGTCAAGTTTTCGTAGTTAAGAAGCCGTGAGTCGAAAGAAGTGTCAGGTTGAGAGTGTCGGTATGTACTGGTGACCTTTTTGGTATCGGAACTGATCTGCCTGGAAACAACCGTTTCATTATAGAGACGAAAACTTATTCGATAGATCCAACCAGTATTGCAAGGAAGGTTCCTCATTCGCAGAAAATTAAAGTACCGACGTTAGTGGTAGACGTCACTAAAACCTCGGGATTTTTTATTTCAGACTGTGACAAAGGGGTAGATAAAGGGTACTTCACTGCCCTGGTCTACGGTACTAGAATCAAAAGACTTACAACTCGAAATTCGGTTGAAAAAGTGAGAGGAGAAAGTGAAAGTAGTTCTCCGAAAACTTAAGGAGAAGTGAAAGACGGTATTCCCACCACAGTAGACGTATAGATTCCAATAACTATAAAGAGGACCGTTAGAACTAAGGTGGACACGGAAAAGGTCGGGTCACAAAGAGTACTACATGAGACGTATCTTTAATTTATTCGTCTCACTGTTATATGTCGGAACTGCATGAGGAAAAGGATAAACCTTGGTCAGACAACAAGGTACAGGTCAAGAAAAAAAAAAATTAAATTTAAATAAATAAAATTAACCTCCGATTAATTTTTATACCTTGCGAAGTGCTTAAACACACAGTGGGAACGCGTCCCCGGTACGATTAGAAGAGACATAGTAAGGTTAAAATCATATACACGACGACTTCGCTCGTGGGTACAGGTCAAGATTGACAACGAAGGATTGGACGTATATCCAAAGAGTTCTCCGTCCAGTCGACCAGACCATAAGGGTAGAGAAAGTCTTAAAAGGTGACAAAGAACACTAGGTGTGTCAGTTTCCGAAACCGTATCAGTTATCTCGTCTTTATCTACAAAAAGACCTTGAGAGAACGAAAAAGCTACTAGGTCGTCTACAACCGTTAAACTAGAGACCAAGGAGACGGAAAAGATTTTGGTCGAACTTGTAGACCTTCAAGTGTCAAATGTATGACGACTTTGGACCGAACCTCTTAAAACAGTCCCCTGTAAAAAAAATTTGGTCAAACGTTTAAATCATAGTATAATCGACTGACATATGTTTGTTTCCTACTTTTAACTCAATCATTTTTTTTAATTCCTTGTCATGGGTCGTAGTGAGATTAAGAGGATCCTTAGTCCTCCTTTAGTCCTAGTTTAACGGATTCGATCCTTTTACTTTAGTCACAAACCCCTTGTGATATTATCTTTATTTTACACCAACAATCCTCGTATCTGAGACTTCGGTCTGACGGACCCAAGTTTAGGATCGAGACGATGAATGTCCGACATATTTCAATCCATTGAATTTGTTAAAGAGATTCGGACAAAGAAATGGATGTCTTTTACTCCCATTATCATGATTTGTATATTGTAACACCACTCCTAATTTAATATATTACGAATACTTTCTTGTGTACCATTCACGAGTTTTTGACAATCACTACTTCTTAATAAAAGAAAAATTTCGTTTTCTTCGTTAAACCTATATAAGTTCTTCATGTAATTAACTCCCTTTGAGAAATGTTTAAATAAAAAGTAACCAAAATTTCGGATTTTACAAAGTCTTACACTTAAACGTCAGTAAAATTAAAGACAATAGTACTGACATTAGTATGTTATTTTGACCCCGTTTAACGTATTGAAGACACTCGGATAAGGAGTAGACACTTTAATAATAGACTACTTTAATAATCAGTTAAGACCCATTTAACGGGAGAACATTTGATTTGACATTCGAGATGTCCGTGTTTACAATTTCAAAGAAGTAAATTACTCTAAGTCAAAACGTTGACGCTGTGGTCTATCAAAGCATACCTTCACTATAAACTCGATTCGGTATTTCTTGTATCCTAAAGGAATAAACCCTTTCTTTGAAATAAATATAAAAGGTATCGATATTTTGACTAACTAGGAATCGTGAAAGACAAATCAGGTTCCAACCCAGGTCGGGTACGGGACCTAAGGGGTCGACACTATGACCATTTCTTTACAATTCACAATGTTTACATTGTAAATGTAACATTGTGTTACAATTCAATGTAAAGATAAAGGTGAATCCGGTGATAAATCAAATCTTCCGTCCCCATATTCTTGAGAAAATTACTCGGTAAGGACTTAAAAATTGTTAAAGAACCATTATAACTACAAAAGTCTCGAGAACAACGTGTAAATTCGTACCGTACATTCGTTCTGACGAATGTTTCTTGAGTCAACAATCCCCGGATACTCCGGTAAAGTCGTGTGAAAAACTTAGAACAGAATAAGGATTTACCGTGAACCTCGTACGACTTCCATTCCTTTTGTACCATGTGAATATCCTATTGTACGAACATCCCCGATTGGAGTATCGTCCACAAATATCAAGTCGAAAAAAGGACCTGGGACTCTACAGTCTCGGTAACACTATACATTACTTCTTTCACGACGTCATGTTAAAATAAGATTTTAAAGATTTGTCACATCTCCGGTCGATCCTTTCCACGGAGTCGGTATCTTGTGATTCGGCTTTAAACAAGTTTAGAAAAAACAGTTCCGTCTCGATCGAAATACTGAACCCCTACCCAACCTCCCTACGTTACGAACATTTTGATTTGTTCTTCAGGAACTTTCACACATCACGTAAGTCCGAGTGAGTAACAATCTCGTGAACTCAGGGGTTGGTGGTGTTACCTGAAGAGCTACTCCACCAAAGAGAAGAACGTCTCGTACCCGAAATCCCACACGTTCGAGTCATCAACCCTGTGTGTTCGAATCAACGGGTGTGTACACCTTAAAATCAAGGACCAGTCCCTAGTTTGGACACAAGGGACGTAACCGTCCGTCTAAGGATTGGTGACCTGGTGGTCCCTTCAGAGAATAAGTTCGAAGAACTAATTGGAAAAACTCTAATACTTTTTCTATACTTTACAAGGGGGTCTTCTTACATGTGTGTATGTTTGTTTTCAAAAGAATAATCAAGACCTCCAGGTATCTGAAGTCCCATTCCTGACAAAGATCTAACATACAAGGAATTCTTGATATGGATCTAAAGTAACTGGAAACTGTCTCGGACGACACATACACCCTCTATGAGTCGTTTATCAAAGACTTGACTACTTGACCTTACGTTTTACTTTTAGAAGTTCAAAGAATGATCTCTTAGAGATTTGGACAGAAGAAACAAAGGAATCCGAAGGTAGAGTCACCGTGTCATTGACTTGGTCGGTGATGAAGACTTGGTCGTCACTGAATATTTCAACGGTAGTCAAAACTAGCTACGTTTTAGTGGAGTCACTGGACACCGACACCCTTATTTCTGTATAAGATGACACGAGTACACCATCGTGAGAGTGAGATGTCCTAGGCATCTGGTCTAGTTCAGTTTAACGCAGAAGGATAGAGTCTTTGGGAAAAGGTCTACTTATCCCTGGTCGATGTTTTCAAATAAGTTATAAATTAGTGCCGTGTGGTGTGACTTCAAGAAGGATGACGTGTCTTTAACCGTCTACTCTAAGACAGGAGGTTGAGGCTTTAGTTGGTTCATTTACCATTAACATGTTATAAAAACAACGATTTTTTAGATAAAACAACGAAATAACGTACAAACCTCCAACCCTATGAAAACGGTAACATTAGTGAATTGAAATTAGTCAAATAAGATAGGTTTGATAAATAATTGAGACAAAGAATTTCGGTAGGTCAACAGGTGGAGTATTTCAAACCCACTTTTACTGTCTCCTACAATCTCAATATTTAATTTGGTCAAACACCTGAAGTACACAGGCATATTAGGAACGGAGATCCTCGGACCTTATAAGTCCTCACTTTCTTTTGTATTTTATTAATTGCAGTAAGTCACTTTACTTTACCCATAGTCTTAAGGAATTGTAAAACCCTAGGACGTATCGTGGTACCAATAAGATTTCGTACAGACAAACGGAACACAAATACTCGATATATTACCTACCTCTCCCTATGCTACAAGTGCATAAGTAAGTTCTTTACATACAACTCATGGACGAGACACGTACACTATCACGACTAACAACTCCCGTATTTTGTCTGTACCAAGGACAGAAGTTTATAGAATGTTAGATCATCTTTTCTGTCGATTCCGACTTCACTTACGAACGAAAACAATACTTCGGTCCAACATCTATTTGAATTAGTATCCTTTGACAACTTCTTAAAACTCTTCTCCTCGATAAACTCGGTTAAAAAGTAAAACAATCAATCCAAGATGATACAAGGTCCGTAGTATGTACTCTTGAAATACATACAAATATATACAATTAAGTAAATCGAAAGTTTTGATGGGACACTCCCTCTATAATATTGGTAAAATATTTATTCCTTTAATAAATATTGGATCTGAGTGGACTGGAGGCTTGAGCTCAAAAAATATGGAGAGATATGAAGGAAGGATAAAAATCTTATATTGAAACCATAATCACACTTATTCCGTCACTCTGATCCAATTACCGGACATATTATGATACCAGACACACGATTTCCGGACGGAAAGGGTCAACGGGTTCTCTTGATTAGTTCAGGATGTATGTTGGAGTGGTGAAGAGTCTTTATTTCTATCAGTCTGTTCGAAGGTCCTTGAGAACGACTGATCGTCTTTATTAGAAGACAACGAAATAGGAGTCTCAACGCAAATGTACTACGTACGTACGTACGATTCAGTGATTGATATCAGACGGTCCGAGGAGACACCCTAAGAGGTCCGTTCTTATGACCTCACCTAACGGTACGGGAGGAGGTCCCGAGAGGAGGGTTGGGTCCCTAGTTTGGACATAGAGAATACAAAGTACGTCCTCTCAAGAAATGGTGATCACGGTGGACCCTTCGGGTAATGCACCATTGACTCGAGATAAACTCTCTACGACAATTTCTCATCGAAAGATTTCCCCGAAGGGACCACCAAGTCACCATTTCTTAGTCACCATTTACTCCGTGACGGTTACGGAGTCACCATTTCTAAGACGGACGGTTACGGTCTCTGTGCCCAAGGTAGGGACTAGGTCCTTCTAGGGTGCACGGACTTCGTTGATTCGGGTACACGGTGTTGACAACTCGGACACGAGATCTCCCTCGGCGGTTGATGACTTCGGGTACACGGGATTTCGGGGACGAGGTGTTCAGGTGTGTGGACTTGATATCTCATCAAGGGTGAACGGCGTGGGTCTCTTTTCGGGTATGTCGTTACTTCTGGGTCGTGTCGGTCTTTATTTAATTTATTTATTCATTTTTATTTTACTATTTTGAGATCAAGGAGAAGTGAAAGACGGTATTCCCACCACAGTAGACGTATAGACTCCAATAACTATAAAGAGGGCCGTCAAAACTAAGACCGAACACGAAGTAGGTCGGGTCGTAAAGTGTACTCCATGAGACATATACTCAATTTAATCGTCTCACTGTCACATGTCGGAACTATATGAGGAAAGGGTTAAAACTTGGTCAGGTAACAAGGTACAGGTTAAGATTGACAACGAAGAACTGGACAACGATGTCCAAAGAGTCCTCTGTGTATTCCACCAGACTATAAGGGCAGAAAATTTCTTAAAGGGTGTCAAATAACACTAGGGGTGTCAGTTTCCGAAAACGTATTAGTCACTTCGTCTTCATCTACAAAAACACCTTAAGGGAACGAAAAAGATACTAGGTCATATGATACGATTCAGAGAAGTCAGCACAGACTGAAAAACGCTGAGGTACCTGACATTGGACGGTCCAAGGAGACAGGTACCGTAAGAGGTCCGTACTTATGACCTCACCCAACGGTAAAGGAAGAGGTCCCCTAGAAGGGCTGGATCCCGAGTTTGGTCATAGAATGTAGAGGACGTAATCGTCCGCCAAAGAAATGGTGATCGTGGTGGACCCTTCGGGAAGATACTAGTCTTCCTACAATCGTTAAACTAGAGACGAAGGAGATGGAAAGGATTTAGGTCGAACATGTAGACTTTCAAGAATCAAGTGCACGACAACCTCGGATCGAACTTCCTAAAACTCGTAATGGAACAATCGTACACTTTACTTACGTTCACTTTACTCACGTCACATCAAACTTGTAAGAAACCGTAACGGGAAGAAACCTTAACCTTACTTTTGACTGGAAAAGGTCAGGACAGGATATCGGTGACGTCCCTATACATATTTTTCATGTATCTGTGACAGGATATCCTTCGTGAGTTATTTACCGACAAAAATTGTTTATAACTTCCTACCTTCCTCATATAAACAAAAAGAAACGGTGAAAGTCAAATGTCTCCATCATATCCTATATAATAAACGGGTGGACCCAAAATTTAGATCTACCAGTTATCCTGTACGTAAACAAGTAAGATATTTATAATTGAGTTACGACATTACTAGGTCCGTGACACTCCATGTTTTTACTTAGAGACGAGACGGAGAACTCTTTAGACATACGTCCAGTCCTTCGTTGTCAATCTTGACCTGTACCTTGTTGTCTGACCAAGGTTTATCCTTTTCCTCGTGTAGTTCCGACATATAACAGTGGGACGAATAAATTGAATATACGTCTCATGTAGTACTCTTTGCGACCCGACCTTCTTTGTGTTCGACCTTAGTTCTAACGACCCTCTTTATAGTTATTGGAGTCTATACGTCTACTGTGGTGGGAATACCGTCTTTCACTTCTCCTCGATTTTTCGGAGAACTTCTTTCACTTTCTCCTCTCGTTTTTTCAACCGAATTTCGAGTTGTAAGTCTTTTGTTTCTAGTACCGTAGACCAGGGTAGTGAAGTACCCTTTATCTACCCCTTTGTCATCTTTGTCATAGTCTGAAATAAAACCCCCCGAGGTTTTAGTGACGTCTACCACTGACGTCGGTACTTTAATTTTCTGCGAATGAGAAACTTTCTTTTCACTACTGGTTGGATCTATCATATAAGTTTTCGTCTCTGTAATGAAACTGCTGATTCCAGACAGATCAGTTCCGATACCAAAAGGGACACCAGTACATACCTACACTCTCAACTTGACACTTCTTCCGACTCACGGTTCTTTAACTACGAAAACTTGACACCACAACCTCTTCTGAGAACTCTCAGGGAAGCTGACGTCCCTCTAGGTTGGTCAGGTAAGACTTCCTCTAGTTGGGACCCTAAAGAAACCTTCCTTACTACGATTTCGACTTCGAGGTCATGAAACCGGTGGAGTACGCTTCTTAACTGAGTAACCTTTTCTGAGACTACGACCCTCCCTAACCCCCGTCCTCCTCTTCCCCTGCTGACTCCTACTCTACCGACCTACCGTAGTACCTGCGCTACCTGCACTCAGATTCACTTGAGGTCCTCTACCACTCCTGTCCCTCCGGGCCGCACGACGTTAAGTACCCCAGCGTTTCTCAGCCTGTGCTGACTCGTTGACTTGACTTGAGATGACAAACTTTCGAAGTCACATCAACCCTCATATACTCTGTTCGAGTTAAGATTACATTTTGTTTTACGTTGTCCAGAAATTCTCTTCATTATTATTTCATACTTCTTCTCTCAATGATGTAATGAAAGTACGTATACTCATACTTCCCGTATGAAAACTGTCCACTCCACATACCCCATATACCACTTAAGTCACTCTCGGAGAGGACGGGTCATTTAAAGTCGTCACAATCGGATAGACATATGACTACAATACCAAAAAGAAAGAGTAACGTTGGGACTGATATCTCGACTCCGTTATGACTGTTACTCTTCATTACGAAAAACCGGTTTCTTGTCCAACACCCCTTTCCTTCCCTTCATTTCCCTTTTCGTATTCATTTCAGTAGTCCTTTACAGTAACTGAAGACCCATGTGATTCAAAGATCAACTTTATATCGTATTCATATCCTTTCTGTTCTGATCTTCACTTTCCCGGACTTGTCCCTCCCGGGATTTACGATTCGATTCAAATCTGAAGTAAATATTTCTTATCAAATAGTGACTTCTGAAGACTCGTCCCTTCCCTATACTAGTTTTGACACAACTCTTATTGCGTAAACTTCTTTTCATCGTATATCGTCTAAGGTATTTGACCAACGAGGATTACAATTAATCATAAATATCTGATTTATACTCAGGAGGACTAAAGGACCTGCTATTCTACGTGACTTTTTCGTACCGTCTTCTCGTGATAAGAGACGTCTGGACCTTAATTAAATTACTCCGAAAGTATATCCTCCTGTTCTTCTTTCCATCTGACTGACTACTTTGTACTGTACTTAAACATTGGTTAACGTGTTGGTGTGTATACCTCATAACTGAATATGATATTCTGATATAACTGAACATCAGAAAACAGTGAACCTCTGTCCCAAGATTTTTGGATAGTGTCCTGAGTCAGAAACTCTTTCACTCTCTTCTTCTAAGTCAAAAGTAAGGTGTCTATAAAAAATCCACGGACAGTGTAATGGTCTTGACACAGTATCTACTAAGTTGACACTCGTTCCTCGATTGTCCGATGATCCCCTCTCCCTACACATTTATTGATTGTGACACAAAATTCACTACAGTAACTCCACTCGGGTCCTTCCTTTCTATAAGACTCATATTTAAATATTTTATAGTGGGACATATATTGGGACGGACATGAAATCCATCGTTCAAAGGTCTTTAAATCTTAACAACTGAGGTGAACTCTTCGATGTTAAAATAACACTTAAAATTTTTCTCTTTAAAAATAAAAGATTCTTTCATAACAAAATTAAAATTTTATTATACACACGAAATTCCGAATAAGATTTGAAGTTTCTTTTTGTTTTATCTTCTTAATGTAATAGGATCCCCTTTTTTTATGTAGTGATAAAAGCACGAACACGTAAAAATGGGGTCCTACTATAAACATCTGGAACCCTCTCCTATGTTGGCTCTGAAAGTCACTTGTACTTTGATCGAGATGAGAGAATGCAAAGAACTCTTGGTGTGTTAACTGTTTCGGACCTAATTCCGTCTTACGGGTAGACAAAGACTTATATGAGTGTATCCCGACGAGGACGACTCACACCTCACATCCTTGAGTCCTCTAAGTAAAGTGGTAGGATAAGGAACGTCCACGAGGACTGGGGTGCCGACCCCGGTCGTAACTACTACTCTTGACAACCGTAAACCTACTTCTTGTCCACTTTCTTGTTCACTTCGAGAAAGAGAGGGTCCCACCAATGATACCGAGACCTTTCGTTGAGTTAAGTTACAAACGGTTCCATTCTCTACTTTTCAAAAGAAAAAGGAATACATTTGACCCGAGTGGTGTGAAGACCGAAGTACGTAACATCGATCGAGTGAACTGGATGGACATGACTTACGAACTTTTGATGAACCCCCCTCCCCTCGACTTGTCTCGTCTTGTCTCGTCCAACGCAGGTCCCTCGGGATGACGGAGTGGGACCAGCAGGAGAAGGAGAACGAGGTGTAAGAGATTTACTCAAACGTAAGGACCCCCCTAATCATTACTTCGATGGAGGGGGACGGAACTTGGGTTCCGACGGGTTACTTCGGAATTCTCTGTTATAAAACAACAAAAATTTTATAATTGAATAAATAAACCGACACGGTCCAGAATCAACACCGTACACCCTAGCTCAAGAGACTGGTTCTCAACTTGGGACCGGGGAACGTAACCCTCACGTCTCATAATCGGTGACTCTTCAGGGTCTTTGAATCATTAAACCTTGACCCCTGAGAGTGTCGTCCGAAAGAAAGAAAAGAAAGAATTGTGGAAACCACTTTATATTAAGTGTATAGTATTTTAAGTGGGTAAATTTTTTAACACGTTAAGTCACCAGAAATCATATAACTGTCTATACATGTCGATAGTGACGTCAGTTGAAATCTTGTAAAAGTAATAGAATTTTTATTTGGGATAAGGGAAATGGATAGTAAGGGGACAAGGGGTACGGGGAGAAGGGGCTCGGGATTCGTTGGTGATTACACGAAAGACAGAAATATCTAAAGGGATAAGACCTGAAAGGATCCTTACCTTAGGATATCATACATCAGAAAACACTGACCGAAAAAAGAGGACCGTATCATAAAGTTTTATAAAATTTTGTATATAGGTACAACATCGTACACAGTCATGAAGTAAGGAAAAATACCGGTTTATTATAAGGTAACATACCTATGGTGTGTAAAGTAAATAGACAAACAGACAACTATCCGTAAACCTAACAAAGGTGGAGATTCGACAATATTTATTACGAGGATATTTGTAAGAACATGTCACAAAGATACAATTGTATATATAAAAGTAAAGAGAGATCCTTACCTTAATCATCCGGTATACCATCGAGATACAAACTCCTTAAAGATCTCACTAAAGGTTTCACCGACGTAGTAAGATGTTAGAGTGATTTGTCACATACTCCCAAGACTAAAGAGATATAGGAACGGTTGTGAATAATAGATCGAAAAAATAAGATCGGTAGGAACACTCATACTTCACCATAGAGTAACACGTGTCGTCCGAGAGAATAATGTAAGTCTCTTGAACGAATGTCTTCTTCTCCGGAAGAAAAACCGAGGAACCTATACGACACGAATCTATGAAGTAGAAGAGGAGGGGGAGAAGGGGAAGGAAGAGGAGGATGAAACAATACTACATGTCAGTGGTTGGTGGACGGGGAGGAATACACAGTCCAAGCTCTCTACGACGCCTACTCTCTAAGGTTACCTCGGTCCTACGACTGTGATTATTGCCTTGTCAAATACCGGCTGGGTGCTGAGTGCGACACCTCCGTTGTTCCTTGTTCGTACTGTCTATTCACGTCCGTCGAGACCCTACTCGATCCATTCAGGGGTATAGATTCTCTTCACGATACAGATAGGACGCTCGAACAGGGGTCGTTATCACAATCACTTATGAACAGTAATCAGTAATGTATCTAGAACGATTCACTTGCAATCGGGTTTACCACCTTCTAAATCCAAGATGTCTCCGGTGGACCTCAGTAAAACTTGAGTGAACACAAAGAAGGTGTCGGAATACAAAACGATGACTGTGATCGCAAGATAAGGTCTATAATGGTATGTCTTCGGAAATCACTCTCTTTTGGAAAACGGAACCGAACAGAGTACCGTAATCGAACCGAGAGGTTTATGAACGGTAAGAGTGAAAAGAGTGTAAGGGACCCAGACGAAAAGAAATAGTAAAGATCGTTTGGAGAATCGGTATTCCGGTAAAGATTCAGAACTCGAGACCTGAAGATAAAAAGAAAGAGATAAGAGGAAACAAGTCAAGTCTAGTCAGCGAGTCAGTACAGGCTGAGAGACGTTGGGGTACCTGACGTCATGTGGTCAGGAGGGACAGGTAGTGGTTGTGGGTCTCGAACGAGTTTGAGTACAGGTAGCTCAGTCACTACGGTAGGTTGGTAGAGTAGGAGACAGCCGGGGAAGAGGAGGGAGGAAGTTAGAAAGGGTCGTAGACCCAGAAAAGATCACTCAGTCAAGAAGTGTAGTTCACCGGTTTCATAACCTCAAAGTCGACGTCAAAGTTAAAGTCAGGAAGGTTACTTATAAGTCCTGACTAAAGGAAATCCTATCTGACCAACCTAGAGGAACTGTAAGTTCCTTGGGAATTCTCAGAAGAGGTTGTGGTGTGAAGTCTTCGTAGTTAAGAAGTCGTGAGTCGAAAGAAATATCAGGTTGAGAGTGCAGGTATGTACTGATGACCTTTTCGGTATCGAAACTGATCTGATCTACCTGGAAACAACCGTTTCATTACAGAGACGAAAAATTATACAACAGATCCAACTAGTATCGGAAAGAAGGTTCCTCGTTGACAGAAAATTAAAGTACCGACGTCAGTTGATAGACGTCACTAAAACCTCGGTTTTTTTTATTTCAGAGAGTGACAAAGGTAACAAAGGGGTAGATAAACGGTACTTCACTACACTGGCCTACGGTACTAGAATCAAAAGACTTACAACTCGAAATTCGGTTGAAAAAGTGAGAGGAGAACGTGAAAGTAGTTCTCCGAAGGAGAAGTGAAAGACGGTATTCCCACCACAGTAGACGTATAGACTCCAATGACTATAAAGAAGACCGTTAGAACTAAGGTCGAATACGAAGTAGGTCGGGTCGTAAAGAGTACTACATGAGACGTATCTTCAATTTATTCGTCCCACTGTTATATGTCGGAACTGTATGAGGAAAGGGTTAAACCTGGACCAGACAACAGGTACAGAGTGACAACGCAGAACTGGACGTATATCTAAAAAGTTCTTCGTCCAGTCCACCAGACCATAAGGGTAGAGAAAATCTTAAAAGGTGTCAAACAACACTAGGTGTGTCAGTTTCCGAAACCACATTAGTTATTTCGTCTTCATCTAAAAAAAGACTTTGAGAGAACGAAAAAGATACTAGGTTACCTACAACCGTTAAAATAGAGACCAAGGGGACGGAAAAGATTTAGGTCGAACTTAGACCTTCAAGTACCAAGTGCATGACAACTTCGGACCGAACCTAATACTCGTAATGAAACGATCGTAGACTCTACTCACGTTTACACACCATCAAACTTGTAAGAAACCGTAACGGAAGGAAACCCTAACCTTACTTTTGACTGGAAAAGGTCAGGAAACTCTTGAGAAAAAAAAAAAAAAATCATAGTACTGGAGTCTCAATGAAGACACCACAAGAGAAGGAGTAGGAGAAAGCTAATAGAGTAAAGGTCAGAGTATAATCGACGATGGGATACTGGTAAAGATGACTTTTTTTAGAGGACTAGTTGAGTTTGAACTCTTTAGGTTTTCACTTTAGTCCGGAAGATACTTCTTTCTAAGGGGACTTGGACCGTAACCGTGGAGGTAAAGAATAAACTGTTTTGAATAACAGTTCGTAAGTAAAAACACAGTAAGGAATGTAGGTCAGTGGTTATATTAAACTAAGGAACTAGAAAATTTACATTAAATCACAGGTAAGTGTGAAAATAAAGAACAGTATTGACCGGACCAACTCCTGGAACCCTGAAAATCTAATTTAATCTGGACACCGGAGTACTTACCAGAGAAACAAGTTCTAAGAACAGTAATTCTGGTAGAAGAAAAAAAAAAAAAAGAGTTTAGTTCTCAAAAATAACAGAGAAATTTGCTAGTGTTGACTCAGGTATCTTGGTAGACGATAGAACAACAAAGACGTCGTCCTAGTGACTCTAGAATAAGTAGTCGGACGACTTGACAAGGAAAAAGTCTTTGTATCTATGGTAGGTTTTTAAAAGACTATAGGAAGAAAAATTGACACCACCGAACGACTTAGTTTCGTCGACTTAAACTATGTTCAAGTTACAGTAAAGGAAGTTCTTAGTTGAGTAGAAAGACCCGAACTCTATGACTTGTCCGTTGGGGACCGGAGTAAGCTTGGGACGTATACATAAAAAGTGGATTTTTTAAAGCCTAAAGGTGTTCTCTTGGTAAGAGGACTTATTGTTGCAACTACCCCTTCACCCGTATGTGGTTGGAGTAGAACATTGCCTTCGGGTCACATTGTGGGAACTAGTACAAGACATGCACTGATGTCTAACACGCTTGTCACCGGTTAAGGAAAGACAAAGGGGTGGTAAACAGTTGTACCTCGGAGAAGAAAAAGAAAGGTTCCTCTGACTCAAGATGTAACTACACTAACTTCAGGGAGGCGTCCCACGGAGACCCCGGGAAGTGTTATTGAGACAGGGAAGTTCAATTACAGCTGTAAAAGACCCTACAGCTGTCAGACTAACGACTCTTACCAGAAGTAAGAGCGTCATCTACGCCGTTTCTCTCGTTCTGGTAGAAGAAATCAGTAATAAATAGAAGTAGTAAAGGTAAAGTTACTGTCAAAACGTTACCACTATGAGTTGAGGGGAGGGACAAACGTCTTAGGAAGTATGAGACTTGAATGTTAGGTCAGTGCCGAGGTGAAACCGCAATAAGATCTTTTCAACAAATACCGTATAAGACTTTAAAGATTATATCGAAGAGGCATGAAAGAGGTGGGGTTTTTCGTTACTGTCTGAAAGGAGAGCATGTTTTCTCGTGGTATTTTGGTGATGTCGAATCCTGAAATCACTTAAGGGGTTTCGTATATAATTATGTAATATCAGAATCTCGATTTTCGAAACTCCTTATTCCGAATTACTAAGTCTGAAATGTACCAATGAAACCCCGACCTTTCACACCCCAAAACCAAACTCACGACCCCGAAGTATAGTGGACTCCGTGATATCGAAACCTCAAAAGTAATTATTACTTGTCGATGTAATAACTTGTAATACACGGTCAGAGACACAATTTCTAACATACGTACAAATTAAGAGTATTGTTTGGATACTTCATTAACACACAAATAACGTTTCTTTGTCTCTGTGGAGACCAATGAAGACCTATGTCTTACTTTATTTCTTCATATCCTTTGACAGAGAGACTGTGTTAGTGTAAAAGGTTTCATGTCCTTATAACTTTATAATTAAATTTCTATGACCAGATTGGTCAACACTGGTCCCAGTACATTATGTTACGTACCGTTGAACCTTTGTCGAAGGGAGTCTTCCCTAACATCCGTGCCTGGGAAGTTCCTATTCTGTAGTCGTAGAGGTATACAAGTCCACTCTTTTTACCTCCAGTCTTTCAAAAAACAAGTTTCAGTGTGTGATCGTCCACCACCGAGATCGTGACCTCGGGGTTGGACAGGTTGAGGTTTAGTTCGTAGGAACACGTTGTAGACGGAGTTAAAGTAGAGCGTACACGACACAAGGGGTTTTCACGTACAAAAAATTCTTAAACTTTAATCGGAAGTCTCGTAGTCCAAATAGACTCCGGACTTAGAGAACCCTTATTAAAGACACTATTAGCGTCCTAACACAACACCTAAACCTGAACCGGAATCCACTGTCCTTCATTCACCTCGTACTGGAGTCACGCAGATTTCGAAAACAACCAATGAGTCTAAGTAATACTTTTCGAGGACCAACACTGTAAAAGTATAGATTCTTTAACGACATAGTTGGAAGGTTCTTTGAGAGTCGTAAGACGTGTCTGGCGATAGATACTAGAAGGGTCTTAGTGGACCCTATGAACAATTTTATCTAACGACCCGGGACTGGACTCAAAGACTAGAACAGTCAACCTCCTCCTGGACTATGAAACGTAAAGGTTGTTTAAGGGTCTCCTACGACTACTACAAGAAGGTCTCTGGTGTAAAATATTTTGTGACGCAATAACCCAATCTGTGATCTCGTACACGTAAGTACGGGGCGGGGGCCGGGGCGGGGCTGATGAGACTCCCAAGGAATGACCAGTTTTCCGGACGAGGAGACCCCTACCAGAGTCGTCCCTATCATTCTTACCCTCCTCACCGGAGTCAAGGAAGTCAAAGACTTACCCTCTATTGTCTTCGTCAGTCCGTGCCAAAAGAGTAGAAGGGTGCAGACATGTGTATACGAAAAAATTTTTTTTAAATAAATTAACCTATTATTAATGAAATATTATGACACCACCCAAAACGGTATGTAACTGTACTTAGTCGGTGCCCACGTGTAAAATTTTTTAAAAGAAAATTTTGGATATTTCATAGAAACGAGGGTATTTTCTGGTCGGAAATGTATAAACGAGGACAAGGACACGGTAAAGGAAAAGAGTTCTTAAAACGAGGACGTTAATGAGAAAAGAGTCCATAGTAATTAAAGAGGGAGTTATGACCTAGTTAAGGTAGTCTTATGTTTATACCAGATTATAAAAGTCAGAGTATTCACGGAAACTAAAAGGGGAGGAGGAGATTAGTGATGGAGTAAAGAGAAAAAAGGAAGTCTTGTTGTGAAGAACTTTTGGAGCAGGGAGAAAGGTAAACGAATGGAGGTATAGGAGAGAACTCGGGTGACGTCAGAAGGTAACGAGTAACGACAGTGAGATGACTATTCATCGAAACCAATTTTGGTGGTCACAGACGGTATAACGAGAAGAGACAACAATGAAATGAACTGGAGAATTATCAAAGGTTATTTTAACTGGTATGGGATAGGGATGTAATTAAAATGTTCTTGGTCGTTTGTCACATTGTGTCTGTGGTATCCTCTTCTTGATGATACACTTTTTTTTTGTCAAAAAAAGTACTCCAAATATGTCCGGAAATCCTAAGAACTTGAGATTTTCAACTCTTTCATTGAAAATACTAGACTTATAAACACGTAGAAAGAATAACGGTGTGACAAGTTTTTAAAAATGGAAGACATATAATTCCTAAAGAACGGTGGACCACAAGTCTTTCCACTTGAAAATAACTATCCTTGAGTGTCAGGGTTATCATAATTTTCGACTGTAGGATCTAATGTTTTTAAAAGATGGTTTTCCTTTTTTGTAGGTTATCTGATGTTTATAAGTTTCTCTGATGTTACTGTAGAGTCGTAAAAACGAAAGGGAATACAGGAAGGGGGACAAAACCATGTATGAGAGGGTGGTAAAGACACGAATTTGTTGAGGATAAATAGAGAACAAGAAGAAAATTTTACTTCATTATGTACATGTGTCCAATTTTAAAGTTTACCAAGATGTTTGAAATATTATTTTTCGTCATAAGGAGACGGTATAAGGAAATGTAACAGTCAAAGATGAAGAATCTTTTTCGTTAAAAATTAAGAAGATCGACGAAAAAGATTATACGGAGGTATAAAGATCTACTGGTAAGAAAGAATTAAAAATTTTAATATCTACAAGAGAAAAAGAAGGATGTTACTTTCTACTCCTAAATGGAGAAAATTCCAGTGTGGGAATCCCAAGAAAGGGTTTGTCGAAAAGAGTAAGAAAAGTTACACGTATCCGACTCTTACAAAGTGTAGAAATTCAAAATGAAGGAAAAACTACTTGTCAAGACAGAAATTTATTAAAGAAAGAAGAACGTAAAATGAGATTCGTGAGTTCTCCTTGGTCCGACGAGGAAATCGTGAAGCGAATCCATAAAGGAGTCGATAAGAATAATGAGTCTTCAAGACGGAAGGTGTTTTGTGATCCTGTACTTGTGTCACAGAGTCAATATTCTGGTGGTGTCAGAAGAGTGTTGGTTCGTCCCTTTCTCCTGACGTACCACCCCCACCCCCACAAGTAAACAAGGTATACATATAAAAAGAATTAGGGAGTCAAAAATCACTCCTTTTAGATGGGAGTCGAAACACATCATAAGGGTCAGGTCTTGAAGGCACTTAGTCAGAAAGGTCACTCATTTCGAGACCAAAAGAAGGTCCTCTCCCTTACTCGTCCTGGCTTGATGGAACTTATAAATACGGACAAAAATAGAGAGGTGAAAACAAAATTATTTCATCATTCTCCCTCATCACTATTTGTATGTACAAATCAATCGGTAAAAATTTATCTTAATTGAGTACAAATAAGAAGTTCCTGTTTGAGTTTACAACATTGGAAAGGACTGGGGTACATGTCTCAATTAACAAGGTAGTATGGATAAGAGTATTGTGAAATATATACCGATATTATCATAAATGACAGAAATAATATTAATAATAATAAACACATACACACACGAGTCAGCGAGTCGTCACCGATTGAGAAACACTCGGATACCTAACATCGGGTGGTCCGAGGAGACAGGTACCCTAAAAGGTGCACTCTTCTGACCTCACCCAACAGTAAAGGAAGAGGTCCCCTAGAAGGGTTGAGTCCCTAGTTTGGACGGAGAGGAAAAAGAGGACGTAACCCTCCACCTAGGAAATGGTGACTCGGTGGACCCAATGTTAATAATATTCAATCTCAGTGAATTAAACTGAGGATTCATTAGGAGAATTCTCGGTAGTAATATGTTTTATGATGTCATAATATATCATATCAAAGAAAAAGTAACATCTAAACTTTTTGAATAAACTTGGATATCTTTACTTAAAAATAGAAGATCAATCATGGACTTTAACTCCGAATTTACCAGAAAATTTTGTAAGAATAAACTGAAATTCCCCAGAACTTTATCACAGACTTATATGGAGGTAGGTATCTACATCGAGGTAGGGTTTCTTACAAATGGAATTCTGTGAGACGTCGGTCCAAAATAACAATTGAACTCTAACTCTTATAAAGACCGAGTCGGTACGTTGGTTGAAACTTTTCTCCTTCGTCCAAACGAACTTTTCTTCCCACTACCCTAGTTTCTTTGTCATGAATGACCAATACACCTTATACACTATACGACGATATCACTGTCTCTTCTAGGTTCTTACACTATCAAAATTCCGTGGTATCGACTAGTTGTCATAGTTTTAGGTTCAGGTTTATTTAATAAAAGGGATCTTTTTCCTTTATATTAAGGTGATGTACGGTTCATTATACGGTCCGAGAGATGTAATACTAGACAAAATGTCAACTCCCTAAACTTCGAGTCTTTCGGGTTCTAGTTGATTGGTTTTTAACTTAGGAAAAGACTCGTGGAAGGAAGAATGTCATTTACAGAAACGAGACACGATAATAACATGGGACTTGTATAGAAATAGAATTACGAATAGTATAAGTATAAGTTTACTGTGACACAAATAAAAAGACAGAAGGGGGTGACGTCTCGAGGAGTTCCCATCCTTGTCACAGAATAAGAGGTCATGTTTGAGAACTTGTTCTTTCGAGAGTTATTTAACAACCTGACGGTTAAACTCGAGTCTTAAGTTCAGGTTTAGATAGAACAAGTAGTTTGTGTCCGTGTATGGGTCTATAGTTCTATCGATGAGACGAAATTCTTTGGAAACCCTTCCTTTTTATTCGTAAAGACTTTTGAAATCGTCTAAACCAAAAAATATAACTCTTGACTACAAAACCTTTGAAAAGGATGGTTGACTTTTATCTTCTTTTCTCATTTGACTTTTTAATTCCGAATCTGTATGTAGTTTCATCTCTACAGTTCCTACACCAACGAAAGAAAAGGTCCCCGGAATACCCACACGTAGTAAAATTTAGGTGTAACGTTTAACCTTCTTTTTAGGACAACCGACGTCGTTGACGTCTTTACCTTACTGGACCTACAGACAGGGGACCTCCTACCCTTGATACCCGTACTCGACGGGTTGTAGTGGTTACGTGAAGGGGTCTTACGGTCAGTGTCAAGTCCACTCGGTCTACAGTAAGATCCCAGAACCACGGACTTTGAGGTTTTCCAGTCTCCAATTTCGGGATCTTGCTTCCACCGACCTGTTGAAGATCTGACAGTCTTAACAGTAGGATTTATTCTTTTCGGACAGGAAACAAATAGAACTTTACGGTTTGGTAAAATTTATTCCCGTTCGAAAAATAGAAACTGTAACCCATACAACAGGAAAAGATGAGACCCACACAGGAATGTCACGGGTCGTACTTAAGGACCTTGGGAGACGTACTTAGGAGAAATGGGAAGTTCAAGAAGTACTGAGTACCTAGAACCGGAGGTAACCCCGACCAAAATAGAGTCTTCTGAATGGAGTTCCCTTTCTACCTTATGGACGTCCTTCTTCTTTTTTTTTTTGAAATTTTTTACAGGACTGTCGACGAAAAGAATGAAAAGAGACAAAAGGAGTTTAAAAATATATGGGCTATAGACCCCCCTTCTCCGGCCCCGGTACGAAGGTTCTATGACGAATGAGAACGGGGTAAAATTCTGTTTAAGTCATGTCACTATGACATGGGAGACGGAAAACTCGGGTGACTGGTCTATAATGACCCGTAGTCGTAAGTGTAGTCGAAATCAAGTAGATTGAGTCCGGTACACGACGATCGTTAACTAACGAGAAATCGGGTACCCCTAGAAAATGACCATCTAAAATAGTTTGTAACTAAAATGTACAGAAGGGAAAATAACATTCACTATTTAGATGACTATAAAAATTGGAGTTCCTCCTTTAGTGAATTTAATAACAAGAACGAACCAGAAGTAGATGATAAGGTATTAACTAATAGTCACATAAATTCCGTTGGTTCCATTACTCTCTACTTTTCCGATGTTGAAGTGGTGTACTTCGAGGGGAAAGGACCCATCGAGTAGATTGGAGGTGTTGTATCCTTAAGTACGATAATCATAACCGAAACCTAACCGTATCTCTCTTAGGTTACGACGTATATTTGTATACGGAGGTCAGGCAGTCAAAGAAAGAACATATAATAAAACCAATAAACAACAATAACAATGACAAGGAAAAAAAAAAAAAAACGTCACGACCCAGAGGTAACGACGTGTATCCGTAATAGATCAACGTCACTCGTCTCCGATGAGAAATCAATACGAGACGTCCGAAGAGTAACACCACCGAAGAGAGCAAGGTTTTGTGAACAATGACCAAGAATAAACTCCCATAACAAAGGACAATTCAAAAGAGTCCGGCACTGACTAAATAGTGAGTACATACAAATGGAAACCCGGACTACCTCGTCATCCGTAGGACGAATGAGAAGTAACGGTAAAGATGTAGTAATAGGATAGGAGGAAGGATTTTATGGGGGGTCAAAATTTCAACTACGACAATTTTGTACGACAGACGATGGGAGGACCAAAACCAGTAAAAATAGAGACCCAATTATGGGGAGTAAGGAACTTCTAAAAACCGTCAACCGAGTGATTGTGATGAGAGACAGGGATGAAGACAACATTAAGAATCGGTGTATCTACTGTGAAGGCCATAAGTTCGGAGGCTCAAGAAACTGGAGGAGAGAAACTTATCAGATAGAAAACACAATTGAAAACCGACACGGAACAGAAGTGACGGTACACGCCCGAAAGAGGTCAACGCTGCTCACGTCCGACGAGAGATCAACGTCACGTGTCCGAAGTGAGACACTACCGAAGAGAACAACCTCTCGCACGTGAGAACCCAAGAACCCGAAGTCATCAACATCACGTGTCCGAATCGACGAGAGTCCGTACACCCCAGAAGGGGTCGGTCCCTAGTTTGAGTACAGGGGACGTAACCGTACACCAAAGGATTGGTGACATGGTGGTCCCTTCATGGTTATCAGATAGAAGATGCATTGAATCGGTACGTTGGGGTTCCAGTATGGGACTTGGGAAAGTAATGGTTATTGACGAGGAAGAAATGTCAGTATTAAAGTTCGTCGAGATTAATGGTGGTGGTCGGAATGATCTAATAAAATAGACTATACGCATAAGGTCATTAAGGATCTGGGGTAATCCTTAAAACTAGGACAGTGAAAAAGTAAGAACACCATCGGAGTAAAAGGAGGAATAGGTCTAATCTAAGGAACCATGTAGTAATATTAGTGATGAGACGTTTGTATGAGTTGAGGGAGAAAGGGAATCAATATAAGTGTATCGTTTTGGAATAGGAATCATTAAGCCAGACTGAAAGATTAATGAGTCACGAGTGTGAGTGTGTCACTCGTATAACCGCTCTTTGTGCTGGTACTATTGACCAGAATAAATTCAAGTGCTGGCCATTAGAGTTCACCCGGGTAACATGACAGGTATGTAGTCGATGTAAAGAGATCAGGTACGAAGGAAAGTGAGAAGATTTAATGACAAAGTGTAACGGAAAGGAATTTTGAAAGATACGAAAGAGGGGAAGGAGTGGATGTCGGATCTCGGAACGAAGGACAAGTGACTCTTATGTCTTCGTTAGTCTTCTCTTAGAGGTTTTGAGACAGCAGTATAGACGGAGACAGATACGGGTAGATGAGACAGACGGACAAGGGGATAAGAAGAAACACGAAGACAGATCCAGGTTCGTGAGGTAAACGAGAATTCTTGGATAAGGAAGAGAAAATGGATCCTTAGTGGGGTCCTTAATAGAGGAGAGAGGACGTAGTGTCTAAAAACACCTAATAAGGATCCTCATATGGTCGTGTAACAAAATAGAAAGTGGACTCTGTTTTATTTTGTTTTTTTGTATGAACGACTGGGATGTACGGAGAGGACAGATGGTGGGATAAAGAGACTCTCTCATCTTTATTCACCATCTTAATTCTTTTTACGAGTTTTCTTACAATATATAAATAGAAGAGACGAAGACGAGAATAAGAAGGAACTTAAGTGAGCTCAGTCCGTCAGTAGGGAGGTCATGACTTTGTCGAGACCATGACCAGTGATTGTGACGACGACGATTCAGTGAAGTCAACACAGGCTGAGACACGTTGGGGTCTCTGCCGTCGGGTAGTCCGAGGGGACAGGGACCCTAAGAGGTCCGTTCTTGTGACCTCACCCAACGGTAAAGGAAGAGGTTACGTACTTTCACTTTTCACTTTCACTTCAGCGAGTCAGCACAGGCTGAGGATCGGTGGGGTACCTGACGTCGGGTGGTCCGAGGAGGTAGGTACCCTAAAAGGTCCGTTCTCATGACCTCACCCAACGGTAACGGAAGAGACCCAGTGATTACCATTGGTAAGGATTTAGATCAAAAGTTCAGTCTTAAATGAACTAGATAGTTGTCATAAACAATGACGACCAGTGAGAGAGAAAGTTTGTGGAAAAAGTAGAATAAGGTGCTGTGACAAGAGAACCAAGAGGAGAAGGAACCGGGGAGGAGTCAGAGGAAATGACAGAGGGGTGGTGAAGCGTTGGATTTTAAGATCTCATGGGTCCCGAGTCAGTAGTTTGGTGAAGAGATAGACATAAATGAGGGGACTATTAACGTAACAAAATTATTAGTAGATATATGATTGTTATAAGTTTAAATATAGAGGACGGGTTTGAAAAGGAGAGTTGAGGTCTAAATGTACAAATTGATGGAAAAGCTATAACGGAGAATCTATAATTATCTGTAGAGTCATCCTAAAGAATGGAGAGTTCGGGGTGGGTTTGGACGAGGAGAACACATCTGAAGGGATAGAGGCGTATATCGTTCGGATGGAATTTTTGGAACCTCAGTAAGAAAAAAAAAAAAAAAAGTATAGGAAGGACGTAGAAAAAAAAAAATAAAAAAATAAAAAAATTAAAATTTTAGAAATTAAGAATGTACGCAAGGGTTTGTACTAAGAAGAGAAAGAGTGGGTCTAGGGGGTCTAGATTAGGTACCCGTTTAGGACAGTGGAAACGGAAATCTTGTATCGGTTTCAAGTAAATGAGAGTAACAGAGATGACGTATAATGAGACTTGTCTAATAGAAAGTGTTTAATAATGTCACTGGAGGATTGACGAAGATGGAATTTCAGACAAGAGATACGACGACGGTCAACAGTTTAGTCTAGTATGTGGAAGTTTTCGGGAGTTCACCGAAGAGTAGAAAGGAGTACCGGATCTTCCGAGACGGGTAAGACCAAGGGATCATAGAGAGACTGGAGTAGAGGACACTCAAAGACCGAACGAGTAAGGTAAGATACATGCGACCGGAGACGGGACGGGAGTTTTTGAAGTTTATACAAGGGTGGAATCGAATCGTGAACGACAAGGAAAACGGATCTTACGCGAAGGAATCAATGTAGATTCCGAACGAGAAACCAAGGAAGTCCAGAGATAAGTCTACAATGGAATAATTTGGGGTACACCGAGTCTACCATTTCTTAGACGGACGTTACGTCCTCTGAGTCCAAGCTAGGGACCCAGTCCTTCTAGGGGATCTCTTCCTTTACCGTTGGGTGAGATCATAAAACAGTAACAAGTCAGCGAGTCAGTACAGGCTGAGAAACACTGGGGTACCTGACGTCGTGCGGTCCGAAGGGACAAGAAGTGGTAGACCTCGAACGAAGTTGAGTACAGGTAACTCAACCGTAACTCAGGTACGGTAGACTGGTAGAACAGGAGACAACAGGGGAAGAGGAGGACGGAAGTGAGAAAGGGTCGTAGTTCCAGAAAAGATTACTCAGTCGAGGATGTGTGGTGGGATTTCTTAACTCGAATGAAACAGACGACAAAGGGAAGTCGGGAAAAGGACTTCTCTCTACAAAACCATCCTGAGGTAACTCTTTTGTTAAGTTAATTAGAAATCAGTCGGAGTCCAAAAGAATGACCTCTTGTCCAACATTCGGACGTCTATGATCGCACTATTTCTATGGTCTCCTGAATGGGACCACCGAGTCACCACTCCTTAGGTGGACGGTTACGTCCCCTGTCCAAACTAGGGACTTGGTCCTTCTAGGGTGTACGGCGTTTCGTTGATTCGGGTACACGGGGTTGATGACTCGGATAAGAGACTCGGGGACACGACACTGATGACTTTACTTTCACGGAGCTTAGACACGAGGTGTCATTCTCTTCGGTGGTGTTACTCTTCGGACGAACGGTGTTGATCTCTTTTCGGGTGTGTCGTTACTTCTAGGTCGGGTCGGTTTTCTTTTACGTATTTCTTTATTTTAATAAAATTTTTAATTTCTATGGTCTTATGTGTCCTGACGGTGACAAAAAGTCGAAAATATAGTTACACTGTCTTCATGAATCAGACTATGCCCAGTATGACATTTTCTTTGGTCAATACCCAACTGGTTCCTATAATGGAGTGACGAATAGAAAAGGAAACCGAAGACATCTTCGTCAACCTTAGGAACATTGACTCGTCGACTCGTAGTGATAGGGAGGAGGGAGAGTACATCGAGACCCAGAATCCTCTTTAACCAGAAGTCAGTATCTAGATACATCTTTCCAAGAAGGGTATCTCCTGTCCCTGTGTAATTTTCGATGGGTTATTTCTTCTTTCTGTTACTTATGGGTCTGTTTACCGTCTCAACGACGGGAGTGATTGATATGTGATAACAAGACGGACAGGGTAGGACTTCTTCTGTGTCCTCAATCTAGAAGTCTAATGGGTAGTGACTTGACGACGTAGAAAAAAGGAAAGAGGTCTAAGAAATAGGTCTGGCTCTGCCTGCCACAAGTGATCTCGGTAGCTCCCGGCACTCAACGTAACCGTCCTGTCGGTGAATGTCGCTTAGTAGTCGTCACTACATATATGTCGAGGACGCACGGTCGCCCTTTCACTCTCCGATGAGAAGTTAAGGGTTCCGGTTGGTGACACCGAACCATTCACATGAATAGGATGAGATTCTTAAAGTCTCGGGTCAGAGTGGAGTACAGTCCGGACTCACTCGGTAGAGGTATCCATGGTCGTTGTGTTGATGGGAAACCTGTCAGAAGTAGGTCTAGAAAACCCCGGAACTGATCCCGGAGTCCCATATCGGACTCGGTGAACATATACAAGAGTCGACTTCATGTCATTAGAGTTTTTCTCCATAAAGATAACAAAGGACTCAAACCCCTCCCCTTTCCTCGATTATTTAGATTTCCTCATGATTGTTTTGGTAATCTGTAGTCAAGTATCTGAGAATCGTCAATGACTTGTTGTAATCTTAGATGAGACTTTAATGTACAAAACGATTTTTCCGTACTTGAAACTTTGAATTTAGTGAGACATGATCATCGAGTCTGACAGACGTAAACAGTGGTTCGACAGAAGGAAAGGAGTAAGGAAGGAAATAGTAGTATCTTAAAAGGTAGTACTCAAATTTGAGAGGAGATCGGAAGAAACTCAGACAAGAACTGAAACAATGTCTTACGTATAAGGTATGATGTGTGAATATTTTATTATAAGTAAGAGACTCAGAATTTTGTTATCGTATGTAAAAATAATAGTAGAGGATTAAGGGATGGAGATAGGGAGTAGGGTATAGAAACAGAAAGTGTTCTCGGACGACTTAGACATACACACGGACAGAGAGAGAACTTTCAAAAACCGGTTTGAGTGACATCCAGTGATGGACGTTAAGGGTGACTAATAAAAAGGAGAAGAGACTAGATTATGAAAATTTTGTATTTAGATTGTTCACACACTTTTTATGTGTGGGGTAATATTTGTTTCTAGGTTTAGTTTTGTTGTGACTTAATGGTACAAAGTCAACAGTTTATACTTAAAAAAATTTATTTCTATTGACCAAAACCACATCCTCTCCGATGTAACCTATATCATTAGAGTATATAATGACCATCCTTATATTTATGAATGACGTCAAGTCGTTGTGAATAGTTTTCGGAAATTTTATTTAAGTATCGGGAACTAGGTCCTTAAGATATAGATCCTTAAATAGGACTCGATATTAATTGATTCTTACATGTATTTCAATACTCCAAATAATCTCGTACTTGTATATTGCATATCTACTCTTTTTAATTTTTGTTATTACAGGTCGTTATCCCCTGACTAACTCGGTTACCTATCATGTGTATAAATTACCTTACTATACATTAGTAAAAATTATAATACCTTCATATAAATTACCATACCTTTTTGTAAATGTTACTTAATAATTCACCTTTTGGATTAATATTTTGTTATTAATATTATGTAGTAAAAATAATTTTAATAAATCCTTTCAGATCTCTATGTATAAAAAGTATTTTTATACTTTAATCTTTATTACCAATAGAGACTAAAAATAAAAGATAAAATAGACATAAAAGATATTAATAAGGATATTAAAAATACAAATAATTAGGACAAAGGACTCTTGGATAATACACGGTGCATCGTCCGACCCGTTTCGTTGATGTTTTTACATATTCTTTGTCAGTGACAGGAGTTTCTCGAGTCTTTATTATGTATTTTTCTAGTAATATTTTGTCAATTTTTCTTTACTGTTCTATCTTTATTTGTGTCTTCCTTTTATAAACTCGATATACGAAACGTCCCGTTTCGATATACGAAACACATATAAATACAGGGAAGGGGTAAATATTCACAAACCATCAGTAGGTAATACGGATTCCATTTAGGTTTGAAGAATCTTACCGTAAGTTTCGAGAATTGTAAGGTCTGAGGTGGAAATGTCCGATAGAGATCGGTGTATTGGATTGAGATGTGTTTTGATAAACGGTATGAGACTTCTACAATAGGTCTTATGAAAAATACGAAAATGAATGTACGGAAATAAATATACAAGAGAAACGGTCCCTACGGAGAAAGACAAAAAGATGGATAAATTTTATAATGAACGGGATGTTTCGTATATCGAGTTTATAAAAGAAAGACACATATAAAGATAGAACAGTAAAGAAAAATTGACAAAATATTACTAGAAAAATACATAATAAATACTCGAGAAACTCCTGTCATTGGCAAAGAATATGTAAAAACATCAACGAAACGCGTCGTACGATGGACCGTGTATTATCCAAGAGTCCTTTGTCCTAATTATTTGTTCACTCCGGAAGGAGATATTTTCATCAAATAACGACGTAATCCAAGGACTCCAAACACAAGTCTTTCTCCATATTGTCAAATAATAGGATCAAGAAACGGGGAGAGATGTGGTTTGGTGACATGACTCCGACGTCACATAGAGGAACCTCCATCATGGACACTGAATAAGTTGAAATATAGGGATTTTCTATTTTATGTTAAAGACCATGTGTTATCTACAGTCCAGTTTAAACTCCTGGACTTGACTTATGCCAGAGGGAAACAGTTTGTGTTCAAAAGGACTAAACTTTTAAATTGAGTTAGTTTTATAGAAGAAGAGTAGACTATCTCGTACACGGATGTCGGACACGAGCCCAACTACGGGACGCAAGGGTACCAATGGGTTTTCTCCGGGAGTCTGAGTGTCACCGGTAATAGTTATGAGAGTCCAACGTCGTCGTCGCCGTCGACCTTTAGATGTTCGTAGTCTTCTTTCCATATCACTAGTCCTCGGTAGAGTTGACGAATCCGACTACCCCAAGAGTCCCTGATGTTCCGGGTCCTGAATTAAAAGTAAGTCAAAGGACCACACCGTCCCCAATCCCCTAAGGTCCAGTAAGAGGAAAGACACACCTTAGGGAGAGAAATGGAGATATTTAGAGTCAAAAGAATAGACATTTTACCCTTATTATTACGACCGGACGGAGAGTGTATCCTGTCAACCTAGGTGACTCTAGACCATACTCTTCTGGGAAAAATTTGACATTTCGACACAGATGTATGCACACGATAGCCGTCCGTCGGGTTTACGTAGGGTGTGCCGGAGTATCACCGACTACTCGACCACTGGTCAGAGGAGTTGGGTTCCGTTCGAAATGAAACTCAGAGTCCCGGTGGCGGACTTCCTCCGACTACTCCTCTGACTACTTCTCTGGTTCGTCCCTGTCTCTCGTCACACACATATAGGGAGAGTTTTTGAAACTGGACGAATAAAGGTCTTGACAACGTCTCCCCTTGGTGTTGGTAGTGTTTGGATCTTCCGACCCACCCGGTGGGAGACCTAGGTTAACCGACGGACAAAGAGTGGAACTGACTCCGGACGGCGGACTTACTACTACCGATAGACCTTCACAGTCCATGTCCCCAGTCGGACTCCCTTCGGGTCTGATGGGAAGCCTCGGGCGAAGGAAGGGTACTGTCTCAGACAAAATGGGGAGAACAAGAGAATAGATTTGACCTGGAGGGGACTCACCAAAGGAACCCTAACGAGGAAAGACTAGAAGGAAGGGGCGAGACACCTGACCGAGACAGGACAAGTGGGTAAAATGGAACGGTCGAAGTCGAAAGGAAACGAGGACAGTGAAAGGATGGAACACTTACAGACTTCTCATTAGGTTTCCCTTGTCTTTCCTGGTCTCCCTAAACTCTTCAGTCTCCGGTCCAGGAGTTCTGTCAGACCTTTACATTTTCTCGAACGTAGTCGTCACACACATAGGGAACGTTAATGTATTATGAGAGTGCAAAGGGAACTTGTCAGAGGGACCACCATCAAAACATGGTTAAAATGTTTTCTCTTTATTTTCCCTCCATTAAATCATCTCAGAGTTTAATTGTCCCTGAACTCTGTTTTAACTAAGAAAAAAGGAAATACGATAGTGACATAACATTTGTACGTATATAATGCCATAAATCGTGTGACGGTATTTTAAACAAATGTTCACAGAGACGATCGGAAAGTTCAAGGACTTTTGTCGTCAATCCCGTTATTGAGAGAAAATTATCAGAGGGAATTTGTAAATGCTTTACCTATTACCCTCCTTCGTTTCTTTAATTCTGAGACCGAAAATCTAGACACGAGAAGAGGACTTTGAATCTTGGGTTTCCACCTCCTATTTTGCATTGTTATTGTAATTTCAACGTTTATAGTGTTTTCATTATCAAATTGACCTACTAAGTCTATAGAGACCCATCTCTATGTTCTCCACCGAAGTTACGCTCTGTCCCGATGACACAGAAAGGAGAATAGGGGACTTTTTCCTTAGTAGGAGGAACCAGAGAAAGTAGACGTATTACTGTGAATCTGCAGAATTCTTGGACTCCAACATGAACCCTAAATAAGTGGTGTTTGTAAACCGAGGAATGTGTATGGCCTGTCACCTCTACGGATTCCGTTTTACTATTTCAGGGAAAGGATCTTCCAAGAATGTAAGACTACTTCTCTGTCTGTGTTTTTATCTAGTAACATCATAATGTATTGTAAGATTGTCTTCTGATCATACTGACATAAAAAAAGGTCGACCGGATCGGTCAAGTATAAAATCCTTCCTCAATTAGAAATCTTGGTACATATTGTAAAAAATCATACAAAAATAAAAAATAAAAGTCATATAATGACAAGACCAAAAAGTAAATCGAAGAAACACAATCAATAACTGGTTCGACATAGGGTTTCACACGTAACCACCCTCTCCGTGTTTTTAGGTACCCTGGACTGGATTGTTTAGACCACGGGATAACAGGAGTCTATACTTACTTTCGTCTGGGGGACACATGGTCGTACACGGACACCGACGTCCGACGGGTTTGTCGTCACTCAGGATGGACAGTAACCGGTACCTTCAACGAGACTACCCCTACCCAGTTGTCTCCCACTACGGACTTCCGGAGATACGTGTCCTGTTCCACACGGCATTACTCCTCGTTGACGACTCAGCTGAGGTCCTCGACGTCGACCTGCTACTCGATCACGTTTGTGACGTCTTTGTCACGTAGAATGATGATCTTCCATTCATCTCTTCCCTGACAACCGTGTCTCAGAATCCGTAAACTGAGGTCCAAGGGGAGAGATTATCTCGTGTTCGCGTCGTTGTAAAGACTGAAATTTCACATTACTTCCAAGGGTACCGATCGCTCGTGAACACCCCGGGACCTCGAGTTCCAGTCCGTCCGTTTATTTTCGCGTGTCTATTTGTTGACCGACCAAATAGAGGAAGGACGTCCTCCGGGGAAGTCGCCGGACCCTCTTCAGTAGGTGGCTCTCTCACAAGGGTACGTGTGGAAACGGTTCATGAACAAGAGTCGAGACGACGGCGTACTAGGTCTGGACAGGATATTCAATCGGAATGCACGGTACTCCACCCATCGGAAAAGGGTCGGGTTTACGGAGGTGGTTTCGTCTTCGGAGAACCAAACAGAGTGAAAGAAAAGAAAGGGAGAAAGACACAAGATAACCTGGACGGTAACCGGACGGGATTTTACCAAGTCTATAAAAGGATACTAGATCCTGAGGATCGAACAAGGGACCGACGTAAGAGTCACTCAACTTCTTCGGAGACTCTAAAATTGTCTATGTCTTATAGGTTCCGGACTCGGAGAAACAAGTTCCCGGTCAAACCGTCGAAGTGTTTCCCAAACTCGGGAAGGTATATATTGACTCTTTACCAAGGGCCCGTATCCAGTGGTCTATGTAGATCCCTTCATCTTCATTCAGAAAGACATAGTTCTGAACTCTTGTTACTCGATACCCGTAGGACAGAGGTTTGTTCTCATCTTAGGAACCAAGTCCGTCCATCAGGAGAACCTACGTCGTCTACCATGTCTTCTTAAATTCAATCTGATATTCCGACTCTCTCGCGGAGTCGAACTGGTCTTTCCTGACGACTCCTAATGAACCGTATATAAAGAATATGAAATTGTTTATTAGAATACTGAAAACTTGACAAAAGTCATTCTTGACAAGTCGAACTCAAGAAGGTTCACGGGTCCGTGAGTGGAGTATACTTCATGTCATGAGTATCCAAAATTTTGGAAACTCCCAGGAGTAATTGGGAAAGGAAGGGTAAAGGAGGGGTCGTTTCTTGTTCGAAGAGATTCCACCGAGTCTTACCGTTCCCAGACCCATCATCAACTACTGAGAGGGACCCAGAAGATCCAATGGACAAGATCTTTTGAGTTGAAGAAGTCCGCTGTGAAGGGTGGGAGTGGTATACCATAGACACCACGGGTCGGCAATGGGAGCGACCAAGTGCGAACCTGTGAACCTTAGTGTCGTCACACTTGACCGGAGGTGGTACGACTGACGACGGTTTCCACTCGTATCTATCTACATTCCAAGGTCGTGGGGGTCATACGGACGAACCAGTACTGGATGGTTTCCGAATCGGACTCAGAGGACTTCTTCTCTTCGATAAGCTGAAGAGAATTCGTGAATCTCACCATCCCTAGGAGTGAAACTAATGACGGATAATGTTATTTGTGGACTCAGGTTCAGTCTCAAAACGGTATCGATGATTAACATCCTGAGAACTCTTGTCTCTTATCTAGTAGAAATTCCATCGAAGACCTCTTCCGTTACCGTGGGGTGAGGTCATGAGAACGGACCTTTTAGGGTACCTGTCTCGTCGGACCATCGTCAGGTACCCCAGCGATTCTCAACCTGTGCTGACTCGCTGAAGTGAAAGTGAAAAGTGAAAGTACGTAACCTCTTCCTTTTCCGTTGGGTGAGGTCTCAAGAACGGACCTCTTAGGGTCCCTACCCCCTCGGACTGCCCGACGACAGATACCCCAGCGTGTCTCAGTCTGTGCTGACTTCACTGAATCGTTCCATTGAAGATTTAGATTGGAAGGTATACTATTTCAGTGAAATGTAAAGATTAGGAGACCAAATTTTTAGATATTTTACCCCTAGTAACAGTTACTGGACAGTCGAAGGGTCCTGGTAACCTTCTAGGTCACTCACTACCTTGAGGTTTAGAGTCTATACTCTCAAATACTAAAAGGATCCCGGGGACCAGTTTTTTATTCTGTCAGGTCTCACTGAGTCCAAAAATTCGAGTGTAGGAGGTACAATCGATACATCTAGAGTAGTGTTTCTCTTCATTTTTATTCGGGGTCTCTTCAATATTATTTTATGATCGACGGTACCTGACATAAAAAGACTATCGTCCTTTAATGTGCCCAAAAAAATTCGTGAAAAAAATTTAAATTTTATTGCAATACAACACAGAAGAATATCATCTTTCTTACATACGAGTAACCTCTTTTCCATTTTCTATGTCTGTTTAGTTATATTTTTACTAAAAATTTTTTGTCATTTTTTTTTAACTTGTTTATACTAGTCCGTCAAATGTCTTTTCTTCCATGTTTACTCAAAATTTGTTAATTTTTACGGACCGGAGTGAACTCTTTATGTTTAAATTTAATTCTATTGTAAAAAGTATTTAGAATAACCTTTTTTATTATTTAAACTGTTATCTGTAGGTATACCCTTCACCCCCACCGTCACCGGACAGTACCTCATAGTCTAAGGTTCGTCCTATTCCTACGGTGTCTAGGTTCTACGAATGACTTTGAGTTCGTATTCTTTATTCTTCTTTTAATATGGTTCCGTGTAGTATTAGTTTAACGAATTTTGGGCACTAATTTCTCTTTTTAGAATGAATTTACGTTGACGTCCCTTTTTTTATGTGTGATATATGATTCCTATTTACTATTCATACTCTCATCCAAAGAGTAATCCTCGTCATATTCGGTCTTCTGTCACCTCTTTTTAGAAATTTAATGAGAATTTTTTAAAAAAACTGGATCTTAAGATATGGTCACTTTTATAGAAAGGTTTTTTTTTCCATTTTCCTTAAAGGACCGTCAGGTCACCAATCCTGAGGTGTAAAGGTGACGTCCATCGTACCCAAGTCATGGACCAACTTCTTGATTCTGGGGTGTACGATACACCGTACCGACTATTTTATTTTACTACAAATTTTTTTCGACTTTATCCTACTCCTCTCTTCACCCTCCTCCCAAGTCCTATCCCCTGTGTACACATGGGTACCGACTAAATACAGCTACATACCGTTTTTTGCGATGTTACAAAATTTCATTAATCGGAGGTTAATTTGATTTATTTATTTATTTAAAAAATTTCGACTTTATTTTTAGAAAAGGTCTGCTGGTGTCAACTTAATCTTTAGTTATTATTTTTAGGTGAATTCAAAATCTTTAATTTGAGATGTGAAGGTACATTGAGTGACTTGTTTCCCTCTTTTTGTCTTTTTT
The DNA here is from genome assembly GCA_006410555.1 of Capra ibex. Lineage (NCBI taxonomy): Eukaryota > Metazoa > Chordata > Mammalia > Artiodactyla > Bovidae > Capra > Capra ibex. Next base: position 13,167,392 of record SJYO01007492.1, on the reverse strand, counting down.
TTAATTATCTTTTATAAAATTTGACTTACTTTTTCATGTTGTAAATTTTTAAACACCTAATCCCGATTTCGAAATGAATCTTCCTTTAAAAATCGTGAATTATGGATATACACTTTTCTTCTTTCCAAAGTTTAGCTGCTAGGGTCTAAGATTGTATTCTTGGGTCTCTTCTTCTCGTTTACTTTGGATTTTATTCATTTTCTTTCTTTTATTATGTATAGTCTCGTCTTTAGTTTATTTTATATCTTTTTTTCTTTTAGTTACTTTGTTTTTCGACAAAGAAACTTTTCTATATATTTTAACTTTAGAAACAGGTCTGACTAGTTCCTTTTTCCTCTTCTGTTTCATCGTTAAAATTCTTACCCTTTTCACTGNATGTGGTAAATTTTTAAACACCTAATCCCGATTTCGAAATGAATCTTCCTTTAAAAATCGTGAATTATGGAGAAACACTTTTCTTCTTTCCAAAGTTTAGTTGCTAGGGTCTAAGATTGTATTCTTGGGTCTCTTCTTCTCGTTTACTTTGGATTTTATTCATTTTCTTTCTTTTATTATGTATAGTCTCGTCTTTAGTTTATTTTATATCTTTTTTTCTTTTAGTTACTTTGTTTTTCGACAAAGAAACTTTTCTATATATTTTAACTTTAGAAACAGGTCTGACTAGTTCTTTTTTCCTCTTCTGTTTCATCGTTAAAATTCTTACCCTTTTCACTGTAGTGTTGTTTAAGATTTCTGTTGAAATACGATTATTTAAGTTGTTATATTTACTTTATCTGACTAAAGAACTACCTATGTTTGATGGTTTCGACTGAGTTCTTGTTTATTCTTAATCCATCCGTATATGGGTTTTCTTAACTTTTGTACCTGAATTTGTCTATAAACATGTGGTCATAATTATCACCGTAATAAGTGTTAACGGTTTTCAACATTTATTGAGTTCATAGACAGTCGTCTACTTACCTATTTGTTTGACATCATTTATATATGTTACCTTATAATAAATCGGTATTTTTCCTTACTTTAAGATTATGTACAATGTTGTACCTACTCGGAACTTTTGTAATTCACTTTATTTGGTCTGTGTTTTTCTGTTTTGTAACGTACTAAGGTGAATATACTCCATGGATCTCATCGGTGTCACTTTTTCATCGTCATCTATGATTATTACCAACTTGTAAACTACTCCTTGTCCTATAAATGTCATTCAGGGGATGTATACTTGCACAAGGTAACGTTCTTGTGTAAGTATTCAGCTTAAACAAGTATTCAGGTTGTTTCAATCGGATCCATGGGTTGATTGTGTTGATCAAGATATCATGACATTATCTAAATACGAAAAGTATGCTATCGTGGATTCTTTTTTTTAATTTGTAAAAATTAGAATGTCATGCTATGGAATTTTTCATGTCATCATGTATGTCAAGTCGACCGTATGTCCCCGACCGTAGTTCACTTGGTCGTTCTTCTCATGATTGACCTCCATCCTCTCCTCTATCCTCTACCGTCTCGACTTCTTACTAGTCGTTATCCTCTGTCTCCTGTTCCTCTTTAAAGTGAGTATGGATTACAAATGCCTTACATGTAAGTATACAAACTTTCAAGTTTGAACTTCCAAGTACACACCCCCTGAATGACATGTATCATGACATGATACATGAATGACATGTATCTTAGAGAGATGTTTCATAATGATAAATAGTCAGTATTCTCCTTCTTCATATTAATGGTATCTCATCCATTTGGACCGTCTATAGTAAAATTATTACACCGGTGTTATAACGTAGTATTTAAATATCTCGATCGTACATCTGACCTCCTTTTCGAGTATCTCGTCTTTCATCTTATCTCTCCCATCCCTTTCCTCTTCAATGATATATCACTCATATCTCAAAGTCTACTAATTTTTCAAGACCTTGACCTATCACCACTACAAACGTGTTGTTACACTTACATAAATTACAGTGACTTAACATGGGAATTTACGAGTTTTACCATTTAAATACATATAAAATGGTGTCATTTTTCTTATTTATCTTCACTTCAAGTCTCTTTAACTTAATCATCAATTTTTAGAAAGTGACCATTTAAGATGGTTTGTAAATTCCTTTTGTATTGTTAAGATATATTTGAGTTTCTTTTAACCTTCTCCTCCTTTATGACGGGTTGAGTCAGACACTTTAGTAGTAATAGGTCTATGGTTATGGTCCGATAAAACGGTTTTCGAAATCGAAACAAAGTCCAAGTTTCTTAAGTAATTGTTTTCTTTGGGGAGCAATGTGTGTTTATTTCTTAAAGTCATAAATTGTCTCCTAATGAATTAAAGTTATATGTTAGTAATTGTCTTTTCTCTTCATCTTTGTCATCTCTTCTCATTGTGGTGTATGTAGTGGTTTAACCCGACTGGTCTTAGGTCTGGACTTGTCGCACGACCCATCAGGGTTCATTGCCGTCAGACCTCAGGGTCAAACCTTTTCCAAGGCCCGTCACACAGGGGAGGTGTCCACTCTGAAGTTTAACGTCAAACCCCCCAAGGATGAATTTTAGTGTCCGACGTTTGACTATAGTCAAACACACGTTTTTTACGTTGAGACCAAAATGAAATTTGAAAAATGTTACGACAACAAAATAGAACACTCAGAACCCTAAACCCGAAGGGACCACCGAGTTTACTATTTAGTAGACGGACATTACGTCCTCTGGGCCCAAACTAGAGACCCAACCCTTTAGGGGACCCCTTCCTTTACCGTCGGGCGAGTTCATAAGAACGGACTTCTTAAGGTACCTGTCTTTGGACCGCTCGATATCAGGTACCTCAGCGTTTCTCAGCCTGTGCTGATTCGCTGATTGTGAAAGTGAAAATGAACCCGTGTCAACCGGTCTGAAGGTCCGAGAGTTCTTAAAGTCCTGGTTTACGGAAAGAATAGATTTCACGACGGACTGAACGACACGACCGTCCGTCCGTGTCTTAGACCCGTCACAGGTCTAACCAGTCTTCTTTCCAGTCCCCGGACGAGACGACGAAGACTTCGGACTAGTTCTGAAGGAGACAAAATTAAAGGGATTGTGTCTGTTTTTGATATTTTTTCTTTTGAGTCCCTTAAGGGACCGTCAGGTCACCAATCCTGCAACACGAAGGTGACGTCCCCTATATCCAAGTTAGGGACCAGCCCATTGATCTAGGGTGTACGGTGAGACGTGTCGGTTTTCGTTTTCGAGTCTTATTTTGAGAGTACTCGTGTATCCACGTTTTTGAGAATAATTTTTAACATTCTCCAACTTAGGTTTATTATATAAAAAATTTACTATTATGTAGTATTATTCATCCCAAATGGAGGTTCTTACGTTTCAACCAAATTTTGTAAGTTTTTAGTTAGTGACATAAAGTGGTATTATTCTCATTTTTTCTTATGGGTTTACTAGTAGAGTCATTATTCCTTTTTCGTGGATTATTTTAGGTTGTAAATAATGATGATTTTTGTAATTTTAAGAGTTGTTTGATCCTTTTCTTCCCTTGAAAGGGTGGACTATTTCCCGTAGAGAGAATGTTGACGGAAATATGAATTACCATTTTCTAACTTACAAAAGAAGGATTGTAGTTCTTGTTCCGTCCCCGAAAGGACCGATATGTCACGAATTCTGAGACTCGAAGGTGACGTTTTCCAAGTTAGGGACCAACCCCTTGCTTCTAGGGTGTACGGTGGACCACCCCGTTTTTTTTTAATTTACAATTTTAAAAAAATTTTTTTCTTGTTCCGTTTCGACAAATGAAAATGGAAAAGACAAAGTCATAGTTTGACAACTAAAATCGGTCATGTTATTCTGTGAATTGTCGTGGTTTGCTATGAGTCTAATCTTTCCTTCTTCGTCTTGAGACTACTGTACTAACAGATACATCTTTTAGGATACCTTGGATGTTTTTTGAAAATCTTGATTATTCACATTATTACAAAGTCCTATATTCTAATTATATGTTTTTAGTTATCATAAAGTTATATGGTCGTTACTTGTCAGTCTTCAACTTTAAAAAATTCAATAGTAATATTATTGTAGAACTTCAAGTTTTCCCTCCCCTATATACATATGGATACCGACGAAGGACAACTGCAAACCGTCTTTGGTTGTTTTAAGACATTTCGTTAATAGGAAGTTAATTTTTTTATTTAAAATTTTTTACTTTTTTATTCTGTTATTCTCTTTCCTATTTTAAATTTTTTTCTTTTTTTGTTAACATTATTCTGGACGTTCCTCCATCTCGTTAACTTCGAGAGTATGCAACGTCCAACCTTGTATTCAATTTGGTGAAACCATTTGGTAAACAGTCAAAGAATCTTTCAATTTATCTGCGGATGTGTGTACTAGGACGGTAAGGTGAGTATCCATAATTGGTTTCCTTTACTTTCGTATATAGGTATGTTTCTTAAGTTGTACTCACAGTATTGTCGAAATAAAAAATTGGGGTTTGACCTTTACTAGGTATATAGGTACTCATCTAACTTACCTATTTTTGACACTTTGTTGGTATGTCACCTTATGATGAGTCATTACTTTTCCTTGTTTGATGACTATGTATGATGTGGTACCTTCTTAGTTTTATTAATACGATTCACTTTCTTCGGCCTGATTTCCTTTTTTGCCACGTATACATAATAAGGTAAATTTATTTTAAGATCGTCACGGTGTGTTACCACTGTCTTTTTAGTCGTCAAAGGACCCTCACCCTAGACCATATCCGATCCTACCTTCCCTTCTTTCCTAATCGTTCCCAATGTTCCTTTCAGACCCCCGTTATCTATATAGTACCCATTACCCAATTCAGTTTTAGTACATAATGAATTATCCTCCGTTATTCTTAAGTCATAGTGAAGAGAATGTAATGTGACTTTTACGTTTGGACGTAGATTAGTACTCCTTTGTAGTCAGTATAGGTTTGACTTCCAGTAAGACATTCTATTGATCAGATTAGACGTTTTTACAGTTCCGGTACTCACAGTTCCCTTCTGAGTCCTTAAAAAGGTTTAACAGTTTCCGACTTCTCTGTACTGTTTGTATTGTGTACTAGAACATATTTTAGAAATGTGTACAAATATGTTCTAGTGCACGACGTAAATCAAACAGTACAGAAGAATCCACCATTATATAGTTATATTTAAAGGACTAGAACTACCAATACAACGTCCATTCATCTTCTCACAGGAATAAACGGTCCTTATCTGACGTCTCGAGTCCTTACTCAAGTCCCATAGTTTAGTCAATGAAAGTTCACCAAACCCCACTCCCGTACCTCTTTTCTACTACGGACTTCATGATAACTTTGAAGAGAAACTCAAACTTTAATAAAGTTTTATTTTCCTTTTTAAAACTATTTTGTAACACAAACGTTTCCACATCTCACCCTCACATCTAACCATTAGGAAACACATCCCCGTTAAACCGGGATGTGCTATAGATAGTTTACAGACAGTATTAATGTTACGTATATAGGAAACTGGGTCGACAAAGTGAAGTTTCTAAAATAAAATGTTTATATAAACACTTTACTACAAACATGTTTCAATAAGTGATGTTGGAACAAACGTCAACGTTTTATAAACTTTGTAAGATTTATCGGTAGTTATCCTCTGGCTAATTTAAATAATGGAATCGTGGTTTAGAGTATACCTTAAGGTTTTAAACTTTTCGAAACTTTTAGGTGTGAAAAAAGATTCAACTTTCGTTTTGGACCGGAGTCGACTGTTCTCCGTAATCAACAAAGAGTTGTGAGAATTGATCAGTGTCTGTAGAGACGATAAGTGATGATTTTACAAACGGAAAAAAAAATTCTACCAACAATAAAACAGTCAAACTCAAATTAATAAGATATTTTTACAGGTCTTTTAACTTCTATGAGGACACCTATTTTTAGTCATCTTTTCCTTGGTACACTGTAGTTATCGTGTCTTTTATCTCAATCACGTTTTAAACTAGTCCACAAAGATATTCTGTAGAATGATTTCTCGTTTCACACCCTTAATTGTGGTGTATACTGAACTTGACCCGAAGGGCCCACCGAGTCACCATTTTTTTTTTTTTTTTCTTTCTTTTTTTTAGGTGACGGTTACGTCCTCTGCGTCCAAGTTAGGGACCCAACCCTTCTAGGGACTTCTTCCTTTACCGTTGGGCGAGATCATAAGAACGGACCCTTTAGGGTACCTGTCTCCTCGGACCACCCGATGTCAGGTACCCCACCGTTTCTCAACCTGTGTTGACTCGAGTCATGTCGTCGTCGTACTGAACTTCATTATCTTTCTGTTTCATAACTTCAAAATGTCCCTGTTACTGGTCTTGATTTCTTCTTGTCTTTTAAAAGACTCCTGTTTTTTACTTCTATAACTGTAATGGTACTAACTTTCCTAAGTTGTTACTTTGTCATACTTATACGGTGACTAACCAAACAACAAGTACTTTGTTCGATCTAATAAAGTGTTTCCTGACTTCGAAATGTCACTCAAATCCTATAGTCTTCTAACCGACGTCTTTAAAGTCTTCGTAACGTCATATTTTATAGACATGTTGATACTACTATTTTGAAGAAAAGTTATATTAAAAACTCCTTTTAATATAACTGTTAATTACTTTTGGAATCAGAACTTGTTGATATGTGACGACTACTTTATCGAGATAAGACAAAAGAATTTTTTTTTAAAATTGTCACTAACTACTTGTTTGCTCTAAAAATCCTGAGATTCAAGTCAAGTCAAGTCAAGTCAACGAGTCAGCACATCCTGAGATTTGTGTCCCGCTTTTAAGACCCTTCACGGTCCAATTCGATCTTTTTCAGTTGTAGGTATTACAAAGTCTTCAATAAGTCTCTTAAGGGATCGTCAGGTCACCAATCCTGAGACGAAAGTGATGGTACCTGGTCCCAAGCTAGAGACCAGTCCCTTGATCATAGGACGTTCGACACGTCATTTTGGTTTTTTTTTCAACAAGTGTTAAATAAACAATCATACATTTGTTTTTTTGTACTTATTAGTTTCTCTAGTAAAGACAGTCCGAATTATTAGACATGGTTACTGTACTTGAGTAACGTGTCCTTCGACCTTACCTTCTTTTGACATATGAGCAAGGATCTGGTGATAAGATGTGTGTGTGGAGTACTTGAAGAACATTGGTTCTTTAAAATGAGGGTTACTTCTTGTTTACATTTATCAATAAATAAAAGTATGATATATGAACTTTGTCCATTGAGGGTTCAGAAGGATTTTCTCAATAACATCTTCGAACTAGTTCATATGGAATTAATACGATAAATGTGTCAACGACTATGAACCTTGTTAACTATTTATAAAACGTCTCTGAGAGTGAAACTTTCCCGTGAACATATATTTCTATCACTTCCCAAAACACAGTGATTACATCAGAGTAATGAATGTAATTTTCAATTATCCGATTTTCAGATTCAGTCTTGGAACGATGAGTTACATACTAGTCACCTATTCGTCGTAGTCGTACTAGACCTTTGAACAATCTTTACGTTTAAGACTTAGACTTAGAGACACTTATATCGGGTTCTTAGAATACGAAATTGTTTAAGAAGTCGTTATGCACTTGGTACTTGAAGGACTACAAGTTCGACCAAAATCTTTTCCGTCTCCTTGGTCTCTAGTTTAACGGTTGTAGACGACCTAGTATCTTCTTCGTTCTCTCAAGGTCTTTTTGTAGATAAAGACGAAATAACTGAGACGGTTTCGGAAACTGACACACCTAGTGTTATTTGACCTTTTAAGACTTTCTCTACCCTTATAGTCTGGTGGACTGGACGGAGAACTCTTTAGACATACGTCCAGTCCTTCGTCGTCAATCTTGATCTGTACCTTGTTGTCTGACCAAGGTTTATCCTTTTCCTCATGCAGTTCCGACTTATAACAGTGGGACGAATAAATTGAAGATACGTCTCATGTAGTACTCTTTGCGACCTGACCTTCTTTGTGTTCGACCTTAGTACTAACGGCCCTCTTTATAGTTATTGGAGTCTATACGTCTACTGTGGTGGGAATACCGTCTTTCACTTTTCCTTGATTTTTCGGAGAACTATTTTCACTTTCACCTCTCACTTTTTCAACCGGATTTCGAGTTGTAAGTCTTTTGCTTCTAGTACCGTAGGGCAGGCTAGTGCAGTACCCTTTATCTACCCCTTTGTTACCTTTGTCACAGTCTAAAATAAAAAGACCCGAGGTTTTAGTGACGTCTACCACTGACGTCGGTACTTTAATTTTCTGCGAATGAGGAACCTTCTTTTCAATACTGGTTGGATCTATCATATAAGGCCTCTTCCTTTACCGTTGGGTGAGGTCATGAGAACGGACCTTTTAGGGTACCTACCTCTTCGGACCATCCGACGTCAGGTACCCCAACGACTCCCAACCTGTGCTGACTCTCTGAAGTGAAACTGAAAAGTGAAGGCACGTAACCTCTTCCTTTACCGTTGGGTGAGGTCACAAGAACGGACCTCTTAGGGTCTCTGCCCCCTCGGACCACCCGACGGCAAATACCCCAGCGTGTCTCAGCCTGTGCTGACTTCACTGAATCGTCGTCGTCTATCATATAAGTTTTCGTCTGTGTAATGAAACGGTTGATTCCAGGCAGATCAGTTCCGATGCCAAAAAGGACACCAGTACATACCTACACTCTCAACCTGACACTTCTTCAAACTCGCGGTTTCTTAACTACGAAAACTTGACACCACAACCTCTTCTGAGAACTCTCAGGGAACCTGATGTTCCTCTAGGTTGGTCAGGTAAGACCCTTCCTTACTACGATTTCGACTTTGAGGTCATGAAACCGGTGGAGTACGCTTCTCAACTGAGTAACCTTTTCTGAGACTACGTCCCTCCCTAATCCCCGTCCTCCTCTTCCCCTGCTGTCTCCCACTCTACCGACCTACCGTAGTGACTGAGCTATCTGTACTTAGACTGACTTGACACCCTCAACCACTACCTGTCCCTCCGGACCGCACGACGCTAAGTACCCCAGCGTTTCTCAGCCTGTGCTGACTCGCTGACTTGACTTGACTTGACTTGACTTCTAACATCTTCACAAGTCAATCTCGTTCGACTGTAGTATTTTATATATGTGATAAAATTCAATATAGGGATAACATGTAAGGAACGTTCTATCTTCTTAACAATTTTATCACAATAGGGTTCATTCGTACTCCGATCCTTATTACTGTTAATACTTTACATTGTCTACTTTTTTTTTAGGTATCTGTCATACCCCCTTTACATACTCGTCAATTAACCGGAACTTATTGTACGTAAATAGTCACTTTTTCCTAATATCGACGAATGAATTAACTTTTTCTGACGAATACATCTTTAGACATAATTAGTCTCTGTAATAGGATCTTCATGAGGAAAAAATTCCAGTAGATAACATCAACAAAGTAGTAATTTCTTAGAGAAAGGTCCGGGTAGTAATTTAAGGGTCGAGACAGGAAACCACTGTCATTATCGTTACGTCTACTTCGGAAAACAGGTTTTAGGAGTTCTTTGGTCTATCTTCTTCATAAATGAATACGTATACAAATCTTCACATAGAACCAAACTCCAAAATAACTCATAAAAGGAATCTTAATTTCTCAGGGTTCATAAATCAGATATAGTGTGACAAAGTAGGTAGTCAAATAATGACATAGTTTTTTTATGTTATGATTGAAACGATAAATAGGATGGATCGTACTTATAAGTATGAAAACGACTTGTTTATTATTACATAAATTAATATCTTACGACGGGGTCTGGGTCACACTCATAATATATATATATTATATACGTGTTTGATAGAAATACATTATCCGAGGTTTACGTAAGTATTGGATTCTCAAAATTTCTTCGTCAATACCTGGACATGTAGGTATTTACCCTATAATACGTCAGTACATTTTCTTGTTTTTAAAGAAATACATGACTACATCTTATTAAAGGTTCTATGTGATTATACACTCCCCCTTTACTATACGTTTAAACATATATGATACGATTTCCTCTCCTTTATGTCACAAAGAAATGATACGTATTTTACAGGACCTTCCATTTTGTGATAGTCAACACATGTCCCAATCTCAACCCACTGATACCCAGTCTCCATTCCCCCTCTTTTAAGAAGTAATAAATAGAAAACATAGAAAAGTTGTAACTTAGTACACTTATAAAGGTTTTAAAATTTAATACTTACAGTTTTCTTTGTACAATTTAACGTTACGTTTTCAATTTTTTCTTACCCCCACCCCCTTGGGTCTTGTCCTATAGACTCTTGGTACTCTGTTAATGTTTTCTATATATTGTATACGTCATATAAGACATTATGGTCTTCCTCTTCTTTCTTTTGTCATCTTCTTTATAAACTTCATTATTACTAACTTTTAAATGGTTTTGAACACTGTCTGTGGTCTTGTATCTAGGGCCTTCGAGTCTCTTGTGACTCGTCCTACTTATGGTACTTAAGAAAGAAAGAACTTTCTTCGTTCTCTTGTTCTGTTGGAATGGATACCTCTTTGTTTCTATTTTTAAGTGAAGTGTTTGGTACGTTCGTTCTCCCTCACTTCACTTTATAAAATTTACAACGTTCTTTTTTGGTGGTTGGATCTTAATCCATAGGTTTATTTAATAGGAAACTTTTTTCTTTATTTCTGATAGAGTCTGTTTCTGAGTCCCTTCAATAACGGTTGTTTTACGTTCTTTAGAAAGTGTCCCTTCCTTTTAATATATCTAGACTTTGAATCTAGGTACACTTCTTTCCTTATCACAATCTCTTCCGTATTTTTTCCACCACGACCTCGCCGCCGACGCGTCGCGACCTCGTTGAAACTCTTCTATGGGGTACAGGTCTCCGTCTCCTGTTCGGGGTCGTTCTGTCATCCTCCCCACTTTAGCGTAAATCTTAGTTTGGGGTATAGACGGTCTCTACGAGTCAAGTCAAGTCAGTGAGTCAGCACAGGCTGAGAAACGCTGGGGTACTTAGTGTCGTGCGGTCCGGAGGGACAGGTAGTGGTTGAGGGCCTCAAGTCAGTCTAAGTACAGGTAGTTCAGTCACTACGGTAGGTCGGTAGAGTAGGAGACAGGAGGGGAAGAGAAGGACGGGGATTAGGGAGGGACGTAGTCTCAGAAAAGGTCACTCAGTTGAGAAACGTACTCCACCGGTTTCATGACCTCAAAGTCGAAGTCGTAGTAAGGAAGGTTTCTTTAGGGTCCCAACTAGAGGTCTTACCTGACCAACCTAGAGGAACATCAGGTTCCCTGAGAGTTCTCAGAAGAGGTTGTGGTGTCAAGTTTTCGTAGTTAAGAAGTCGCGAGTCGGAAGAAGTGTCAGGCTGAGAGTGTAGGTATGTGCTGATGACCTTTTTGGCATCGGAACTGATCTACCTGGAATCAGCCGTTTCATTACAGAGACGAAAACTTATACGATAGGTCCAACCAGTATTGAAAAGAAGGTTCCTCATTCGCAGAAAATTAAAGTACCGACGACGTCAGTAGTAGACGTCACTAAAACCTCGGGGTTTTTTATTTCAGACTGTGACAAAGGTGACAAAGGGGTAGATGAAGGGTACTTCACTACCCTGGTCTACGGTACTAGAAGCAAAAAGAGTCTCCCGAGTTTATTTGGAACACGAGTGGTCCTGGGTCTCTGAGGTGTCTCTGACTCTGTCTTAGCACAAACTCGTAGAGGACGTCTCTATACCCAGTCGTCACCTGACGACGTCCCTGTCCCCGAGACCCACGTCGTCTAGACCCATACCGTATTTGGGAAAACCTCCTCCAACGGTAATTGGGGTGGTATCTCGACGGTCTTGAATGTGTCCTGACCCCTTTGTCTAGGAACCTCCCGTGTTTGTTTTGGAACACGCGTGGTCCTGGGTCCTCTTTCCTCGTCACTGGGATGTTCTCTGACTGGGTCTGAACGGACACTCACAGGTCCTCAGAGAACGCCTCCGTACCCGGTCACCACCGGACGACGTCCCAACCCCCGTACCTCACGTCGTCACACCCGTACCCTAGAAAACTTCCCCCAGCGGTAATAGAAGTAATGGAGGTGGTATCAAACCGAAGTCCAGTTTATTGTCCCTCCTTTGTCTCGGGGAGAGTAGTTGTCTTTTAACCTAATTTCTAAATGACTCGTACGGGGCGGGTAATCTTGTTCTGGGTCAAAGGGGGAGTCAGTCAGAGAGGGTAGTCCTCCTATTCGGAGAATAGGAAGAGGTAGTCTCCCGTCTGTCTCACTTTTGGTGTTAGTGTCATTTGATTGGTTAGACTAGTGTACTTAGTGTCGGAATAGATTGAGTTACTTTGATATTCGGTACGGTACATCCCGGTGGGTGCTACCTACCCAGTACCACCTCTCAAACTGTTTTGTACCAGGTGACCTCTTCCCCTGTCGTTGATGAAGTCATAAAAACGGAACTCTTGGGGTACTTGTCATACTTTTCCGTTTTACTATCCTGTGACTTTCTACTTGAGGGGTCCAGCCATCCACGGGTTATACGATGACCTCTAGTTACCTCTTTATTGAGGTCTTTCTTACTTCTCTACCTCGGTTTCGTTTTTGTTGTGGGTCAACACCTACACTGACGACTACCTTCTTCTGGGTTACGACATTTCTCGTTATAACGTATCTTTGGACTTTACAATCCTGGTACTTAGTTCCGTTTAACCTTCACCAGTTTGTCCTCTACCGTTCTCACTTATAGTTGTAAAATCCTTAGTCTAATGATTTTACCTGACCTTACCGACTTAAATTGAGTCTACTGGTAATATAGATGATAACACCCGTTCTTAGGGACTGCTTGATGCCTACCTCCAAGTACTGTAACATGTCCTCCGTCACTAGTTCTGGTAGGGGTTCTTTTTCTTTACGTTTTTCCGTTTTACCAACAGACTCCTCCGGAATGTTTATCGACACTTTTCTTTTCTACGTTTCCTCTTTTCCTTTCTATACGGGTAAACTTACGTCTCAAAATTTCTTAACGTTCCTCTCTATTCTTTCGGAAGGAGTCACTAGTCACGTTTCTTTATCTCCTTTTGTTGTCTTACCCTTTCTTATCTCTAGAGAAGTTCTTTTAATCTCTATGGTTCCCTTATAAAGTACGTTTCTACCCGTACTATTTCCTGTCTTTACCATACCTGGATTGTCTTCGTCTTCTCTAATTCTTCTCCACCGTTTTTATGTGTCTTCTTGATATGTTTTTTATAGAAGTACTGGGTCTATTAGTGCTACCACACTAGTGAGTGGATCTCGGTCTGTAGGACCTTACGTTCAGTTCACCCGGAATCCTTCGTAGTGATGCTTGTTTCGATCACCTCCACTACCTTAAGGTCAACTCGATAAAGTTTAGGATTTTTTACTATGACACTTTCACGACATGAGTTATACGGTCATTTATACCTCTTGAGTCATCACCGGTGTTCTGACCTTTTCAAGTCAAAAATAAGGTTAAGGTTTCTTTCCGTTACGGTTTCTTACGAGTTTGATGGTGTGTCAACGTGAGTAGATTGTGTGATTGTTTCATTACGAAAGGTTCGTTCCGAAGTTGTCATGCACTTGACACTTGAAGGTCTACAAGTTTAACCTAAATCTTTTCCGTCTTCTTGGTTTTTAGTTTAACGGTTGTAGGTAACTTAGTAACTTTTTCGTTCTCTCAAGGTCTTTTTTAGACGAAGACGAAATAACTGATACGGTTTCGGAAACACACCTAGTTTTGTTTGACACCTTTTAAGAATTTTTCTACCCTTATGGTCTGGTGGACTGGACCGAGGACTCTTTAGACATACGTCCAGTTCTTCGTTGTCAATCTTGACCAGTACCTTGACCAAGGTTTAACCTTTTCCTCATGTAGTTCCGACATATAACAGTGGGACGAATCAATTGAAGATGCGTCTCATGTAGTACTCTTCACGACCTGACCTACTTCGCGTTCGACTTTAGTTCTAACGGTCCTTTTTATAGTTATTGGAGTATATACGTCTACTGTGGTGTGAATACTGTCTTTCGTTTCTCTTTGATATTCTCGGAGAACTACTTTCACTTTCTCTCACTTTTTCAACCGGATTTCGAGTTGTAAGTCTTTTGATTCTAGTACCGTAGACCGGGGTAGTGAAGTACCCTTTATCTACCCTTTGTTACCTTTGTCACTTTCTGAAATAAAAGAACCCGAGGTTTTAGTGACGTCGGTACTTTAATTTTCATCGAACGAGGAACCTTCTTTTCAATACTGGTTGTATCTGTCGTAAAATTTTACATCTCTGTAATGAAACGGTTGTTTCCAGGTAGATCAGTTTCGATACCAAAAAGGTCATCAGTACATACCTACACTCTCAACCTGATATTCCTTTCGACTCGCGACTTCATAACTACGAAAACTTCACACCACAACCTCTTCTGAGAACTCTCAGGGTACCTGTCGTTCCGCTGGGTTGGTCAGGTAGGGTTGGTCAGGTATGATTTCCTTTAGTTAGGACTTATAAGTAACCTTCCTGACTAAGGTTTCGACTTTGAGGTTATGAAACCGGTGGACTACGTTTCTTGAGTGAGTGACTCTTCTGGGACTACGACCCTTCCAACTTCCGCCCTCATTTTCCCCTACTGTCTCCTACTCGACCAACCTACCGTAGTGGCTGAGTTACCTGTACTCAAACTCATTCGAGGTCCTCGACCACTACCTGTCCCTTCGGACCGCACGACGTCGGGTACCCAGTGTTTCTTCACCTGTGTTGACTCGGTGACTTGACTTGACTTGACGTCTTTCCATTTTATTTAGGAAACCAAAAATCTTTTAAGAATTAACTTGATTATTGACAAGTTTTATTATTATCTTTACATAACCCAATGATATCGAATTTCTATTTAGTTACTTCGTCACTACAATGTCTATCTTCCTTCTTAACTCTTATGATTCCATAGAATACTTCACTATATCAATAAACTTTTACCTGAATCTAATCAACATTTACATAGGACGTTGAGAACCCGTTTGTGATTTCATTGAAACTTTTCTTTAACACTTTAAACTTTTCTTGACACTTTAAACTTTTCTTAACACTCTTCTCTTTTAACTTAGTACATTGTACGAGTCAAATTTGGTCTCTTCCGTCTTTTCTCCTTTCCAAAAAATTTTTCTTGTTTAAGTTACTTATTTTTTCAACATTTACATCTATAATTAGGTTCATATAGTTATTAGTGAAATTTACACTTACCAGATTTATTCGGTTAATTTGCTGTCTGACCCCCTTTTTTCTTTCCTCTTTAAGGGACCGTCAGGTCTCCACTGAAGTACGGAGGTGACGTCCTTCGGGGTCAAGTTAGAGGCTAACCCCTTGATTCTAGGGAGTTCGACGTACCGAACCGACTTTTTTTTTTTTTTCCTGTCTGACTGTCACCTAAATTTTTTGTTAATATACAACAGATATTCTTTGAGTGAAATTTCTATATCTCACTTTCATTTTCCTTCCCTAGTTAATGAATATATATTCTTGATTTCGGTATTAAAGTATTCTCTTTTGTATCCTGGAACTTAAACTGTTAAGAATCCAATACTGTGGTTTTCGTACTCGTCGTTTTCTTTTCTTATTTAAACCTGGAGTAGTCTTAAATTTTGAAAGTAAGTAGTTTCCTGTAATGGTTCTTTCACTTTCCTGTTGAATTTTTCCTACCTTTTTTAAATACAAAATATAGACTATTCCCGAATTATATGTTTTATATATTTCTTGATGTTAAGTTGTTATTTTTTCTGTTGACCTAAAAATTTACCCGTTGTCTGAACTTCTCTAACAAGAAGTTTCTTCTATATATTACCGAATATTCCTGTACTTCCTTTTTGTAGTAATCAGTAATCCCTTCTGTGGGTGATCCTACCGAACCGACGCGATAACGTGTCGAACACCATACAATCAAGGGGTTGGTCCCTAACTTAGACCCGTGGGAAGTCACCTTCGTACCTCAGGATACCACTCCTATACCTCTTTAAGAAAATGTAACGACCACATTTCACTAATTATCGAAAAGAAAATGTAACGTGTACATTTCACTAATTATCGACGACACCTTTTATCACACTACCACGGACTTTAAAAATTTATTTTAATTGCATAGTAGATCGTCAAGGTGAGGATACATATATGGGGTTTCTTGACTTTTGTCTAAGTTTGTCCATGAAATATATGGTCACAAGTGACGTCGTAGTAAACGTTGTCGGTTTTTAACCTTTGTTGGGTTCACAGGTAGTCGTTTACTTACCCATTTGTTTTATACCATATATATATGTCACTGATAATTGTAATTCAGTAATTTTTTCTTTGATACAAGACTATTGTACCATGTTGTACCCCCTTTGAACTTCTGTAATACGATTCTCTTTATGAAGTCTGTGTGGTTTTCATTAAAAACATACTAAGGTGTATGTGTAGTGAAGTACCCTTTATCTACCCCTTTGTCGCCTTTGTCACAGTCTGAATTAAAACCCCCCGAGGTTTTAGTGACGTCTACCACTAACGTCGGTACTTTAATTTTCTGCGAATGAGGAACTTTCCTTTCAATACTGGTTGGATCTGTCGTAAAAGTTTTCGTCTCTGTAATGAAACGGTTGTTTCCAGGTAGATCAGTTCCGATACCAAAAAGGTCACCAGTACATACCTACACTCTCAACCTGACCCTTCTTTCCACTCGTGACTTCTTAACTACGAAAACTTGACACCGCAACTTCTGAGAACTCTCAGGGAACCTGACGTTCCTCTAGGTTGGTCAGGTAGGATTTCCTCTAGTCAGGACCTTACTACGATTTCGACTTTGAAGTCATGAAACCGGTGGAGTACGCTTCTCGACTGAGTAACCTTTTCTGAGACTACGACCCTCCCTAACCCCCGTCCTCCTTTTCCCCTGTTGTCTCCTACTCTACCGACCTACCGTAGTGGCTGAATTACCTGCACTCAAACTTACTTGAGGCCCTCTACCACTACCTGTCCCTCCGGACCGCACGACACTAAGTACCCCAGCGTTTCTCAGCCTGTGTTGACTCACTGACTTGACTTGACTTGTATGTACAGATCTTATCCGTTCAATTATTTCTGTCTTTTATCTTTAAAGGACCCGATTTCCCTCTCTACTACCACTTAATGACGAATTATCCATGTCTGAAAGACAAATCCTACTAATTTTTTGAAAACCTTTATATACCACGACGATAAATGTATTACTTACTATAAGGTGTCACAACTTACACTAATTGTCATGAGTTAATATATGAATTTTACCAATTCTATCTTTCAAAATCTTATATATAAAAATGGTGTTAATTATCCATTTCCTTAATTATTTCTCCGTCACAATTTCGTTCGTTTACTGGGATTCATGTTTGTAATTTATCATGACCCGAAGTAAAATTAGGATCATGGAAATCCATGTATAAATTAAGAAGACACTGAACTTGAAGATGTGAAATGGAAAGGTATACTTTTACTTTACTTTCAGTGAGTCAGTACAGTATAAAACGTGATTTTTGTCTTCGGTCCCGAATTTGTTTGGTGTGTATACTCCATAACAGTTGTGAGAGTGGGGATGAAAGGTATGGGACATCTGATGGTTTCATCGACGTGATTTTCGTCCTTCTCAGACCTTTTCTATAAGAGGGTCCTTTCGTACACATGGTCGCCTCGATTAAACAATAAAAGTAGAGATTTTGACAAAGAATTGGTGTCAGACTAAGGAAGTGGTTGTTGTATCATTTCCTATCTCTTTCAATATGGTACAATTGTGTATAGTTCTTTTTGGACCTTAGGGACATAATTTGTTTCTGAAGTTATTTACCTTTTAATAGTCCTTATTTTCCCCCGTAATGTGTCACTATTTCCTCAGTCAATAGGTTTTTCAGTAGTATTAGAAATGACATATACGTAGGTTGTTGTTTCGTAGTTTTATATACTCCCCTTTTGGTTATCTTGACGTTTCTCTTTACCTCTTTAGGTGGAAATGTAAGTCTCTTAAGTGTCATGGAGAAAAGTCATTCACTATGTAGGTCGTCCGTTTTTTTAGTTATTCAATATGAACTTGTGGTGCTAATTAATTGACTTAGATTAATTATAAATATTTTATGAAAATAGTTTGATGTTATCTTATATGTAAGAAAAGTTCGAGTGTACCACCTTACAAGTGGTTCTATCTGGTGTAAGACTTGGCATTTTGTGTAGAGTCATTTAAATCTTCTTATCTTTAGTATGTTTCACACGAAAGTCTAGTGTCACCTTAATTCGATCTTTAATAATTGTCTTCCTATTGACCTTGTAAGGGTTTTGATACCTCAAATTTGTGTGAAGATTCATTGTGTACCTAGTTTCCACTTGAGAGTCCTTAAAATTATAAAACTTTGATTTACTTTCAAATTTTGATTTTTTTTTTACGTTGATTAGTCTTTACATCCTACGTTACTTTCGTCACGAACCTCCCTTTATAATACCGTAATTTATGTATACAATCTTTTCTCCATTATAACGTTTATAAGGGAGTGTGTGCAATCTTACCGACAATAGTTTTTCTGTTTTCTACACCTCATGTGACAACCACTCTTACATTTAACCATGTTGTTGATACCTTTTGTCCTACCTACAAAGAGTTTTTTAAAATTTTTATCTTGATGGTACATGTCATACATGGTGCATACCATATACCATGTCATTAGTTTATCACACCATAAACGTTTTCTTGTTCGTTTATCCAGGTACCTTGTTTTATCTCTCGAGTCTTTATCAGAGTGTGTTTACGTCAGTTGACCAGAAACTGTTTGCTCGTTTCCTATCATAAAAGTCGTTTACCATGATCTTCTTGATATGTAGGTGTAAATTTTTTTACTTATATCTGTGTGACTGGAATATGGAAAGTACTTTTATTTAAGTTTTACATAGTATCTGTATTTATATTTTGTGTTTTGATATTTTGAAGATCTTCTATTGTGGCCTCTTTCTGATCTACTAGAACACAAACTGTCATTGAAAAAACTGGTGTGACACACTGGACGTCTTAGAATCAAGGGACTAGTCCCTAGTTTGGACCCGACGGACGTCATCTTTGCGTCTCAGGATTGGTGACCTGTAGGTCTCTTAAGGGTCTTTATCGAAAAATCTATGTTGTGGTTTTAATCTATGTCAGCTACTTTTTTTGTAACCATTCATCCTGAAGTAATTTTAAATTTTGAATAACTTTTCGGTGTCGGACCCTCTTTTATAAACGTTTTGTCATAGATTATTTTGTGAACATAAGGTTTATGTGTTTATTGAGAATTTTGAGTTCTTATTTCTTTTGTTGACTTAGAATTTTACGTGATTTCTGGACTTGACTACGGAATGGTCTATTCTATATATCTACAGTTTGTTCGTACATTTTTCTATGAGTGGTCCTGTACAGTACAAGTCAAGTCAAGTCAAGTCAGCGAGTCAGCACAGGCTGAGAAACTCTGGGGTACTTGGTATCGTGCGGTCTGGAGGGACAGGTAGTGGTTGAGGGTCTCAGGTGGGTTTGGGTACAGGTAACTCAGTCACTAAGGTAGGTCGGTAGAGTAGGAGACAGTAGGGGAAGAGGAGCACGGGAGTTTAGAAAGGGTCGTAGTCCCAGAAAAGGTTACTCAGTCGAGAAGGAGCATAGTCCTCCGGTTGTGTAACCTCAAAGTCGAAGTTGTAGTCAGGAAGGTCACTTGTGGGTCCTGACTAGAGGAAATCCTACCTGACCTTTATGTTTAATTTTGTTTTTAATATATGGTGATATATGGACAATCTTACCGATTTTAGGTTTTGTGTGGTGGTTTGTGATCACGCCTGCACTTCGTCGTCTCTGAGTAAGTAAGGACCACCCTTACGGTTTCCAAGTCGGTGAAACCTTCTCTCAAACAGTCAAAAAATGTTTCGATGTGTATCAGATTGATATACTAGGTCATTAGTACAAGGATCAATAAACGGGTTTGTTCAACTTTTGAATGTGTTGACAGGTGTGTCTTTGGTCGTGTGTTTACGAATATCGTGGAAATAAACATTAACGGATTTTTACCTTCGTTTGTTCTATAGGACGTCGACCACTTACCTATATGTTCGACTCCATCTAGGTATGTCACCCTATAATAAATGGTTGTATTTCTTTACTTCACGGGAAGTTATTCACCACGACGCTTTGACCTGTCGATGTATACTTTCTTGCTTTAATCTTGTAATTGACATGTGTTTTTATTTGAGGTTTACTTAATTTCTGGATTTATATTCTGGCCTCTGGTATTTTGAGTTTTGTATCCGTCTTGTGAAATTGTGTTTAGTATCGTCAGAAAAAAAAAAAAAATGATTTTTTAGTTTCCTTTTATTTTTTATTTGTTCACCCTGGATCAATTTTCGAAAACGTGTCGTTTCTTTTAGTAGTCGTTTTACTTTTCTGTTGGATGACTTACCCTTCTTTATGATCGTTTATCTCACTGGTTATCCCTTAATTTAGGTTTTATATGTAAAGTATACTTGATTGTATTTTTTTTGTTGTTGAACTAAAAAATTTACCCGTCTTTTGCACCTATCTGTAAAAAGGTTTCTTCATGTCTACCAGTTGTCCGTGTATTTTTCTACGAGTTATAGTAATTAATAATCTCTTTACATTTAATTTTTGGTGATACTCTATAGTGGAATGTGGACAGTCTTACTAATAGTAGTTTTTCTTGTGTTTATTGTTGACAACCACACCTGCACCTCTTTTCCCTTGGAAACATGTGATAACCACCCTTACATTTAACTACGTCGGTGACACTTTTTACTATACCTCCAAAGAGTCTTTGAATCTTGATGTTATACTGGGTCGTCAAGGTGAGGAACCATATATCGGTTTTTTACATTTTGTGCTTAACTTTTTCTATGTACATATGGTTACAAGTACTGTCGTAATAAATGTCATCTATTATTTATCTTGGTTGGATTCACAGGGTAGTTTTCTACTTACCCATTTCTTCTCTACCATATTTATATATTAGTTTATGACGAGTCAGTATTTTTCTTCTTTTAAAACGGTAAATGTCGTTGTATCTACCTTAGCTTCCCACAAGACGATTCATTTAATTCAGTCTCTTTCTGTTTATAATGTACTATAGTGAATATACACCTTATATTTTTTATGTTGTTTGATAACTTATATTGTTTTTTCTCTGAGTGTCTCATACTCTCGTTTGAACAATTGTCACGCCCCTCCATTCCACCCCTCCTCCCAGTTCTACCCCATTCCTCAAATTCTCCATGTTTGATGATACATATTTTATTCATTCGATGTTCCTATATAATATCCTTATATCGATCATAAAATATTGATATTTACCTCATATTGGAAATTTTTAACACTTAGTGATACAACATATGGACTTTACATATATTATAACATGTAGTTGATTTTGATTTAATTTTTTTTTTTTCTCGATGGTTCGGTATTTATCTGTAAATTCCTTTGTTTACATAAAACGAAGGACTTCCTTCGGTCAGACATTTCCAATGTATGAAGATGTTTAGACGCTGTAACACCTTTTCAATTGTAATATCTCCGTCATTTTTCTAGTCATCAAAGTCTTCGTTTCTCTTCTCCCTACTTGTCCACCTCGTGTCCTCTAAAAATGTCGTTACTCAGATAAGAGATACTGTATCATTGCCGTCTAGGTACTATGATACGTAAACAGTTTTGGGTATCCTAACATATTGTGTCACCTGGAATTACAATTGACACCTGAAGTCAATGATTATTACATAGTCACAAGTAAGTTACATTTTACAATCATTATTCCCTTTGACTTTCCCCTCTCTCCCCCTATACACTCTTGAGACAGAATAGACGAGTTAAAAGACATATGGATTTTGGTGAAATTTTTGTATTTCAGTCCCAAAGGAACCGACAGGTCACCAATCCTGAGACGAGATCGACGGATCCCAGACCCAAACTAGGGACCAACTCCTTGATTCCAGGGTGGTTTTTTTTTTTTTTTCTTCAGATAATTTACAGAATTAACAAAAATTTCTCCTATCTTCCTTTTTTCCACTAGAGAGTTAGGACTGTGGGTTTCTATTGATGATGACGATTCTGTACATGTGTGTATAATGGACATGTGTTTAACAAATATTAAGGGAGGTGCTGGAATTTTCCAGTAACAAAGATAAAATATCTACTTCATTGACCAGACCATGCACCGACTTGATCCAAGTAAAGGGTTACATAAAATGAGGTTTCGGACATGTGAGAATCGTGACGTGGAGAAACATTCTGTATTCTGGATGAAAAAGAAGATAGAAATAAAGTGTAAAATGGGGAAGTCTTCTATTGTGGTCAGAAAGTATATGGGATGACGGAAATGCAGTATACCATGGGTACCGTAAGGACGTTACATAAGGTATTGAGACGCGTGAGTATGAACGGATGACCTATTCTTCACCATCGGGTCGAGGTCCCTTGACATGACTCTTCGTCTGGTACCCTGACCGTATGAAAGAACCGTCATGACACCGAAGGAAGAGGACATATTCATCGAGAGTTTTAAGTCCACAATCTTTTTCAATAAAGACCCTGGATTTCTAGAACTCCCCTTTTTTGCCATTCCCCAGTTCCGGCTACTTTTCCACCTCTCTTCACTTAAACGTACCCACGGACCCCTTCCTTCCCCGGAGGTCACCCAAGTCACCTCTGTTTCGAACTGGTGGGGTTGGTAAGCCTTCGTAAGTCACGTAGCTATGGTCGGTCAAGTCGGTCGTGGATAACACTAGTCGACTGACTAGTCCCTTCGAAATTCCTTCTGGAACAGGGACGGGGAAGAGAACCACGGACATCCCCTGTGAGACTCCGAGGCTTGTTAGGACCTTCGTTATGTCTTCGTGTAGGTAAGAAGGAGGGAGTAGAAGTTTGACCGGGTTCTACGTAAGTTCTAACGATGAGGGTGCCTGTCATCATGTCTACCGTGGGACGAGTTGCACCGGAACCTCGACCCCGATGTCCATACCTCCTCCTCACCCGGTAGGGCTGAAATTTGAAGACCGGATCACTGTCCCTCAATTCTAGGGTATTCCTGACCTCACCCGTACCCGGTCCAGACTAAGAAAGACACAGGGGTCTTGTATCGAAGATCCGATCAGTGTTCCAGTCCTGAGTTAAAACCCGAGACAAAACTTCAATTCCGGTCAATTCGTCATATCGGAATCCGAGATGTCCTAGGGTTAAAAAAGGGATGGGTGGGGGTAAGGAGGTTCAGTTCCACACTATTATTCCCCAAATAAGTAATGTCCAGTAGTCTCTTTAGATAGACTAACCACCGTCCTACCCCGTCTTTAATTTGGGTAGACATGAAGAGTCCCCTCTCTACCAACAAATTCCGTATTTATTTATGTACATGTATTTACTTACCGTTTCTCCTCCCTGTCCAATATCGTCAATACGAATCAGACGACCCTTACGGTGAAAAAAAGTGGGTCCACTACTCCTACTGGAATAGTTGGGAGTTGACCTCCGCGGCCCTCTACCACGCCACCAACCATTGGACACGATGTCTTCACCCACTCAGAGGGTCGAGGATACGGGGGTCCCCTTTCCTAAGGATCCGGGATGAGAACCCTGTCCTGTCACTTAGGAATCTCGAGAGTATAAGGATAATAACTACCGGATCCTTTCCTATCCGACGACCATCCTCTTCTACCGGGACAAGTCGGACTGGTTCGAGAAGGGAGTGACGAACCTAGCATGGGACTCCCGTTCGTCGTGAGACTAGGAGACTATCTTTGTAAGACTTTCTTATTAAAAGTCGGTGGTCATGAGTTCACGTTGGAATCCTCAACAAATCAGGGTCAGGGACAGGTACGAAGACTCTTTAGGGTTTGTTGAACCTCCGAGTTCTGGGGTAGATCACGGGTTTCGGGGTCGTGTTTTGAGACGGGACTCTCCGAAGTGAAGTCGCTCTTTTGGGTCCCCGTCTAGACTCTGAGGACGGAACCTCGTCCGTTTGGTGTCCGAGACAACGAGGTAGGAACACTCCCCGATTCTCATGGACGTCTTTGAAAGTTTGGAGACTGGACCCCCTTCCTTCCCTATCCTTCTCTGGAGTGTACCCCAGACCGGTGGTCCCAACCGGGGGATCGGGACCAATGACGTCTAGTAGAGTCCCGACGACTCCTCTCTCTCGAACAGGGACGTCCGGTTCAAGAGTGGGGTTTACCGTTAGACTCATCTGGACCTAGTCCTGGGCCTCCGGGTACCGACTCGTGTCGGAGAGGAACTGTCCACACGCCCGGGACCACTCGTAGAACGTCTCGACCATGTGTGAGAAGTGGGGGTGGCTCCGATGGTCATAACACCGACGGTGTCGGCAGAGGGTGTGGTGGTAGGATGCGGAGTCAGAACTGATAGGTGTCGCCCTCCTCGACCGGTCGACACGAGCGTGGGACCGGGACGTCACGCGATACTTCCTAGGCGTCTCGACACGGGACAGCCGGGAATGGGATACACTCTTCCTGGTGTAGCGGAAGCTTCGTCGGATAGTCTAGCGGTAGCTACGACGCCGACCGCCGTACTGAGTGAGTGTCGACAAGTGGTAGCGGGCGATGTACCTCGAGGCACCGATGGGCGATGCACGGAAGTTCGACCGGAGTGACCGGTACTCGGTAGAGTTGGACCGGATGTTGGTCCTGTGGGTGGGCCGGTAGTTGCTACACGAGACCCGGACGCGGGAGTCGGTGAGGGACCCGTTCTTACTCGACCGCCGGGACTAAGGGGACCACCACTTCTCGCACGTGACGCGGTGTCACGAAAGTCTGTATGAAGCCGCGACGTGCCACTGACGAGGACCTGACCGGCCGTAGGGTCCGGCGGCGTCGAGTCCTTTCGAGTACAGGTGACTGTTCCGAGGGGACGCGGTCGACGACCTACGGTGGTAGTTACGGATGTAGTTGTGGTGTGTGAGCGCGGACTGCGTATAGTCGGGAGCGGTGATACCTCTCAAGTAACTCAAAGACTCGTTCCGGGCCCTCTGGAAGGACGACGGCGTCCTACCGGTGGACGTCAAACGGGTCAAGTAGCTGTTGGAGTTTGTCTAGATGTTTCCGTTCTTCTTCGACTACGACGACCACGCTCTCGCGAAGCCGACTCTTTCGTCTGCCGAGCGACGGTCCCGTCGCACCCGAGGGTCCATGGTAGTCCAGTCCGGTGCCTGTGTTCGTAAACAGGTGGGACTCTCCTGAGACTCGTGGACACCGACTGCGGTCTCCTGGTGTCCCGATTCGTACCCCTCTCAGGTCGACATCGGTCGTACGGACGGACCCGTCCCAAGAATGTTGTCGGGTGACAAGGACCTCCTCGTCCCGGGACGTCTGGCTAGTCATGGGTGTTGTAAGGTGGAGTCCGGGAACATAGGACGCACAGGACCCGTAACGGGGAGAGAGGGAACCGTTTGTGTCTTGTGACAAGGCAGAGTCCCTAACGCATTGGTCTCTTTGTCTTCGCAAATACCATGACATTTATGATATCAGACACACAACGGTTAATACAACATTTCAACATTGATAAATATTAAGACCAAGATTAAACTACCCATGAACTTCATCGACACCCACCCTTCTATCCGAACAAAAGACTCCTCTAAGTGTTGGTAAAGAGTCCAAAGGGAACGTCTCATATAAGACAACCGTCACCTTATAACCCCCATCGTCCCTCTTTTTACCGGTCAATTCTCCTTTAGAGTTCAGATCAGATACGTCTTTGGGTCACTACCCACTCCTCCGGGTCAGACCTGAATCTGAAAGTGGAGTGCTTCGGTGCTCCTGTGCCTTCACCAACGAGGACGGAGTGTGTCGGAGAGATCCTCAGACTGCTCAAGGACTCTTTGTCCACTTCCACTTCCAGACCCTCCGGTGACTCGAGTATTACAAGTAGACGAGACCTGTGGCAACACAATCACAGACCAAAGTAGAGATTCACACGCATCTCTGGACTTACTGATTTATGCACACAGACACACGTGACCACATAGATACGTGCGGACATACACGTGTATATACACATACACAGTCCAGACACACGACCTGCCACCCGAACACACACTCCAATATGTGTACACACTCGTATGACATCATGTATACACACACAGACAACGCAAACGACTACGTGTAAATCGGACACACATAGACCGGTGTGCTCACGTGCACATATTTAGACAAACCGGACAGAGACAGAGACTCATTGACACCATAACGGTGTACATCCAAACAGACACTTAAGTACAAGATCCTAGACGTACTTACACAGGGAAGAAAAACGGTCTAGAGAGTACGGGTAAGGAGACAAGAGAGCGCGGCCGATTTGTGCCAGGGGTAGAGACACCGAGGACATGAGTAGTGACAGCGGGTTGTCCGAAGACTCGTGAGGGAGGGAGACGGCTCGCCGAGGAACTCGCGGTGTAAAGGGACGAAGGGGACATGGACGAAGGAAGGGGACGGAGAGATGGAGTTCGAAGGAACGGGAGAAGACGGTGTCAGGGTACCCAGGGACTGAACCTCCGACGCCGACCTTACGTAGACCGGAACGGGACTGATCAAAGATCGGGTCCACCTGTTGGGAGGCGAGAGAGACTGACCGGAGGTGTCACACGGTACGAGGACGACCGAAGGACGGGGGAGGAGTGGACCTTAACAACACCCT
This sequence comes from Capra ibex, assembly GCA_006410555.1. Taxonomy (NCBI): domain Eukaryota; kingdom Metazoa; phylum Chordata; class Mammalia; order Artiodactyla; family Bovidae; genus Capra; species Capra ibex. Next base: position 13,140,698 of record SJYO01007492.1, on the reverse strand, counting down.
CGACCGTGCCCGTAAGTCCTCAGGATCTACGGTCACAGAACCACAAATGACAAAGGACAGAATCAAAGGCTCATCCCCCGCCCCACACTATCCCTTCCCCACCATATCGATCTCACACTTGATTCCTGGACAGACGAAATGAAGCGAAAGAGACTGTTTGATACAGTGAAAAAAAAAAGGGAGGTGTGACTGGCATTTAAACATAAACGACAAACACCGATGACTTCAGAATGACAAGGCAGTACCTGGCATGTTGGAGAGTCGGACTATCCAACCAATTTTTTTTTTTTTTTTTTTNTTTTTTTTTTTTTTTTCTGTGGTGAGGGTAAAGACATAGTGTTAACGGCAAAAAATCGTTCATACACTTGAGTGTCACGAAAAGATACTTATTTAGTGTCTAGTGTCTTTTCTAGTAAAAAGATTTTAGTCTTTAACACAATAAAGTTATTTACCCCGGGAAGAGGCATAAGAGGTAGTGGGACCGACCCTGTCCCTCGACCAATCCGGATATCGTGTCTCCCAAGGATCGTGAGATGATTCTACACGTTATTGTTTACTTCTTAAAGGATGACGTGGTCTGGCGAAAGGTCTCGAGTGTCCGTGTAGTCCCGGCCTAGGGTCTTTCATCCATGGTAGTACTACTCGTCTTTGTAGTTCTATGGCTCTTTTAATCTCCCATATGTGTCTATTCTTCGGATAACCACAGTCTTCGGAAGAGTCGAGGCACTACGTACAGACTCGTTGAGTCGGCTAGAAATACGGGAGAAGGGTTGAAAGACCCAGTTTCGACTTCCGGAGAGTCGAAGAAGGACGAGTGGATCTGAGGTAGAAGGAGTTGTCCGAAAAGACTTATAAGATTGGCAAAGACACAGGGAAAGACTAGATATGTGAGAAGGAGGGGTCTGTGTTTCGGGACCGAAGTGTACGACATCCCTGGGGTAAAGGGACGTGTACAGTGTCGAGGGTGAGGATCCTTCTAGTTACGTTGGGGTACACCGAGACCCCGAACCTATAGACTCTCGTGTAACCACAGTCCCGGGACTGTACTTCAGGCTGTCACGGATCCGTAACTATAGACTCGAGGTTCCTGAACACCCTCTCCTACGTTCGTCGTCGGGTCCCTTCCTTCTCCGATTCTTCCTTACCTCCTATTCCCGTGTCTAGAAAGTGTTTGTTTTGGTGTACGTTCTGAGGTTGAGAGTTTGAAAATAAGAGGACCTTTGTTAGTAGACACAGTCACCCTGAAGTCCCTTTTACCCGTGCGAGTTAAGACAGCTTCGTCCGCTCTCACAAACACGTGCCGTAGGTGTTTCCGAGGGTGTACAAGGCCCAGGTACAGTCCCATTTCAGGTACCGGGTCCAACCGTTACATCGCGACACCGGGTTTCAGTAAGTCGTAGACGACGTGGTCGAAGGGTTAGAGGAGGACCCCCCTGGTTGTCCCGTGACCGATGTCCCCCCGGTCGTGCGGAGACAGGAGGGATATGTACTATCACTGTGTGTATGTACCTCCGTGAGTCATAATGAGTCAGTAAGTTTTTTTGAAATAGCCCCGGGATCATACCTGCTCCGTGATTCTTTTCGGTTTACTTGCTTTAGTTACTTTTCTTTGAGGACAGAAAGATCTCAGGTACAACACTTACCTCTTCCCTCCCTATTTGGTTACTACTTTTGTGTGTGCCATTATTTGTGTTGGTGTAGGTCTTGGTACTCTCACGTCTCTATTTCAGTGGTTGTGTGTGTGTTCTTGGACCAACAATGGAGTCTACGTATGTCCCGTGTCCCCAGGTCCAACGGGACGTCCCAGTGGCAGAAAGGGTGCGCAAGGGATCTTCGTCTCAGTCCCGGGACAAGACCACTGACGTGTATGACATCGACAGGGGACGAGGTGGAGTGGAAGGTAGTGAGTGGCCCGAAAGAGCCCCCGGTGACAGGTCAGTTCGGGTTGGTGGAGCATCGGTCGGACCCGGTCGAGGAGGTCCCGTTTTACAGGTAGGAATCGTTTCTACTAGACCCCCTTTCCCGTTTAGAGTCCGACGTCTCTCGAAACGAGACGACCGATAACTATTATATGGAGTCAGTATGAAGACGACGGGAGATCACCAGTGAATCAAGGTACGTCCTGAATTGGACTATCGAGGTGGCGGGGTGGAAGTGAGTCGGGTAGGGGTAGGAATGGTATCCGTGGCCACGGTCCGGACGGAGGACGTCGGGTCGGAAGTGAGCGAACCTGTGTAGTGCCTACATCCCGTCACGTTTGAATGACTTCTCAACACCCGGTTCTACGGGACGTACCCTGAGTTTCTCGACGTTACGGATGTTAATACCCCATCACTTTTATTTATGTATTGTATGTTTCTCCTCTATGTGCATCTTACACGGAGTTAAAAGGGGTTCACTGAAGTAGGGACTCTAACGGATTCGGATATTTGGAACAAGGTCGGTTTTTGAAAACGGAAGAGGTCTAGGGTCACGATCGAAGCCAGAAACTTGTCTCGTGATTCGGGGAGACGGTCATAGACCCGAATCGACGAGGTCAGTCTAGTGACGTCCAGTTCGGAGAAGACACGGACCGTAATTCTATGGATCGAAGAGTCCATATTCCTTGACATGACAAAGACCAGGAATTTCTAATTCGGGGTCCGATAACAGAGAGGGAGTCCAGAATGGACCCGTGGTCGTCGGTGAACAGGGTGGTCTATTCCCTGTTCTCGTAGTCACTCCTACGCTTCGTCGACCACTGACCGAACACCAGAGACCATTTCGGTCGCGAACCGGACTCTGTACCACGAACTCGGCGGTGGAAGTTGGTACATACAGTAGTCTCAGGTGATGTTTTCCGTTTTCGGTCTAACTGTGAAGGAAGGGAACAGAAGTGGGTCTGGATGGTTTCATTGAAGAGGTTCGGGTTCAGGGACGGGACGAGGTATAATGGCCCCGTGGTCGTTTCGGTTAGTCACCGTGTGCGGGTCGGTCGACGACAGCTCACTCCCACTACCGGACCTTGTGTATCGGGTCGAGTCTCCGGTGACAACGACCTAGGGCCTCCGCGAGATTCAGGGCGAGAAGAGAATTACCAAGACCCTTCGACCCGGGAAACGGCCCGTGGTACCAGTGGAGGTACGGGTCACGGACCGTCCCCTCTTTTGTAGACCCAAGGGTTGGACATTGAGGACCTCTTACTCTAGACAAGTTAGGTACGGTCCTTCCTCCTTTTCCTCTTACTTTGAGCCGGTTTGAGGTAGAGGAGGTCGGATAAAAAGGGAGACAGGGTATTCCCATTTACGAAAAGAACTCGGAACTGACAGGAAAGACAAAAAATGTAAACTCAGTCTAGACTCGTCCATGGACCCCATGTTGTTCCTACAGCCTCTTCTACTACCGTCGTAGGTCTCCCTTCGCTGCGTCACCGATATCCCTTGTCTTCTGTCTAACGATCCACCGGACGCCTCCTGTATTTAGGGAGGAGAAAACAGCTGGAGAGTGGACGTCCCATTCAAGTGTCGTCCGAAGACCCCTCGCTGTCCACGACTTTTTCAGGACCCGTCGGGCTCAAAGGGATTTGAGACGTCTGTCTTTTCCATTCCGTCCCGAGTCGGAATCCCTTGGAGGTTCTCGGGAAGAGACGGGGAGGTTTTGAAAAGTGAGAGGTCTCAAAATGGATCTGAGGCTCCGGGACTGGGACTGGACCATTCATCGCAGGGCGGACGGCGTACGTGGTTTGTCCTCACATCAGACAAAGAAGAGGGGTCCGACGAGCGTCCTTCCACAGTAAGAATTCGAGGCCTTTTGGGACTCCAGACCCCTAGTCCTCCTCCCTTCCCATCCAGAGTCATTTGATCCGACCCCCAACCCGTCCCGAACCCAAGATTTCCGCCTATGTCAGGTAGGTCGTGGCGATAGACGGAAGAGGTCTGGTCGATGGTTCGACGCGGAGGGGCGGCTAAGACGGGAGAGAGACGGATAGTCCACCACATGTCCTGATCTTGCCGGCCACGACCCCGGAAATGGGATGCGTATCAGGGTCAAAGGGGTCGGAGGGGTCAAAAGGGGAAGGGTGACCTTCCTGATCCTCTCACCCCCACTCCTCTGCTTTTGAGTGAATCCTCTTGACCACCCCCCTCTCGTACAGAGACCTTGTTCCCATAGGTACCCGATCAAGGTCCCGACCTTCCAAAACCCCGACTTTTTAGAGGTCCGCCCCCGCCCATCAGTACCCCCTTAGTCTCTACTTTCAGGCTTTACCCCTAGAATCAACTCCTAATCTTTCAGGTCCCCCGCATAGGATTTAATTCCAGACCCCATGCGTCAGGTCGATCCATCAGGGACCCTACTTATAAAATTCTTAGGTACCAACCTCCTAAACCTTAGGGTCGCTGAACCCAAGAGGCCCGACCCCTTCTTCCCATATCCTTGTCTAAGGATCCGACCTTCTAAGTCCAGTCTTCGGGGATACTGGTGTGACGCACCACCAGGTCCCTTGAGTGGATCTGAGAAAGCGGAGGTACTATTCGACAGCCATTTGCGCTCGTGTCAGGGGCAATATCTGACTTAGACTCGGACGGGAGACGGGTCCGAGGCGGAGAAGGTCCCTACTTGGTCCCGTCAGCGGTATAACTTCCAGTGTACTAGTCTGAGGGCGATGGCGAGGACCCGACGGGGTCGACGACGGCCATCCTGGGGTGGGGATCAGAGAAGTGGCATCTCAGTCGACATCGCTGCGTTGTTGTTTGTGTGTAGGTGGGGGTGGGGGCCTTTCTTGAAACGACATTTATGTGAAACGTACCACACTCCTCAAACGAGAGGAGACTGCCGGACCCTTGGGTCTTTTGAGCCGGGTTCCGAGTGAAAAGTGAGGGTGAGAGGTGCTAAGATTATTAAAATACGGCCCGAGTTGGTCGGTGTTGACACCATCTTGTTTCAACATGTCCTTTGACTTTATTAATTTATAAATATAATGGATCTTTCTCCACCCGTGATATCATCCACGTCTCCAATGTCACCACTTGTTCCGTAAAAGAAGGAGATTCCTCGATGTCTGACTACTCCTTTGTATCTTTAGTCGTTAGTGTTACCATTTATAAAATTTCCCTTTTTTGATCTGCGTTCATCGTTCCTGAGGTAAATTAACCCCTTTCGTTACCCGATAATGTTCGTTTCCTTTGTCGTACACGTTTCTCTTCTACGTTTTGTCGTTAACCCAATTACCTTTTGTCCTATAGTTCGATCACCTAAATTTATTAGACCTTGATAGGTGTCTCAAGTCGAGTACGTCCGGAAACAATTTACGTCCATAAGCGAAATAGAACATCATCACACTGTCCCATGTTTATCGAACCTCTTTAGTCTTCTCTCCGTGTCACAAGGGTTGAATGATTCCTCTTTTTTCACCTTTTGAGAGTTTTAATGTACCCTAATAAATAAAGAACTATGGAAATAAACTATTGATATAGTTTTGTTTCAAAGGTGGGTTCACAGGGAGTTGTTTACTTACCTATTTGTTTTACATCACATAAATATGTTACCTTGTAATAAGTCGGTATTTTTATTTTAGGACTATGTACGTTGTTGTAACAACATTGTAATACGACTCACTTTATTCTGTCTGTGTTTTACCGTTTATGACATAGTAAGGTGAATGTACTTTATAGATCTTATCCGTTTAAGTATCTCCGTTTTTCATCTAATCTCGAAATCATCTAATCAGGGGTCCCTGATCCCTCACCCCTGTTCCTCCTCAATGACGAATTCCTATGTCTCAAAGGACAAACCCCACTGTTTTTTCAAAACCTTTATCTATTAACATGTGAAATTTTTTTGCCGGTTCTAACGTTTAAAACAATATACATAATAAATGATAATTTTTAAATACAATATAAATTTTTTATCACTAAACATGTGAAATATACTATACTCAATATAGAGTCATTTGAAAAGTTATTTGTTCCCACCCCCACCCTGTTTAAAAGGAAAAGGAGGCACTAATATGTAGTGAGTCAAGTCAAGTCAGCGAGTCAGGCTGAGAAACGCTGGGGTACTTAGCGTCGTGTGGTCCGGAGGGACAGGTAGTGGTTGTGATCTGTCGTATAATTTTTCGTCTCTGTAATGAAACGGTTATTTCCAGGCAAATCAGTTCCGATAGCAAAAAGGTCACCAGTACATACCTGTACTCTCAACCTGACACTTCTTTCGACTCGTGGCTTCTTAACTACGAAAACTTGACACCACAACCTCTTCTGAGAACGGTTAGGGAACCTGACGTTCCTCTAGGTTGGTCAGGTAAGATTTCCTCTAGTCAGGACCCACAAGTAACCTTCCTGACTACGACTTCGACTTCGAGGTTATGAAACCGGTGGAGTACGTTTCTCAACTGAGTAACCCTTTCTGGGACTACGACCGGAGGGTCGTAGTCCTCCTCTACCCCGTCCTCGTAACCCCCGTCCTCCTCTTCCCCTGCTTTCTCCTACTCTACCGACCTACCGTAGTGGCTGAGCTATCTGTACTCAAACCCACTTGAGGTCCACAACCACTACCTGTCCCTCCGGACCGCACGACGCTAAGTACCCCAGTGTCCCTCAGCCTGTGCTGACTTGCTGACTTGACTTGTTGAAGACATGCACCAAACAAACAAAAACGGAGGAGAGAACGGTGCAACCGGAAAGGAGAGTAAACCAAATCTTAATGACCCTCTTTGACCTATTACTAGGGGTCACGGGACTCCAATTCTCATTGGTGATCCTTGTTCAGATTTACTGAGTTCTCAGGGCAGTCGTCGGTCCGACCCCTCCCTAGTAAAAGGGTTTGTAAAATCAGTGTGAAGAGGATCTTACCCTTTGGACTGTCTTATCGATTGTCTAAGAATTTCTAAGTCGACCAACATCACTCCGAGTGACCCTCGTCCCTTCGAGGTCTTCCAGCTTCCTTATCGCAAAGCCCGAGCTATCCTACCTACCACCGAATTTCCTCTCGTCATCGTTACCCTTACCTCACCCCTCTAACTAGTCCAGCTTTGAAGCCTTGAACCCAGACCGACTGACTCACCTTCCGTGTCTTTATTTATTGTCCTAAATCATGGGTTCATGTGTCTTGTTATGCCGCTGTGTACTCCACGCGAATCAGGTCTTGAATGCCGCTTCCGACCAGCTCCCGCCCCGACTTCCACCACCCTTCGAGACAGACGACCAAGACGGCTTAGAGGTCGCGGGCCTAGCGGGGGCCCGAAGGGACCCGGTATGGCGGTACCGACCGGGCCCAGGCCCGCGCCGCGATCTCAGGGGCGCTGTCGACGACCCGGCACATGCGAAAGACCGCCTCCGTCGCTTCTCAGAGGCACGGCCCGCCGGCGACGGCCGCCGCGATCGAAAGCACGGCGCGCTCCACGAGATGTTCGAAATGTTCCTGGGCCGCCCTGGCAGCGCGCACGACGACGGCCACACCCTCCGCCTTCCGGACCCCGACGCACACCCTCGGTGCCCGGGCCGGGGGCCATGGCCGAGGCCCCGGGAGGCGCGCCGGGCGCTGTCGTAGCTCGACGCCGCGCCGCGAACGCACGCGTGGTGTCCGCTTCTCGACACGTTGCCGGTGCCCGAGACCCACTTCGACTGGTTCCACGTTTTCTGGGGCCCCGGTCCCTTCGGGGACCGACAAGGGGTGGGGGTGGGGGGTATAGCTCGACTGAATCGCAGGCCACGGGAAGCGGGACCCGACCCGTCCCGCCCGGCGACCGTCAAGGGACTGCCGACAGGAGCAGACCACGCAGGGCCGTCCTCGTCGACCGCCTTGTGGACCCGCTGACGCCCGACCTGCTTCCGACCGAGGACCACACGGCGGGTCGGCTCCCGCCCCGGGCGGACCATGGGTAGCTGTGAGGTCTGGTGGAGGTCGCCGTCGTCGTCGAGAAGCCTCACCTGATGGCGGGCCACGAGTCCAGGACGCGACCCTACCCACCCCGAACGACCGGCTGACGGTCCGGGATCTGACCGTGTCGGGCCCGCCACACTAGACTATCCTAACTGTCGTTTTGCCCGCCCTGGATTTCCCTCGACCCCACCCCGAAGACCTCCGTACCAAATCTCCTCGGTCTCGCGACCTCTTCCGAGGTCCCAGAAGACGGCGGGCGACTCCAGAGGCATAGGGCAAGGGGTAAGACGCGCGTGTCTACCCTTGTCCACCACCTGAACTGTATGAGCGTAGCGGACCCGAGTTCCGGAGTCGGCCGGCTCCGTATGTGACTTCGACATGTTTCCGATGACACTCATTCGACCCTACCCGACCCCTCCTTCCTCGAGGTCCAGACCCGGGCTGGATTAATCCCTGAACCCCAGCGAATCGATACACGGGGGCTGCACCTGGATGCTCACGCTGCTCCTGGACTAGGTGAAGAACATGCTGGTGGACCCGTTCCTCCTACTCTTGGACCCATCGCACTTCGTCATACACCTCTCGTATCTGCAAAGGAGGATGTGCCACCCACGACCCTGAGGAGGGTGGGGTTCGTTCTACATCATTGTAGGACGATCTAAGCCTTGAGAATGGAGATTCGGTGTCGGTTTGGACTTAGGGGTGTCCGGTCTGAGTCAGGTGGGGGGTCAGAACCTTCAGGATATCCTTAGGGAGCTGTGAAGGTGGGAATGGTCTACCTAAAGGTCGAGTCGAGGTGACACGAAAGAGAGAACACGAGGGACCGGGTAGGTGGAGAGGTGGGAGGGGTCCTCCTCAAGTTACACAGGACGGACTGTCTGTCGTTGCGCCTGTGGATGACCCTCTCGCTACCCAGGGTCACGGTCGTGACCCATGCCGACTGGTACTTTTTCCCGTGGTAACAGTTCACTCACCCGAGACTTGTGTTGTCCCACCCACTCGGTGCATGGACACTCATATTTCTGTGTACACGTGGGAGAATTGGGAGTCCTTTGATGATGAGTGCCACCTATGGTGTCTACTGTTGAAATACGGATTCGCCCACCACCAGATACCCCCACTTCCCCTGTTGGACTTCTTCGACTCACTGCACTCGTAACTGCTCACTCACTTGACTAGACCCGACCCTCCACCCTGTACTAGGACCGTCGTCCTAGACTGGGTCGAACCTCCGTATTCCACCTGACACTGGGGTCGTTGGGGACTTCTGTTCCCCAAAGGTTTCAAGGGGTACAAGTAGGGGAGTCCTGGAACTAGCCCCTGCAGACACAGGACCTCCTGTACTGACAGGTGGAGGGTTAGTAGCTCTAGGCGTAGCAGCTCACGGCTCCACCCCGAATTCCGGTATTCCTCCCTTTCCCTCGGGGTCGTACATCTACCCCCAATCGACCGTCACTCACACCTCACTTCCTCTACCAGAACCTCAACCCTATTTCCACTGTCGACTTGATTGCGGTTCTAGACTTCGAAACCCCGGGTTCGGTTGCCCTACCACGGACCATATTCGGACGGAATTTCGGTATCTTCACGCACCCGAGTGGACCTTCTCCTTACCTCAACCCTGGAAGTCCGTAGGGGTATAATATCACCACCTGCCTCCTTGATCGTGTCTTATATTAGCAGTCTTAGCCCGCTATCTTCCCCTAGGGTTTCCAGGGCTCAAAGATCCCCGCCTCCCACTGTGTTCCGACTCGTGACTTCTCGGTAAGAGTCCAGGGCCCCGGTTTCTCCGTCGTCCGCGGCATTCACTCGAGTGAGACTGAGAAGGGGGTCTACTGCCCTAACTACACGCAGAAGCTCCCCAGTTCTAGTTCAGAAGATCTGTCGCTCTTAATCCCGATTTACGTCTGGACAAAGTCGGGTGGTTAGAGCACGCTATGGGTGCGGATCTTCCGTGACTGGGCCTTCATGACATGGCGTCTCGACAAGAGGACGTCTCCACCGACACCAGGACCCGGTCAATCAGGGAGGGGACTGGGGGGTAGGACTCGGAAAACAGACACACCTTCTCTAGAATGTAACATACGATAAGGTGAAGTTCTCCGTCTCTCGGGGACCCGGGACGGAAGAGGACAGGGACACACAACCCCCACCACTCACCCAGAACGTAGATACTGAAGTCGGTGTTAATAGAAATGGGTTGGAGGGGTCTAAGTATTTCTAGAATCTGTCGCAGGACGTGGTGGACCATGGCCGGACCCTGGTGTGCGACCCGTGGAAATCACTCTAATTCCACTCGGACTGAGTGAGTCACGACCGGAACCGTCACCCGTGGGGAAAGACGTCAACAAGTGCGAAGTAGTCTTTCAAGAATCTAGATGAGATCCGGATCTGAAAACGATCCGAGACCCTTGTGTCCTTCTTTCGGTCTGTGTTTATTAGTTTTAAATCACAAATCCCAGGATAAAGGGTCTCTCATACACTGTACGTGTCTCGAACCCCTCCTCTCCACTGTCGTACCTGTCCCGTCCGACATACTTTCCACGGGTGACCCTCAAGGATCGACGAGTCCTACTGAACTCTCTTCGTATCGGTATCTACACTCACACTGTACCCTACTCCGTCCTCCTCCACCCGTCCTCCGACCGGGACCATCGGCTCCCGTGGCCCCGGTCTGAAACAAGGACCAGTCACCTCGGTAACCCTTCAAAAATACATTCCATTTCTGTTTCAACCCAAAAATACATTCCATTACTGTTTCAACCCAAAATCTTTCGAAAGGGACCACCGACCTGATTCCCTCTCTGACTTTCGTTCCTGGTCCCTATCTCATCCGAACTTGACCGGGGCACCCCAACCTTGTCTCTTTACAAGGTCCCGGACCAGTGTCCGACTGACGGACGGCCGGGGCGAGACCGGTGGAGAGGGGTGGTCGTTCACTTCGTCAAGGACGACGACAGTGCGGTTGCCGGTCCGGACCACCGGGTCACGGACGCACTGAGTCTCTCGTCGTTCGGGTCGAAGTACGGTGCAGACATGTAGTTGGCCGCGGAGCGGTACCTTGTGGCACGGACGGGGAATGCCCTAGGGCGGACGTTCTTGCGACAGAAGTGGGTCCAGACCTGGTGGACCCCAGTCTCGTTCCCGCCCAGTCGTCCCCCTGATCCCCCGTGACCCGGTCCTCCCCGGACTCGTTCCAGAACCCGTTCTCACCCCGGCCCAGAGTCTGCAAGGGTGTTGAGGGAGGGGAAGAGGGACCGGGGTCCAAATACTTCCGGAGTTCGGGAGACTGTTCATACTTTTCGGGGACCTGATGTCCATACCGAACCCCCGTCCCCTGGTGTGTACCTGGGTACAGGTGGGTGTGTGACGGAGACCTGGGGAGTCACAATGAGGAGACATCGGGGATGAGGACCAACCTGGGACCCGACCACCCAGTAGGACTCGGGATCGGGCCACATTACTATCTCTGAATGGGGAGGAATATCCACCGGGTACGCGATACTGGTCACCACCCTCACATTTAAGTAACGTCTTCCGTAGTAACTGGTTCCACTCCGGAACTCCCGGTCGTCGTTCTCCGGACGGCATGACTCTCACCAACCCCATAGACCCCACTGGTCGATTCGGTCTATCCCCTGAACGAAGAATGGGGGAGTACCCCCGACCCCGAGAACACACGGAGTTGACTCTCGTAGACAGGAAAGTCCTCCACCAAAGGCCCTGTCGAACCGTCTGTACAGTCTTCTTGACACGGGATCGAGCCGCCTGTGGGGACACGGAGACGGGAAGAAACATGCTTGCCGGTTGGTCCATTCGGGAGTGGGGATGGAGGGTTCGACAAAGACGACAAGACAGAGACGTTTGGAGGGTCCACGGTCTGATTCGGCCTCTTCCTCGTCCCTCTCTGACTTGACGGACCCCGTCGAAGACCCGTCTGTCCCTTCCTCGGTAACATACAAGTCTCCCGAGGAAGTCCCAGGGAGGCACCTTCCACAAGTCCCTTCAGCAACTCCGTAGACCCCATTGTGTCCTCCCAGGTAATGTCCGGTACGACTGTCGAGACAGAGCCCCCGTCCCGTTACCGTGTCCGCTCCGGGCCCTGTACATACACGGGTTGGGGAGGACGGCCCTGAAACGGTTCATACTCACCTAGCCTGTCGACTACCCCCGACGGGAAGCCCCATTCCTCAAGGACCACTCATCGGATTAGACGTGGGTTGGTCGAATCAGGACCGAGAACCTTTCTTCTCGGTCGGTTTGGGCCCATCAAGTCCCGTGCTTCTGTCGTCACAAACAGGGTGTCCAGGACCGAGACGGCCCAAAACACACCTTCGTCGAGAGACCACTCCTCCACTCGACCTCGTTCCTGAAGGGTCGACACCTGAGACACGACCACTCAACCCCGGACCTGGTCCAAAGAGACGGGTCGAGAGTTCGAACAACGTGGGGATCCGACAGGACTTGGAAAAGCATGGTGTGCACAAAGGGCAGAGGGTGGAGTACATGAGGGTATCGAAGCTAAGGACAGTGACAAGACCACTGGGACTTTCCTGACGAATAGCGACCTGGGTCGGAGAGACGATTCGGCTCCCGATATATACGTAAATGGATGACCTGAAGAGAGGGTTCTACCGTGGAACCCGAGTCGTGTGAAAAGTAGGAGAGGGAGATCCCGAGGGAGAACGTCACCGTGGTGGTGGGTGGGGAGGGGAACGGTTCGGGGAGTCCCAGTAAGAAGTGAGAAGAAAGAGGGAGTGGAGGGTGTAAGCCAGTGTAGACGGAAACCTTGGACGGGTGGAGAGGGCAGAGGGAAGACAGGGAGTCCAAATCAGTGGAAGGAAGGACTAGGTGGATGACTAACGTACAGAGGGAAGAATGGGTAGACTAGAGGTATTGGGGAAGTTACCAGGTGGGACCCGAATCCTATTTTACGTCTCAGACTTTTCCGGAATGTACTGAGGACATAGAGACCTGTGAACGGACCAATCCAAGAAGTCCGGAAAACGAGAAAGGTGGAAAAAAATTCTACAAGGGAGAGGACTGAAGAACCACCGGGTCGGTTAAGGGTCGGTTAGGAAACCCAGAGTCGAATCTACGGTGAAGGGGGTCCTGTGGAAGGGACTAGAGGCACCGACCAATCCGTAGCAGAACTACGACCCGAAGTGTCGGGCAGATGATTGGGGGGGTGACGGGAGTGACGGACGTATTGTTGGCGGAACGGACCGAAGGAGGGGACGAAAGGACACTCGAAGGACTCTTTTTTTTGTTCTGATAGAGGTGTTACTTTTCGACTGGAAGGACGGAGAGAAGTTGGGGGTCCACTTCGAGAACCTTCACTACCTTCCTTACCTGTTCCTCTGTAAACTCAAGTTTAAACCCTTCCTCGATTGTAAGTGGTGACACGACTCACTAGTCGTCCACCACCTCGACTAGGGACCCCCAAGGCCGTAGCACCACCCTATACTCCTGGCAAGGGCAAAGTAGGTTGACCACGTCTTCCGTGCCGATCTTCTCTCGTTCCTCGTCCATGATGGGTCTCCGGTCACCTTGTCTCTCGACACCTACGAGGGTCCTCGGTCTCGGGTAGGGCTCCCCGGTGGTCTTGGGTCGGGGCTCTCGAGACCGGGGGTGGTGGGGAGACGGGGTGTAAGGACGACTAGACACCCCGTGTCTCCATGAAATAGAGACACTCACCTCCGGTCCACAGGGGTGGTGTGGGTCTCGACCCTCAACACGGTAGAAGAGGTGGGTCCGGAAGAGGGAAGAGGGGTCCACCGTCGGTACGTCCGTCCAGACGACTTCCACCACGGGGTCCGACACGACCTGAACGACTGCACCGTTCTTAACCTCTTCTTCCACACGCCCCTGGGTCTCCAGTGACACCTACGGGACGCGTTCGAGTCACTCACACCCCGGCCCGTCGTGTCAGGGCCCCATCCCGAATTCCTGGATTCTTACTTAAGACACACCGAAACAGGGTGGTCGGGCCAAACTCCTGAAGCTCGGTAGACTGTGGGCCCACGTCATAAAGACCCTCCGTGACTTGTTGAAGTGGTTGCCAGTCACCTCTACCGTCTCCTGACGGACCCAAGTCTGAGGTGAGGACCCTATGTCTCTACCCCCTCCACCAGCTCAAAGGAGGTGGTCGTGTACCCGCGACTAAAGGAAGAGGAGAAGTCTCCTGGCCTCGGCGAAGGACGCGAAACAGTGGCCGGCGTCGGCAGACGGTCGGGCCTAGATGTAGATGGGTCTGTTCGACCCCACTCTCGGCTACCCCTCCCTTCCAGAGCAGCCTTCTCGGACACCGACCGGAAACGGGAGGCGGTGTGTGTGTAAGGGGGCAGTTTGGCGACGGGACACGGGGAGGTTAAGAAGGAGTAGAGACCAGGGAGGAGTGGGGGTCGATACTCTGGTGTCTGCGCGACGGGCTCAGAAGGTGGACGAGGTCGTGGGAGAAGGACGGCGTGATACGGTCCACCCAAGGGATTCAAGGTCGGACCCCTCACCCCGCAGCCCCTTTACACTGTAGGATCCCACCTCCTCCCGAAGTCCCATGTTTAACCTGAGGGTCTCGGGGACCAGTACTACCTCCTCGGAGACGTGGTGCACGACTTGTTGAGGGACGGGGGTTGTCGCGGTTCCACACACTCCTCTTCGAGGCTATGCGACGGATGTTGACACACCGGTAACTGTGGCTGTACTCGGGAACCCTCCTCACTCAGCCGCGGTCCCCCGTCAGCGCCCGGACGTCCTGACGCGGACGCGACCAGGGTACCCCAGAGGGGGACTCGTGGGTCCCGTCTCTGTCGAAGGGACCTGGTCGCGTCACACTCGTCTTTTGCGGTCACGTGACGTGGGGACCCACGCCAACTTCACCCTCGTCGCCCAACTGTGACCACTGGGTCGGGGTGTCTGGGAGTTCGGGATGTGCACGAGCCCAAACGAAGGTCTCGATAAAGTGGAGAACACTCTCCTTAGAAGGTGTTCGGGTCGTGTTCGACGGTCCGGACTCGATGAACTTCCCCCGGCGAAGATCGAGGGGTGGAGTACCTGAAACAAATTCAAAAGCTAAGGAAAAAAAAAAAAGGAGGTATAAAAAGAGACCAAAGTCGGACTTGATTTTTAAACACCCCCGTCCGACCCCCCTACCTCCGAGGAGGGGGTTGTTTAGAGGTATCTACCTATGCCTCACTACCGGTAGGGGGAACCAGTGGACTTGGTTCTTATTTCGTTGTTGACTTGTGGGAGAGGGAGTATATGACCAGAAAAGGAGGAGAGGGAGGTAGGGGTTCCACACTCGGGGTTGAAAGAAAGAGGTTGAGTCATGGTTGACTGTTTCACGGTGGTGACAGGGACTGAGTCTTGTATATCGATGAGTTGTAATTTGGAGATGATGACGACGACGACGATTCAGCGAAGTCAGTACAGACTGAGACACGCTGGGGTATCTGCCGTCGGGTGGTCCGAGGGGGCAGGGACCCTAAGAGGTCCGTTCTTGTGACCTCTCCCAACGGTAAAGGAAGTGTTTACGTACTTTCACTTTTCACTTTCCCTTCAGCGAGTCAGCACAGACTGAAAAACACTGGGGTACCTGACGCCGGATGGTCCGAGGAGGTAGGTACCCTAAAAGGTCCGTTCTCATCACCTCACCCCACGGTAACGAAGAGGTGATGATGACGATGATGTACGATAAGTAGTGAAGACGTTGTGGACCGAGGGACAGACGACAGAACGGGAGGTTCTGGAACGGGTCCAATCCCGGTCTATACAGGAGAGACTTTAGAAGTTATCGAGGAGAAAGTCAAGTCAAGTCAGCGAGTCAACACAGACTGAGAAACGCTGGGGTACTTAGCGTCGTGCGGTCCGGAGAGACAGGTAGTGGTTGAGGGCCTCAAGTGAGTTTGAGTGCAGTTAACTCAGCCACTACGGTAGGTCGGTAGAGTAAGAGACAGCAGGGGAAGAGGAGGACGGGGGTTAGGGAGGGTCGTAGTCAGAAAAGGTTACTCAGTCGAGAAACGTACTCCACCGGTTTCATGACCTCAAAGTCGAAATCGTAGTAAGGAAGGTTTCTTGTGGGTCCTGACTAGAGGAAATCCTACCTGACCAACCTATAGGAACGTCAGGTTCCTTGAGCGTTCTAATAAGAGGTTGTGGTGTCAAGTTTTCGTAGTCAAGAAGCCGTGAGTCGAAAGAAGTGTCAGGTTAAGAGTGTAGGTATGTACTGGTGACCTTTTTGGTATCGGAACTGATCTACCTGGAAACAACCGTTTCATTACAGAGACGAAAAGTTATACGATAAATCCAACCAGTATTGAAAGGAAGGTTTCTCATTCGCAGAAAATTAAAGTACAGACGTTAGTGGTAGACGTCACTAAAACCTCGGGATTTTTCATTTCAGCCTGTAACAAAGGGGTAGATAAAGGGTACTTCACTACCCTGGCCTACGGTACTAGAAGCAAAAGACTTACAACTCGAAATTCGGTTGAAAAAGTGAGAGGTGAAAGTGAAAGTAGTTCTCCGAAAACTCAAGGAGAAGTGAAAGACGGTATTCCCACCACAGTAGACGTATAGACCCAATAACTATAAAGAGGGCCGTTAGAACTAAAGTCGAACATGAAGAAGGTCGGGTCGCAAAGAGTACTACATGAGACGTATCTTCAATTTATTCGTCCCACTGTTATATATCGGAAAAGGATAAACCTTGGTCAGACAACAAGGTACAGGTCAAGATTGACAACTAAGAACTGGACGTATATCCAAAGAGTTCTCCGTCCAGTCCACCAGACTATAAGGGTAGAGAAAGTCTTAAGAGGTGTCAAATAACACTAGGTGTGTTAGTTTCCGAAACCGTCTCAGTTATTTCGTCTTTATCTGCAAAAAGACCTTGAGAACGAAAAAGCTACTAGGTCGTCTACAACCGTTAAACTAGAGACCAAGGAGACGGAAAAGATTTTGGTCGAACTTGTAGACCTTCAAGTGCCAAGTGCATAACGATTTCGGACCGAACCTCTTAAAACTCGTAATGAAATGATCGCACATTCTTCTCACGTTAACACACCATCAAACTCGTAAGAAGGTGTAACGGAAAGAAACCCTAACCTTATTTTTGACTGGAAAAGGTCAGGACACCGGTGACGACTCAAAAGGTTTAAACGACCGTATAACTCACGTCGTGAAAGTGTCGTAGTAGAAAGTCCTAAACTTTATCGAGTTGACCTTAAGGTAGTGGAGGCGATCGAAACAAGCATCATTACGAAGGATTCCGGGTGAACTGAAGTGTAAGGACCTACAGACCGAGATCCACTCACTAGTATGGTAGTACTAATACCTCCCTACCTCGGTTTCGTTTTTGTTATGGGTGAACACCTACACTGACCACTATCTTCGTTCCAGGCTACGACATTTCTCGTTATAACGTATCCTTGGACCTTACAATCCAGGTACTTAGTTCCGTTTAACCTTCACCAGTTTGTCCTCTACCGTTCTCACTTGCAGCTGTAAGATCCTTAGGCGCTTGATTTTACCTGACCTTACCCACTTAAATTGAGTCTACTGGTAATATAGATGATGACGCCCGTCCTTAGGGAATCTTCTTTACCTCATCGGTAGCACCAGTTGTTTTCTCAGGCTTTACGTCATGAACCTACGTTAGAGTCTTTGCTGTCTTACTAGAGACAAGCAAAGGTTCCGTTTGGTAAGTTATAGTGTCATTAGGTTCAGATACGGGGTTGGTCACGACTACTTCGACTTCAACTTGCCAAGATACTTCTGGACGTTCTGGAAAATCTTGATTGTGGGTTTTTTCTACAAGAAAAGTAATATCCCCTGACCTTACGTTTTCATCCTTCATCCTTCGAGGAGAAAAGGGTTGAAATTTTATTTTGATTTGTTTTTGCAATTTGGAGGAGGACTCAAAATACGTACAGGACGGGGTCGGAAAAGAGGGAATTCTCGAAGGTATTGTGAGGTAGGTTCGAGAACGTGTACCTTTTCAACTTATTTACCTGCTTAAGTAAGGAAGTCTCATACAAATAACCCGAGGACTCCCTACAATTTCTTCTGACAAGGTCCTGAATCCCCAGGAAGGTCCTCGGTTCCTCTGTACACAGTTCACCCTCACCATCCCGAAGAGTCACGTTTGTACTTTAGACCTCGACTCTCCCCTTTATTCCTCAGGAGACGGGTCTTCGTCCTTATTTCGACCGGACCACAGAAGACCCCACCTCTCTAGGGCGGTACACCTACGTCAGGGGTGTCCCCCGGCAGGAGGAGTTCGTCCCAGGGGTCTCTTCAGTGTGAGAGGGTGGCGGAGGCGTGCTGCGGGAGATCCCGCGCGGGCCTGCGGCGAGACGCCCTTTTGGTGAACCCGAGACTCTAGGCGGGGAGAGGCGTAGGGCCCCACTCACGTGGGAGTTCTGGTGGTGAGGGCATTAAACCTTAGACTACGAGGTCTACTCGGACGGACCGGGACGCCGAAGGGCTGGGGATGCGGAACCCACCAGGCTTCCTGTGACCGGGGGGGAGGAGGACGTCAGAGAAAGACGGCCTCCGCGACCTCGGCCTCTCCGTCGATCAGGGCGGGTCGAGGCGCGAAGGGCCGTTCGAGGGCGGCGGAGGAGGGAGGTGGGCCCCTAAGAGAGGAAGGGGAAGAGACGAGAAGCCCCTTTCCGGACCGGTCGTGACCGGACGGCCTCCATCAGACAAAGACCATGACCGGTGTGCTTCCCGAAAGGTCCATCAAGTCACCAGCTCTTAGGTTTGCCGAAGGGTTCCCTGAGGCGCCATTTCATAGGCGGACGGCTACGTCCTCTACGTCCACTGAGACCAAGGTAGGGACCCAACAGTTCTACGGGACTTCCTCCTTTACCGTTGGGTGAGGTCATAAGAACGGACCCTTTAGGATACCTGTCCTCTCGGACTTTTAGATGTCTGTACCCTGGATTCTTAGTCTGTGCTGACTCGTTCGTGGACGGTGTGCTCAGAAACTAGACAGAAAATGGTTTAACCTGGGTGTAACACATAAAACATTGAACGAAAAGTAAGTAAGTAAATAAGTAAGTCACTTACGAACCTCGTCGATACAGTCCTCGGTCCGACCGATGTTACCCATTTTACCAATTTGTCTAGTAAAAACAGTAGGACCCTAAAATGGAAATTCCCACACCGACCCACGAGTGAGTCAGTACAGGATGATAAAAACGCTAGGGTATCTAACACTGGCCATCCGAGGAGACAGGTACCCTAAAAAGTCCGTTCTTATGACCTCACCCAACGGTACGGGAGGAGGTCCCCTAGAAGGGGTGGGTCCCTACCTTGGACGGAGTGGACACAGAGGACCTAACCCTCCTGAGATGGTGATCGTGGAGGACCGTTCGGGTTTCTCTGTAAATAATTTGTCTATTAGCGTATTTATTACCCGAAGGGTCCACCGTGATCACCATTTCTTAAGCGGACGGGAACGTTCTCTGAGCCACCCTTGGCACCCACCCCTTCTAGGGGACCTCCTCCTTTACCGTCGGGAGAGGTCCTAACAACGGACCCTTTAAGGTACCTGTCGCCTCGGACCGCCCAATGTCAGGTGCCTCATCGTTCCTCAACCTGTGCTGACTCGTGCGTGTGTATTTGTTGTAAATTATTGTAAGTACATTCTCGAGGTCTTTCTTCACTTCCTAAAGTAATCTTCTGTCTTAGTCTACTAAGATTGGTTTCACCGAGTCGCCCCTGAATGGACCACCAGGTCACGAACTCTTAGACGGACGGTTATATCCTCTGTCTTTAACCTAGGGACCAGGCCCTTATTCCTAGGACGTACGGGGCTTCGTTGATTCGGTCTCGTCGTTGATCTCTTCCGGGTGTGTCGTTTCTTCTCCGGTACGTGACGTTGGTTCCGGTTCACGACGGTTTTTATTATTTATAAATTTTTTTTTTTTTCCTTTACAAGTTTTTTTTTTTTTCTGATCCTTTACCCTTATGGTTTCTTAAAATTTTTTTCTTTTTCCGTCGAGTCTCTTTATGATTTAGGAATCCCTCTTATTGCCATGTTTTTGGTTGACTCTTCGTACAACTCAGGACACAATGACCTCATACTTCCCTTCTTTCTCTACTCTGAGCGGAGCCTCCGAAAATCTCCCAAAATGCAACTCGTCGGTACTCTCCCAAGTCGTTTCCTCACTGTACTAATCTAACGAAAACCGTCGGGGCATCTCTTACTCAACTCTCCCTCTCTGATGTCCGTTCCTCCTTAGGTTCGTCCTTTATTACCAGCGACCTTGTTCCCACTATGAGTAAAAGTGGTAATAAAAATAACCGACGTAACATAATGTAATATTCCGTAAAGTATTGAAAATAAGTAAAGTTTGGGAGTTGTCTACTTGTAATTCCAACAAATGTTTAAAAGACATAATTTTTGATATTTACAATATTATTTGTAGGAGTACGTATATAGGAAAGTATGGATAAATAAAAGAATCTTATTGAAAAAATTTAACGAAGTAGTTTGACGAGTTAACGGGAGATCCTTCCTACATAGTTAAAAGTGAGGGTAATCACAGATAAAGGATTTGAGAATGGTTGAGACCCGTAACTTAAATTGTGTGT
Source organism: Capra ibex (assembly GCA_006410555.1). NCBI lineage: Eukaryota > Metazoa > Chordata > Mammalia > Artiodactyla > Bovidae > Capra > Capra ibex. The sequence continues at coordinate 13,120,238 of SJYO01007492.1, read as the reverse complement.
CTTTTTAACATACTAACAATAAAATTAAACGTGACGAAACCAATAAATGTCGTAACTCGTTAATAAAAATAAGAAATCCTTGACGAGAAATAAAAGTGGGTAAAAGACAAGAAATCTGATCTAAGTAATAAGGAAAGAATAACTAAATATTGTCAGAAACACGTCCTGATTTTATTATTCGTGTCGTTCCGTCACACGATTCACGTCATGTACGTAATAGAACAAAATAGAAGAGTTGTTGAGACACTTCATTCATGATAATAATATGAGTAGAGGCCTACTCTTTGGACCCTACACACGAGTCAACACAGACTGAGAAACGTTCGGGTACGTGACACCGGGTGGTCCAAAGAGACAGGTACCCTGAAAAGTCCGTTCTTATGACCTTACTCAGCAGTAAAGAAGAAGGTCCCCTAGAGGGACTGGGACCCTAGTTTGGGTGTAGAGCACGTAGCAATCCGTCTGAGAAATGGTGACTCGGTAGACCCTTTGAGTTCGTTTCTAATTAATTGAACGGGTCCCATCCATCATTCATTACTTCAATCCTAAACCTACTGCCAGACGGTCGAGGTTTCGGACGACTGTACCATTGATTCCGTGACACAGGACTTATAATTGGCAAAACAACACAGTCCACAATATTTATACAGAAGGGTCGGACATGAAACGATAAATTAAAGTATATACAAGAAAAGATTGTATGTTTGAAATTTTAAAAATACTTAATTCATGAAGGGACCACCAGGTTTGGAAGAGTCCACCGCGTAACCTATTTCTTGGACGGTCGTTACGTACTCTGAGTCCTCTACACCCAAGTTAGGGACCCACCCCTTCTAGAGGACCTTTTCCTTTTCCGTTGGGCACGTTACAAGAATGGACCTTTTAAGATACCTGCCCCTCGGATCACCCGATATCATGAATCGTAGCGTTTCCCAGTCTATGCTGACTCGCTGATTCGTGTGTGTGTGACCACCAGGTCACCGATTCTGAGACACGAGAATTACGTTTCCCCGGACCCAAGTTAGGGACCAGTCCCTTGATGTAACTACGGTGTGCGATGTTGATTCTCAAGTACATGGTGTTGATATCTGTCAAACTTAAAGTGCAGACGGTAATAGTGAAGAGTAAATAGTCGATGTGAAAGTAAAACAACCGGTTAAGAGTTAATAGGAAAAAAAAAAAAATTACAGTGTACCCAAATAGTGACCCTCTGTTCTTTAATTGTGTTAATGTCAGAAACGACAGACACTTACTTGACTTATTCTCTATACGGTCCTGATGAGTAGTTGTCTGAAATTTTTCACTGTACTCCTGAAGGGACCACCAGGTCACCAACTCTGAGGTACGAGGACTACGTCCTCGGGTCCAAACCAGGGACCAGTCCCTTGATCGAGGGTGTTCGATATTGATTTCAAAGTGTACTACGTTGATTTCTAGGGTACACGACGGTAATTCTGGGTTACATCGGTGTATTTATGTATAAAATAAATTTTGAAAATTAATTGTTATGCAACAGACGACGACGATTCAGTGAAGTCAGTACAGGCTGAGACACGCTGGGGTATCTGCCGTCGGGTGGCCCGAGGGGGCAGAGACCCTAAGAGGTCCGTCCTTGTCACCTCACCCAACGGTAAAGGAAGAGGTTACGTACTTTCACTTTTCACTTTCACTTCAACGAGTCAGCACAGGCTAAGGATCGCTGGGGTACCTGACGTCGGATGGTCCGAGGAGTCAGGTATCCTAAAAGGTCCGTCCTCACGACCTCACCCACGGTAGCGGAAGAGACGTTATGTAACAGATGGATAGAATTTTTTAAAAAATTCACTGTACTAACAAAAGAGTACTACGTGTAGGTAGTAATAGGTTCAACTATAACTGTTAAAAAATATAATAAGAGGAGAGGAAAATACCTCCTCTCTTAAGAACCTCCTTAAATAAGGTAAAGATGACTACAACGGACAAGGAAAACATAAATGAAGATTTAAATAATCTATCTTTCAACACCTGTCTAAATTTACTCTGTGTCAAGGGTTTAAAGTCATTGAAGACATTTTGCGATTTCGAAATACGACAGTTATACCACAAGAGAGGGAGGGGGACAGGGAGGAGGGACGGATTGAAAAAAGTAAAAGGGTTTCATGAATAGTGAAAAATTATATACCGTGACAAATGACTAAATAATAAATTTGAAGAAAAAATAAATACGACGGAGAGGGTCGATCCTACTTCCGACCTAGGAAAAAACAAGTGATTATATAGGATTCTCGGGTTTTGATAAGAACCGTGTATCATCAGTAAGTTGTTTATCGACAATTTATTTACTTGACACCGGGTATTTGACATAAAACGTTAAATTTTTGTTCCTTTTAGTCTATAGACTTCCAAAAAGGTTATTTCCTTCTTTTAATTTTTAACTAATTTAGTGAACAAAAATTTCACTAGTCAAATCTCGTATTTGTAAGTCTAGGACTGGAAGTTTTGGTGGTTGTTACTTTTAAGATACACGAACTTTCCTTTATAACTTAAGGATTAATTGTTTCCAAGAAAGGTTCGAGATATATTTGTGACATCGTCGTAAACGAGAGATTGAATAGTACTTAGATAATCCTTTGACGACCCGAATACATGTTTTTATTTCGTGTTTATAAAATCCTGGACTTTAGCCAACGGTTTCATCTCAAAGAGAAAGGTAAAAATACGAAGTGAGTCGTGAGATTTTTATTATTAAGGGACAGGGTCACTGTACAGGAGTCGGTCTACCTCATCTACTTATAACACTATACCGGTCATTTAAGGGTTTCTCTCTAAAGAACGTCTGACACCCTTCTGATAAAGACTCGGTTCCGGGTTGAAAACTTTTCAAAGAAAACAGAGGGTGTCAAGTTTCTCTTGCATCTGGGACTGGAAGAATTTGATAAAGGGATGGTGTATGTCTGTTCATGTGTATTTGTAGGAAACCCCCTTCGGTACACTTGTCCTTTCTTTGTTTGTAATATCCCTTCTCGAACGTAAGTTATTAGTGAATAATTTATGAAGGGTACACTAATTATTAATTTTCATTTACTTTTCATTTATTATTCTCACTCCGATCCCCGTACTCCCGATTCTTAATTCTAATTGAATCACTTTTCTTTACAAATCTTCTTCTCCACAACAGTCACTAGGTCCGGGAGTCGGGTCAAAAACATGATGGTTTACCCTACTGTTCCCTTTTAAACACTCTTTAAAGATTAAGCGGGATAATAATAAATGAATTGTACAGGGTCTAAGACAGATTCTAGACGTCTCTGGAGAGAGACGTCTATATTTCAGAAAAATCGTTTATTCTATGTCAGAAACAGGAGTCCCCCAAGGGTTACACTATGTTTTTTGTACTTTTTCCTCTTACTGTCAGGAAACACCACTGACGGTATTACATTCTTGATCTTCGTCACCCTCGGTCGTTCTTCAAGTGCTCCGTCGTCAAGAATTTTATACGAGGTACCTGGAGTCGTTAAGGGGTTCTGGGAAAATCCCCCAGATACTTCATTTGTAATGAAAGTATTATTATGACTTTGTGACGGAGAAAGTGACATAACTATAAACGTGACTAGTACGTTTTCGTTACGACCTATTTTGACGACTACGAAATCATAGTTAGTCTCGTCACTACGGTTTGACGACATATTATCAGTGACATGAGAAGTGACGGTGTCCGAATGGTATTTTTTTAAATTTTTATTATTTTGTTTCATTCAAGATGAATTCTTACAGAAACTACTCCGTTATTTTATTAAAATAATTTAGAAACAGGAACTCGTATGCAGAAAAATTATAAGATACACTACTTTAGCCTTCATGTGCCCATTGTGAGGACACGTATGCTTTATTCATACTACTGACAGAGGTCTTTTGAGCACGGTAACAAAGCAAACACTTGATGACGAAAAAAGTGTCTTGTGACATAAAAAAACTTTCTTGTTGACTGTTTGACCTTTTTTAAATAGTTCTACTCACTTCATTCGGACAGTAAAGTTCCTTTTGGTGATTGTTGCTACTATAGACTCGAAAGTTCTCTTTTATTCTTCAAAACCTTTAAACAGGGTTCGAACGGTTGTAAGAATTCCTGAAATAGACAGATAGATAAACAAATAACCGACAAGACCCAGAAGTAACGACGTGTGTCCGAAAGAGATCAACGTCTCTGACTCCCGATCAGAAGCAACACCGCGTGCCCAAAGAGTAACACCACCGAAGAGAACAACGCCTCGTGTCCGAGATCTCGGGGTCCGAAGTCATCGACCCCTCGTGCCGGATCAACGAGGTACCGTGCACCTTAGGAGGACCTGGTCCCTAGTTTGGGGAAGGGGGACGTGACCGTCCGTCTAAGAATAGGTGACATGGTGGTGTCTTCAGAGGTAAATTCCTGAAAAGATTATTAACCACCACCATAATTGTTCACACTAAATTGTTTATAGCATATTACTCAGTTGTAACCCTTCTAGACGTATTAAATCACTTAGTTATAAAATGTTTACTCGTTACGTAGTTCAACGTTTTAGTACGTACCCATTTTACGGATAAGTTTTACGTTCATAATATTGTCTCATGTTTTACAAGTAACTATGTTTACTAAGATATAGTGTTGATTAGTAATTGTTTGATGGTAAAGAACTCAAATCACACATCATGACTTCTTATGAGTGTTAATAAACTGTTTCTGATAATTTTAGAGAAAGAAAAAAGACTGACACATAGACACACTCCAGTCCAAAAGTAGTGGGGTTTGATATAGGGTGTTGACTACCCTTTTAAGTCGACAAGAGATAATTCGGTCTGTAATTACTCCAAACGTTTTCTTTCTACTTTGGTAACGTAAGAAGAGTGATTTACAAAAGAAAACTTTTGTATCAACAAAAGTTATTTCACAATGATAATGGTACATTACCAAAACAAAGATAAAAAATACTTAATCACAAAAATTTTAAAGAGTCAAACTTAAAAATTATACCAACCATAGCTGTCTAAGTTGGGTATGTTTGTTTTCGAGAAACTTCGAAGGTTATTAAAAACTCTGACATTTCTCAGATCTTTGGTTTTGTATGACGAGGTTCCTTTATTAAATTTCACTCAAATTTAACTTCATTAGGAAGTTGATGAAAGAAGTTGATCTCCTCTTTCAGGAGGTCAAGGGACTTTTGTAAACGATTAAATTTGTACTCGTAAATTTTACCTACGGTCTATCCTCCAACTTACGATAAGAATGAAGTATTGATCAAGACTGGAGTTTTGGTACGACATTAAGGGCTCCGAAGACGAACGAACTCGATTATGGTTTCTTTCTTCTTAGAACGACGTCTTCCTTTACCATTAGTTCAAGGTCGAGAGGACACCGGTTTCGTTAGTGAGGTACCGAGAGAAATGGTTGAGTCACAAATCTCGATTCATTAAAAGGTTATTGAGTAGTGGTAGTACGATTTCACTTTCTCTCCGTCCCGTGTCTATCCGATCAAAATACCTACACCGGTGTCCTGAAAAAAAAAAATCATGCAAGATCCGACTCGAGAATGAGAAGACCGACTTTCAGTCCCTTTTTAATGTTCAGGACAGAAAGAGTGACTAACAACATCAGGGTGATAGATCCTAGAGTCTGTGACCAACCGTGTATAATCCCTATGTTATTTATAACAACTTACTTCAATTTAAGGAAATAAAAATGACGTCTTCAATCTGAGGCGAAGGATTGACCGTCCCTCGATTCCATTGATTTCAAAATTGTCTACCTATCTCCTGAAGGGACCACCAGGTGACCAATTCTTAGGTGGACGGTTACGTCCCTTGTACCCAAACTAGGGACCGACCCCTTCTACGGTACACCGTGACTCGTCGATTCGGACACACGGTGTTGACGATTTCGGGAGCACGGAGTGTCGGACACGAGACGTTGTCCTCTTCAGTGCCGTGGCTCTTCGGACTCGTGCTGTTCCTTCTCATCGGGGTGAGTGGGTTGGTCTCTTTCGGGAACGTGTCGTTGCCTCTAGGTTACGTCGGTTTTTATTTTGTCTATGTACAAAAATTTAATTTCTTTATAATAATTTTTCTCTACCTATCTTTTTTTCCCTTGGAAGGTTTTCTCTCTTACTGGTAACAAGGACAATAAGTTACATCAAATATCTTAGGGGACCACCAAGTCACCAATCCTGAGGTACGAAAGTGACGGTTCCGAACCCAAGTTAAAGACCAACTCCTTGATTCTAGCGAACTCGGGTCGTCGCACCGGGTTTTTTGTCTTTGGTGTGTTGAGGATGGGGTTTGGTCTATTACGTCGAATTGTTAGACGGAATTTTTACATGACGAATTTTGTTTTGTTTGTTTTTTCTTAATAAAATAATAGAGTGTTAACAACCTCAGATCTGAGTCTACAAACCCAAAAGAGTAGACCTACAACGTCGAAGAATTGACCAGAGATCTTCGTCTCTAAGATAATAGTTTTGTCGTTGGTGTCACTAGGAGATTTTCGGACAATAAAGCGACGAGGAGACGTGTTCAGTTCCAGGAGTGTTACGGATGTTCTGGGTGTCCTAGACTTAAGAGGTGGAAGAGAGGGTAACGGAGAGGCCGAAGGAGACGGCAGTAGGTGAGAGGGGGTCGAGTGAAAAGAAGTCGAGACAACCGAAGAAACAACAAGAGGCTTCAACGGAAGAGAGGGGTTCCGAAAACGTGAACGACCGATCAGAAGAACCTTCCGAGAATGGGTTCTATAAGTAAACTGAGTGAGAGAGGTTCGGTGACAAGTCATAGTGGTAGTGTCACGACGATTCAGCAAAGTCAGCACAGACTAAGACCCGTTGAAATACGTGGCATCTGGCGGTCCGAGGAGACAGGTACCCCAAAAGGTCTGTTCCTATGACCCCACCAAACGATACGGAGGAGGTCCCCTAAAAGGGGTGGTAATGTCACTCTAGAAGGACTTAGGGTGTGAGGGCTGGTTGAAAACTACCGATTTCCACCTACAAAAGGTATGGTATTATTAGACCAAGTCTTTCGGTTGCAACTCACCGGTGTAATCTGGAGTGACCTGTATCTTTTGGAACCGTTAGGAACCACTAAAGAGGTGACCAGTCGGGATTTGGCGTCGAGGGTTACTCGACAGGAAGGCGTCTCACCATCATCCCTGGTCCAGGATCCTCTTAAGAGGATCTTCCTCTTAACGGACTTCCTTCTCTGACACTGATCGAGGGGACGTTGTACTCCCTGCGAGTCACCCGCAACCATTAAACACTTACTTACTTTTCCGAGCCCGCCGGGGCGGAGGCGATGAGGAGGGGAGGAGGGGCGCCGGAGGAAGAGCCGGCAGTAGATAATAAGCCACGAGCAAAAGAAGAGACGCCCGGACGGGTCGCGCAGGGTAGCTAGACGGGCCGGTAGCACGCGGACGCGGAAAACCGACAGTCAGCCGACGCCGCACCCCTCGCGCCCCTCGCGACCCTTGGCACCGCCGCGCGCCCCTGGACTCCATTTCGACTCCGAAGACGCGACGGTCCGGCGCGTGCTCGACCGACCGCCCCCCTCGGCGCGCCACCTCCGGCGGCTCGGAGTGAAGTGGCCTCCCTCCGCCCGAGGAGTTCGGACCATCTCCTCCCGGACTCCCCCAACGTCCCCACGTCTCGGGCTCAGCGGTCGAGCTCACGGAGGGCCTGGACCGGCGCCTCGGTTCACCGGCTTGATTTTCCTTCGAGCCCCTCGTAGGCTCGGTCGGTGGAACACGTTTTCAACTCCTTTAACTCAAAGTCCCTCCCCTCCTAGACGACCTTCAGTGTCGCTCACTCGTGGCTTGCGGGACGCGTGTCACGAATTAGGAAAGGTGAATTTTCAGGAAGCAAGAAAATAAGACAAAGACTAATAAAATCCACGTTCTATGTTTATGTTTCTCGTTATGTTATTTCAGACCGACTCTAGTCAACACAAAGCCCCAAAAACAGTTAAATGTTTCCCTCTTCCGTCACTCCCGACATAGCCTCTGTCCAACTTCTACGGTACTTGGTGGAGAGATTTCGGACTCACCGATCTCTCAAAAACGGAACTAAGGGTAGCGAGTCTCAGCACCGTCACCGTAACTCTGTAAACAGTCCGACGGACGATAGTCAATACAAGTACTAATAGTGGGTCTCGGAGTGACTCTCGTCCTTGGAGTCTAGGATCACTGGACCCAAGAGTACAGGGAAGACGTGTACAAACTCGAACTACGAATGAGACCCAACAACACTCCTAGTGTCTACGAGTAAGGTGCTCATGACTGACTCACGGACCGTAGACTGTCCTTAATACAGTCCATGATCCCTATGTTGCTACTGTCAGTTCCTTGAGTGTCCTTTATCTGCAAATTTGTCCGTCTACCTGAAGCGACCGTCATGTCACTAACTCTGAGGTGTGAAGGTTACGTCCCCGCCACCCAAGGTAGGGCCCCCCACCCGACCCCCTCTCCCCTCATTCTAACGTGTACGGTGTGAACACCGTCGGTTCTTTATTATTTTTAATTTTATTTACCCGTCACTTAGGACTTTCCATCTCTATTAGACATATATCATCTTACCTTCGGAAATTCCTCTTTTCTCAATGAAGAGATTCTCCCACCCTTCCCTATTCTTACAGAAATATGTGTTCCACTAAGAAGTTGACTCAGAAATTTCAAATTAACCACTAATGTATGACCTGTGTCCTCTTTCCGTTGATTCTTATCACTATGTCCTCGGTCTTAATACGTTGTCGTACCAAGTCGACCGTGTCTTTCAAAGGTACTGGACAGATAATAGTTTTTGAATATATTACGAACAGTAACAAAACACACGAAATGAACCCAATTGAATAAATTGTAAATATTGTTGAGACACTTCATCTTTAATAGGAGGGGAATCTTTTAATTCTTTTACCTCCGAACCCTTTCCATACATCGAACGGAACCTAGTACGTCGATTAAGTACCATCTCGATCTTAATTTTAGGTCCGTCAGACCAATTTTCCGGACACTTGAATTGGTGGTCCGAGAAAAGATCTTTGACTCCTACGACTCAAAATTTACAGTCCGGGGACCAATGGAGTGGACATTCACTGTCTTGGTCTTGAGTTTGAGTCCAGAAAATTGAGAATTCCTAGGTCACAATTATGAAAAGTATCATTGTAGTCTACAATACTCTAAATATATTACGGTCTAACTTCAATTTATGGTTAGACTCCGTCACGGACGACCTTAACTTTCATGGTATAGAAATGAAACACCTACAACACATTCTCGGAAACGAAACACGACCCCACATACCCCCCACACACACAACGTCAAATCTATGATTACACTCCTCGGGTCCTGACTAGTTTTAATACTATTTCCTCGTTGTAATAAATGGTCAAACCACAATTTATGTAAAAACAAAGACCTCGTAACTTAAAGTGAAACAAAAATTTTCCAATGTAGTAAACAACATTCAGTTTATCATGAAAATAAAATTTAGTCATTCCTAAACAATCGAAAATTACACGGAGAGAAGACACCATCGTCGACATTTCTCTAAAAAAACTTACAGTTTGTTAAAGTAAATAGTGGAACTCAGACTTTTTTTTTTAATTGAACCAAACAAAGACATTAACCCGAGACGTTTGGATCCAATTCTATGTTCGGATGTAAACTCAAATATTACAATATAAAGTTCAACCCCCATTACTTTTTTACCCTCGTCCACCGACTTAATTGTCTTCGTAGTTCAGTAAAGTATGAAAAGTCTCTAGATTACACGAACAGAAACACGTCAATTAAGATCAGTCTTCAAATTTTAAAAAAAAGTCCCTTATGTTTGAGTGTATAGTCTTTGGTTGAACTATTTGAGAATGAGGAAATTCTCAGTGGAGTTCGTAATGAAAGGATATTTTGGAAGGGACAGAAAAGATCCTTCTGAATCCGCAATGACAGTGACATATACCGATGACGTGGAATCTATATAGGGACAGTACCGTAATTACTACAACATAACATTAAATGACGTAAACAGAAGTGAATTAACAGTTGTTAAGTTCTCGTTCTCGGTCTAAAAACAAAATAAGTAAAGGGCGGAGATCGGGTCCGACCTTTACTCTCATACATAGTCATTCTCTTATCCTATTTACACTACAAATATGACACCGATTCATCAGAAAGAATAAGACCAATAACCTCAACCTTTACTGTACAAACAGTATTCACTTATAGTTATTGGATTTATTTTCATTCTAATTATGACACACACGTAACTAAAATAATGTAAAAAGAGAACCAAAAGAGACACTAATGTCAAAAATTTTTACCTTAAAGTTCGTCAACATTACCGTCAACCTCCCCCTAGCGCTTACTGTCTGGACTGAAGGTCATAAGGGTTTGGAGACGAAGGTCAACCGTTGTTTGGAAATTAAACCATGGGTGACTTGGACGAACTCGCACAACCTAAACTTCCACTCAATACCGTTACTCTATATGAGTGTTTTGAAAATCCCAAGAAGTAGGGTCATTAAACAGTCGAAATACTCCCACTCTCTTTACTTACTTTCTTCTGATCCTGAGTTACAACCGACCTCTGCCCGGAGAAATTTAATCTTTGAAACCTCATGAGATAACGACACGCTTTTTCCAACTCTTCTCTCACGATTCACAAAGAAAAAATCTCGACCAGAGGTGTCACTAGGTTCTATTGGGACCTTCCTATAGTCTTGTATTATACTCTTGCTGGTATACGGAGTATCATAAATGACTCTTGGACGTAAACGGTCCATCATATAACTTGTGACCTCATGCCTTAACTTTTCCAATTGAGTCCGGGACTAAAGATCTTGGAATCTCAGATCACCTCTCTATTTGTGTACATTTGTCTAATAGTAACACTTTACACCATTTACAATATTGTCTCCGTGTAATATTCACGAATAATAATTATATTCCTTCTATGACAAACTCTCTAAGTCTCTTCTGAAATGTCTCATCGACTGGGAACTTAACTGAGAACTTTTTATCTAATGGTAAGACTGGTCACACCTTCTTCATAAGGTATGTCTTCATCATTTAAAACGTCTCTATCTCAGTACTAGTCGTGTATAAGAGCGTTGACGAAAAAAAAAAAAATATTGATGAAAAGTAAAATATACCGACATTATAGTACACATAAGGGACCACCGAGTCACCATTTCTTAGACGAACCGTCACGTCCTCTACGTCCAAACTAGGGAACCAGCCCTTCTAGGGGACCTCATCCTTTACCATTGGATGAGGTCGTAAGAACGGACCCTTTAGGGTACCTGTCTCCTCGGACCACCCGAGATCAGGTACCCCAACTGTTTCTCAGTCTGTACTGAATCACTGATTTGTTGTTGTCGTTATAACTCGCATTCTCCCTTATTTACATTACATTCTCTCTTTATTTGTCCGTAATATGATAATTCCCGAACATAAGGTACAACTCCTTAAATCTAAAAAAAAAAAAAAAGAACTTTCGTCACCCTTTAGTCACTTCTCGGAAAAAAAAAAACCGACATGGTGTTCCACACACCCTAGGATCAAGGGATTGGTCCCTAGTATTGGGTACGGAAGACGTCACCTTCGTGTTCCTTCAAGACTTTCCGAATGATTTGACTTCAAATTATACCAATTTAAGTACAAAAGCGATGAGATTCAGGAAACATAGAAATATATTTAAAGTCTTAGTCGAATAGTTAAAGATGTTTTTATCAACGATCTTAAAACTAATTCTGACTTAACTTAGCCATCTAGTCATCCTTCTCTTAAGTGTAGAATTGTCATAACTCAGAATACTAACTCCTCGTACCATATACAGAGGAAAATAAATCTGGAAACATTAAAGAGAGTTGATTTTGATTTGATGAAATATCAAAAGTCACATATCCTGAATGTGTATAAAATAATATAAATAAACGAGTCAAGTCAAGTCAGCGAGTCAACACAGACTGAGAAACGTTGGGGTACTTGGCGTCGTACGGTCCGGAGGGATAGGTAGTGGTTGTAGGCCTCAAGTGGGTTTGGCTACAGGTAGCTCAACCATTACGGTAGGTTGGTCGAGTAGGAGACAGCGGGGGGAGAAGAGGACGGGAGTTAGAAAGGATCGTAGTCCCAGAAAAGGTCACTCAGTCGAGAAGCGTAGTCCACCGGTTTCACAACCTCAAAGTCGAAGTTGTAGTCAGGAAGGTTACTTGTGGGTCCTGACTAGAGGAAATGCTACCTGACCAACCTAGAGGAACGTCAGGTTCCCTGAGAGTTCTCAGAAGAGGTTGTGGTGTGAAGTTTTCGTAGTTAAGAAACCGGGAGTCGAAAGAAATCTCAGGTTGAGAGTGTAGGTATATACTGGTGACCTTTTTGGTATCGGAACTGATCTGCCTGGAAACAACCGTTCTATCACAGAGACGAAAAATTATACGACAGATCCAACCAGTATTGAAAGGAAGGGTCCTCGTTCGCACAAAATTAAAGTACCGACGTCAGTGGTAGACGTCACTAAAACCTCGGGTCTTTTTATTTCAGACTGTGACAAAGGTGAGAAAGGGGTTGATAGACGGTACTTCACTACCCTGGTCTACGGTACTAGAATCAAAAGACTTACAACTCGAAACTCGGTTGAAAAAAGTGAGAGGTGAAAGTGAAAGTAGTTCTCCGACAAATCAAGAAATGAAAGACGGTATTGCCACCACAGTAGACGTATAGACTCCAATAACTATAAAGAGGGTCGTTAGAAGAAGGTCGGGTCGCAAAGAGTACTACACGAAACGTACTAAGTGTATAACGACTTCGGACCGAACCTCTTAAAACTCGTAATGAAATGATCGCACACTCTACTCACGTCATCAAACTCGTAAGAAACCGTAACGGAAAGAAACTCTAACCTTACTTTTGACTGGAAAAGGTCTGGACACCGGTGACGACTCAAAAGGTTTAAACGACCGTATAGCTCACGTCGTGAAATTATCGCAGTAGAAAGTCCTAAACTTTATCGAGTTGACCATAAGGTAGTGGAGGTGATCGAAACAAGCATCACTACGAAAGATTCCAGGTGAACTGAACTGTAAGGTCCTACAGGTCGAGATCCACTCACTAGTGTGGTAGCACTAATAGACCCAGCACTTCTAGAAAAAACATGTCAAGAAGACACATAAGAACGTTGGAGAAGAATGATACAAGACGAAGACAATCCAGGTATGGTAAAGACAGGAAATAACACGGGTAGAAACGTACTTCGCAAGGGAACCATAGAGATTAAAAGAACTTCTCTAGAGATCAGAAAGGGTAAGATAACAAAAGGAGATAAAGAAACGTAACTAGTGACTCCTTCCGAAAGAATAGAGAGGAACGATAAGAAACCTTGAGATGTAAGTTTACCCAAATAGAAAGGAAAAGAGGAAACGAAAAGTGAAGAGAAGAAAAGTGTCGACAAACATTCCGGAGGAGTCTGTCGGTAAAACGAAAAAACGTAAAGAAAAAGAACCCCTACCAGAACTAAGGACAGAGGACATGTTACAGTACTTGGAGGTAGGTATCAAGTAGTCCGTGAGACAGATAGTCGAGATCAGGGAATTTAGATAAAGAGTGAAGGTGACATATCAGTATTCCTTAAACTAAATCCAGTATGGACTTACTAGATCACCAAAAGAGGTGAAAGAAGTTAAAATCAGACTTAAAATGTTATTCCGCAAGTACTAGGCTCGGTGTCAGTCGAGGGTCAGAACAAAAACGACTGACATATCTCGAAGAGGTAGAAACCGATGTTTCTTATATTAGTTAGACTAAAGTCACAGTTGGTAGACCACTACAGGTACACATCTCAGAAGAGAACACAATAACCTTCTCCCACAATAGTATTTACCATTAATAAGGTTAAAGGTCTTTTAAACAACGGTCATGTATTTTTGTATCGAAAAAATACAACGGGACATAGGATGTTGAAACGATTTATGTGAATAATAATTAAGACCGTCGGAAAACACCTAAGTAATACTAAAAAATGTTAAAATGGATTAACTGTAAATATCTTGTACGGTGGATCATTTCGTCTTACGTGTTAAGAAAAGTTTACGATTCTTGAAAATGCTTCTATCTGACATAAAAAACTTTATTTAGTCCAGAGTTATTTAGAAACTTCTAATTATATTTTATATAAGAGATTGGTGTCATCTCAATGTCATCTTTAGTCATTTTATCTCCATAGTTCTCTTAGGGATTCATAAACCTTTAGTTTGGTGTATAGACATGTATTGGGTTTCTTCTTTGGTGTTTCCTTTAAATTTTTTGTTAAAATAATCTCATATCAACTAAATATCATAGCATAATCAAAGTCCACATGTCGTTTCACTTAGTCAATATGTATGTGCATATAGGTGAGAAAGAGATCTGAGAAAAGGGTATATCCGGTAACGTCTCATAACTCATCTCAAGGGACACGATATGTCATCCAAGAATAAGTCAAGTCAAGTCAAGTCAGTGAGTCAGCACAGGCTGAGAAACACTGGGTACTTAGCGTCGTGCGGTCCGGAGGGACAGGTAGTGGTTGAGGGCCTCAAGTGAGTCTGAGTGTAGGTAGTTCAGGTACTACGGTAGGTCGGTAGAGTAGGAGACAGCAGGGGAAGAGGAGGACGGGGGTTAGGGAGGGTCGTAGTCACAGAAAAGGTTACTCAGTCGAGAAACACACTCCACCGGTTTCATGACCTCGAAGTCGAAATCGTAGTAAGGAAGAATAATCAATGGATAAAATATATCATCACAAAGATACAGTTAGGTTTTGAAGGTTAAATAGGGAAGAGGGGGAACAGGGGACCATCGGTATTCAAACAAAAGATGTAGACACCGAGACGAAGATATGTCTGAAGTAAAAATGGGAAAAAAAAATCTAAGGTGTATATTCGTTATTCGTTATAGTATACTACAAATTGAAAGACACAGACTGAATGTACTGAGTCATACTGTCAGAAATCCAGGTAGGTACAACGATGTCTACCGTAATAAAACAAGAAAAAATACCCACTCATTATAAGATGGTTCATATATATATACTGTAGAAGAAATAGACAAGGAGACAACTACCTGTAAATCCAACGAAGGTACAGGACCGATAACATTTATCACGACGTCACTTGTAGCCCGACGTAAATAAAAAAAAACATACATAGAAAAACTTAACACCAAATATACGGATCCTCACCCTAACGACCCAGTATACCATCAAAGCTCAAAAATTCCTTGGAGGTATGACAAGAGGTACCACCGACATGATTAAATGTAAGGGTGGTTGTCGCATCCTCCCAAGGGAAAGGAGGTATGCGAGAGATCGTAAATAATAAGAATCTTAAAAACCCCACTACCGGTAAGACTGGTCACATTCCACTATCGAGTAACATCAAAAGTAAATGTAAAGAGATTATTAATCACTACAACTAGTAGAAAAGAACACGAAAAACCGGTAGACTGGTGTTCCCCTTAATCTTTTACAAAAATTGAATGACTTTTCCTCTTAAGTTATAAAAGTTTAAACTCCCTACATCGATTTCGTTACAAATGTCTTTTAAAATATTGTAATTCAAGAGACAATCTTTTCTTTACAGAGTTTAATAGTAGATTAAAAGATGAAACTGTTTGACCTTTTTCTCTTCGATTACTTTGAGTTCATCTTTCCTCTATTTTTACTATTGTTGTCGTCATTCACTTTATCGTCGGTTTTCGTAATCTCTTTTAGTCATTTTGGTTCTCTACTAAGAAATTTTTTTATATAGTTATCTTAACAATTTAGAAATCAATCTGACTAGTTTTTGTCCCCTCTTCTGTGTTTAATGATTATTGTCCTTACTTTCTGCTTTGTAGTGGTGTTTAGGATGTCTGCAATTTTCAATTATTCGTTCTCTCAAGGAACTACCAGATCACCAATACTAAGACGTGAAAGTGACGGCACCGGGTCCAAGTCAGGGACCACCCCTTAACTCTAGGATATCGGTACGTCGCGTCGGTTTTGTTCGTTTGTTTGTTTTTTCTATTATTCGTTTACACTTGTTGAAATACTATTATTTAAACTTTATGTCTAAAAAAATTTGTTGACGAAACCCTCGACATACTTCTTAATCATACTCCCCCAGTTCTGATATTCGTTCCTCTACTCAATTCTCTAACTATGTTTTCAGGTACGATTGTCGTTTCTCCCGGACTTGATTCCGTAATCACGATTCCTACCGCTTCTTCCGGGTAAACCCTTACAACAACTAAGTACCCCTCCCCATCACCTTTCTTTCCCTACTCAATGGAGATGAAAGACGAATCCATTCATTGATTCACCTATCACTATAGTCATTATCCTCTCCTTTACATTCTGTTACTTGTCCAGACTCGCTTCTGTCACTCAAACCGAAACCGGTGTTACTCAAACTCCACAGGAAATCAATCTATATCGTCTAATCTTATGGTCTACCTCCACCACGGTCTACGACCCGGGACCCGAATACTAGGTCACAAATAAGGTCAGTATGAAAGAACTCTGTCTGGGTACTTGTCAAGAAACGTCACCAGACATACTATAACTGTAACTCTACACAAAATCTTTTCTAAAAGAAAAATCTTGAGTTATAGTGTCCACTTACTGTGAAGAATTATGTGAAATTTTATATGACGAAAGGAAATTATTCAACAATACCGAAACAGTAGCGAAAAAAAAAGGAGAACGATATATAGAAATCAATATAAACCCCTATCAAAAAACACCGTATAATTTACGGATAATATATCTTTTAAAGAAGACTTACTCCGATTGAGTCTTAAACCTCTTACTGAGGATTTGTACTACAAGACATCAACTAGATATTTGAGAAACAAGTAAGACAAGTATATCAAGTAATAAAATCCTTCAAGTATCGGGACGAATCGTAATCAGAGAGGTATTACTTATCGTTCCTCTCTATTCTTTCGGAATGATTCACTAGTTACGTTTATTTATCTCCTTTTGTTATCTTACCCTTCCTGATCTCTAGAGAAGTTCTTTCACTTCTCTATGGTTCCCTTGTAAAGTACGTTTCTACCCGTGTTAATTCCTGTCTTTACCATACCTGGATTGTCTTCGTCTTCTATAATTCTTCTCCATCGTTTTTTATGTGTCTTGATATGTTTTTTCTAGAATTACTGGGTCTATTGGTATTACCACATTATTGAATGGATGTCTGTCTGTAGGATCTCATACTTGAGTTTCGAATCCTTCGTAGTGATACTTGTTTCGATCACCTCCACTACCTTAAGGTCAACTCGATAAAGTGTAGGATTTTCTACTACGACAATTTCACGACGAGTTATACGGTATTTTAAACCTTTTGAGTCGTCACCGGTGTCCGGACCTTTTTCAGTCAAAAGTAATGTTAGGGTTTCTTCCCGTTACGGTTTCTTACGAGTTTGATGACGTGTTAACGTGAGTAAAGTGTACGATCGTTTCATTACGAGTTTTAAGAGGTTCTACCCGAAGTTGTCATGTACTTGGCACTTGAAGGTCTACAAGTTCGACCAAAATCTTTTCCGTCTCCTTGACCTCTAGTTTAACGGTTGGAGACAACCTAGTAACTTTTTCGTTCTCTCAAGGTCTTTTGTAGATGAAGACGAAGTAACTGATACGATTTCGGAAACTGTCATACCTAGTGTCGTTTGACACCTTTTAAGACTTTCTCTACCCTTATGGTCTGGTCGACTGGACGGAGAACTCTTTGGATATACGTCCAGTCCTTCGTTGTCAATCTTGACCTGTACCTCGTTACCTGACTAAGTTTTAACCCTTTCCTCATACAGTTCCGACATATAATAGGACGAATAAATTGAAAATACGTCTCATGTAGTACACTTTACGTCCCGACCTACTTCGTGTTCGACCTTAGTTCTAACGGTCTTCTTTATAGTTATTGGAGTCAATACGTCTACTGTGATGGGAATACCGTCTTTCACTTCTCCTTGATTTTTCGGAGAACTACTTTCATTTTCTTCTCTCACTTTTTCGACCGAATTTTGAGTTGTAAGTTTTTGTTTCTAGAACCGTAGACCAGTGAAACACCGTTCATCTACCCTTTTGTCACCTTTGTCACTGTCTGATAAAAGAACCCGAGGTTTTAGTGACATCTACCACTGACGTTGGTACTTTAAGTTGCTAAGAACGAGGAACCTTCTTTTCGACACTGTTTGGATCTGTCGTATAACTTTTCGTCTCTGTAATGAAACGACTATTTCCAGGAACACCAGTTTCTATACCAAAAGGGTCATCAGTACATACCTACACTCTCAACCTGACACTTCTTCCGACTCACCCCTTCTTAACTACGAAAACTTCACACCACAACCTCTTCTGAGAACTCTCAGGGAACCTGACACTCCTCTAGGTTGGTCTGGTAAGACTTCTAGTCGGGACCCTAAAGAAACCTTCCTTACTACGATTTCGACTTCGAGGTCATGAAACCGGTGGAGTACGCTTCTCAACTGAGTAATCTTTTCTGACTACGACCCTCCCTAACCCCCGTCCTCCTCTTCCCCTACTGTCTCCTACTCTACCGACCTACCGTAGTACCTGAGCTACCTACACTCAAACTCACTTGAGACCCTCAACCACTACCTGTCCCTCCGAACCACACGACGCTAAGTACCCCAACGTTTCTCGACCTGTGTCGACTCGTTGACTTGACTTGACTACTTTGTGTATATCTTTAACAATATGAAATCTCTACGATTTTAGATTAATAGTCCATAGACGTTGTGTACAAAATAACGTCACCTAATGTAATGGGACGGTTTCTAGGTACTGTCTTGGGGTTCAAAAACTACCGATATACCTATTCCACTTCCGTAGATAATATACCTTTAACAGACAATGACTTAAGTAATACTAGTAGTCACTTTGTGATTATCGGTAGACTACCCTTCACCACTATCGAGAAAGAAACATCACTTCCTTTAAAATTTTACACTAGGGTCCTAAAGGGACCACCAGGTCATCAATTCTGAGGGACGGAGGTTATGTCCCCCGTGTCCAAGTTAGGGACCAGTCCCCTTGATTCTAGGGTGTACGTCGTACCACACTGGTTTTTAATTTTGATCTTATCCTATTTTATATTAGAGTAACCACATACCAAATTATTCACGAGAAAACTTAGGAAATACAGTCCTTCTTCACCACATATTATATAATTGTACAAAGTAGAATCTAGAGAACGAATGACCAAAATACATGGGACTTGTTTCGGTGAAGTATAGAAAATCAGGTTCAAAGGAGTAAACATTTTACCTCCTTAAAAATATTTAAAAATTATTAAACGACATTCTTAATTAACTCTTCTACGTACATTTCACACAACGTCATAGAGCTATTATAATCGACAGTAATGATTTAGATCTTTGTCTGGTTTAGATTAACTTCATCACATCGGTAACAGATTTACTTACTTTCAAAAACGTGAAAAGGAAGGAAAAAAAAGTACGATATCTTCAGTAACAGTAATGTTGGTTCCTTCAGGTTTTCCGAAACACACGTCTGAAGTTGTTCTACTTTTACTTCGATCTATAACACACATAAGGACTACTTCGACTGTACCCTTGACGTCTAAGAGACGCGGTGCATATAGTCTTTGAATTCCACTTTTTGACAAATAACAAAAAAACAAATAAACAACTTTTATTTATAGTAGAATACAAAAGGGTTACGTAACGTCAAATGTCACATAAAATTTTTTATAAAAGATTATGGGGTATAAAACAACGGGTACAAAGTCGACGACAAATCAAACCAATGATCATTTCTAAATCTGTGAGTCAACAGTATCAGTGATCAAAGGTCATAAAAAGTCAATATTATATAGAAATATTTTTTCTATGTAAAGATTACATGAATTTTTCTAAGATAAATATATTTCAAGTACTTATTCGTTTTGAATACATATCATCCCCGAAAGGACCACCGAGTCGACTACTTCTTAGACGGATGTCACACCCTCTGGACCCAAGTTAGGAACCCAACCCGTCTAGGGGACCTCTTCCCTTTCCGATGGGTGAGGTTATAAGACCGGACCTCTAAGGCGTCTGACATATCAGCACCCCGTAGTTTCTCAACCTGTACTGACTCGCTGAAAGTGAAAGTGAAAGTACACATCATTATCTTTACTCTGGTGGTCAACTGAGACGTCTACTCTCTAACTCACCTTTCTTTAGCCTTCTTTGAAAGTTTTTAAAGCCGAGGAAATGTACTATCATAAACTTTCAAATCAGAGGAAACTAATTTCTCGATTGTACTCGCCCGAAGGGACCACCGAGTCACCATTTCTTAGGAGGAAGGTTACGCCCTTTGTGTCTAAACTAGAGACTAGACCCTTCTAGGGTGTACGGAGTCCCATTGATTCGGGTCTATGGTATAGACAACTCGGACACGACTCTCAGACCCTCGGCATTGATGACTCGGGTGCACAACGTCGATGACTTCGGGGGTGTGTGATCTCGGGTACGAGGTGTAGTTCTCTTCAGTGGTGTTACTCTTCGGACTCATGGAGTTGATCTCTCATCGGGGGCGAACGACGTTGATCTCTTTTCTGGCACATCGTTACTTCTGGGGCGTCTCGGTTTTTATTTATTTATTATTTAATAAAATTTTTAATATATCGTTCATTTATTTTTAATTTTTTTATAATATATCGCTCGGACACCTATACTCCTACGTCAGGGGTACCAAACACCGTGTATTTGGCTCTTTCAAGGTGACGACTGATAAGATTTTAACTACAGGAAACCTTTTTTAATGTAAGATTATTACAACGGTAGATTAAACTCAACCCCTCGTTTTAAAGAGGATGATAAAGACCACTAACGTTTGTCTATATAATTATAAAAGACGTATAGATACGTGGTTTCTCGTTTTTTAATTACGTCTATAAATGTACCGGAAAGGGAAGGAAAGACACGTACGAGTCACCTCAGATTGAGAAACGTTGGGACACCTAACATCGGTCAAAAAATAAGAACAGGTCCGTTCTTACGTCCTCTCCCAACGGTAAAGGATGAGGTTCCGTAGAAGGGTTGGGTCCTTGATTTAGGAGTAGGGAACTCAGAGGACGTAACCGTCCGTCTAAGAAAATGGTGACTCGGTGGTCCCATCGACATATGTGTCACGGGTAAATGACACATATTTACATAAAATACAAATATGTGTCATTTTATGTGTATAATTCATATATCAAACTACTCAAAACTGTTAATATATGTGAGTCTAACACGACACCGAGTCAGTGAGTTGTACATGTTGAGAAACACTGGGATACCCTGACTTCAGGCGGTCCGAGGAGACAGATACCCCTAAGAGGTCCGTTCTTATGACCTCACCCAACGGTACGCGAGGAGGTCCTCTAGAAGGGTTGGGTCCCTAGTTTGGGTCTAGAGGGTGTAACGTCCACCTAAGAAATGGTAGACTCGGTGATCCAATAGTAAAAGGTTTAGATCTTATAAAGGTAGTGGAGAGTGTCAAGGAAACACGAAGTAAAATCAATTAGGGGGTGGAAATTTCAGTTGACGATAAGACTAAACAGTGGTACAATAAAACGAACAAGTACTTGATGTATATTTACTTTAGTATATTAAAATAAAATAAAAGAAAACAAGTTGTATCATAAAAAGTTTAAGTATATAATGACCATATTGATCAAACAAGAATAAATAACGACTCATCGTAAGGTAACTTATTCTTATGGTGACAAATGAGTAAAAAGACAACTACCAGTAAACGTAACAAAGTTTTAAAATCTATAATACTTATTTCGACAATACTTGTAACAAGACGTCTAGAAAAACATTTTTATATCAAACTTTTTTTAATGTAATATCAAAAATCCTAAATGACATAACTCTTTACGGTCTATCAAAAGATTCACCAACATGTAAAATATGAAGACAGTCGTTACATATTCTTAACGTAAACGAAGTGTAGAAGTAGTTGTGAACCATGACAGTCAGAAAAATTAAAATTGGTAAGATCACCCATAATGCATTGTGATAGAGTAACACCAAAATTAAACGTACAGGGACTATTATTACTACGACTAGTGTAAAAGTACACTAAAAACTGGTAAACATATAGAAGTACTTTACAGACAAGTTCTGTAAACGGAAAAAAAAAATCAACAAACGGAAAAATAATATCTAATATCTTTAAGAAACATATAATATCTATGTTCGGAAAACAGTCTATACACAACACTTATAAAAGACGGTCAGAGACCGAACGGAAAAATATAAGAATTACCACTGAAACTACCGGTTTTCAGAATTTACAACTACTTTAGGTTTAATGGCTAAAAAAGAAAATACCAATCATGAAAAAAAAAAAAAAACCGGTATGGTGCTCCGTACGACCTAGAATCAAGGGGTTGGTCCTTAACTTGGACACGGGGGACGTCACCTTCGTACCTCAGAATCGGTGACTCGACGGTCACTTCAGGGGACACCAACCACAAAAAACATAGGATTCTTTAGAAACGAATGGGATTCGAATTTTTCTATAAGAAGACACAAATGTAGATTTTTACAATATCCTTATTTCCAAATGAAAAAAGACATACTTATAAGTCAACAAGAACGTAGTAAACAATTTTTCTGGAAGGAAAGGGGTAACTCAACGAGACCACGGAATCAACTTTTAGTCGACTGACTAATACACACACGATAAAGACAAGAGAGAAGAAACAAGGTAACCAGACAAACAGAACAGAGACGAAGGCATGATGTAAATTATTTCAGAACTAATAGAATTGAAATATTTCAACCAGAACTTTAGTCCATGATATTTAGACGGTTGAAACAAGGAAAAGGAATTCTAACGGAACTAATAAGATTCAGGAAACGTAAAGGTGTATTTAAAATCTTAATCAAACGGTCAAAAATCGGTCCTTTTGCGAAAGACCCTAAAACTAACCGTAACGTGACTTAGAAAACCAGTAAAACTCCCTCTTAACTGTAGAATTATAACTTAGAAGGTTAGGAACCTGTAGATGAATAAATCTAACGGACATTAAAGAGAGTCATCACAAAAAATTTTATTAAAAGTCACATCTCCAAAACTCGTAGAAAGTCGTTAAAATAAGGATAAAGTAGTCAAACTATTATAACATTGATCATGAAAAGTAAGATAAAAGATTAACAAATAATGAACATACATCGGTGTATCGACCAAAAATACATAATCGAAACATGGGGTACTGAAAGAATTTAACATCTAAGAAATTCTAACAGATATATGTCGTACAACGAACGTTTATTTTTGTCATAATGTAGAAGGAAAAATTAGAATTACGAAAGTAAAGAAAAATAACAGAATAAAGGTACCAGTCCCGAAGGTCTTCAAGTCACATATATCTGTAAAGGAAAATGAAAAACCGGCAGAAAGACACGAAAGTATGTTCATCTAAAAGACTATCTTCCCTCTAGAGATTATGATAGTACAACCCACACACCGAAAGAACTCATGTCAAAGAATAAATTCCTTCTTTATCTCCTAAAATGATCCTATTACTCTTCTCTTGACACAATAAAATGTCCCAATCTACGGTTCAAATGGTTCTTCGAATCTCACAAATCACCAGAAGGGTCCTCGACAAAATCAATGACAGATTTTCAAATCATACCTCCATATTTGATCTGAGAGATAAGGGATTAGATATTTAGAATCTTTACAATAAAAACGGGATCGGACCTTGACCTCTAGGACCCTCTAGGTACGTTTACTCAAGGATATTGGGAATCTCCGAACTCTTTATTATCCCCGTTGATAATTATTTGTCCTCTCCCGTACTCCATTTCTCATTTCATTGATGGTTTTCCTGTAAAATAAGGGTCCGATGATGGAGAAGAATACCAAAACTAGTGAAGAATAAAATCCCGAGGAGGAATAGGGACTCTAGTCTTAGGAGTAATTGAGTAAGACGACGACGACGACGATTCAGTGAAGTCAACACAGGCTGAGACACACTGGGGTATCTGCCGTCGGGTGGTCCGAGGGGACAGGGACCCCAAGAGGTCCTTTCTTGTGATCTCACCCAACGGTAAAGGAAGAGGTTGCGTACTTTCACTTTTCACTTTCCCTTCAGTGAGTCAGCACAAGCTGAGAAGTGCTGGGGTACCCGACGTCGGATGGTCCGAGGAGGCAGGTACCCTAAAAGGTCCGCTCTCATCTCCTCATCCCACGGTAACGGAAGAGGCAATTGAGTAAGAAGTACCAGAGTAAAGAAAAGGAAGGAATGAGGACAAAGGTGTAGTAAATGTGTCGTAGGAAATGGATATTAGGATGGAGACTCGAAAGAATTCAACACTGAAACTGATTGTCCACAGACAAGAGAAACGATAGAGACGAACCAAAGAGAACATGGTCACTGAGGACTTTAGGACCGAAGTAGTGTAGTCGAACGTAAGGCTGGAGTTCATCTTCCGTTGTCTTGACTGGACACCTCCTTGTATTCATCGGAGGACTTATTGGTAATTCTTGTTTCCGTTTGCTCGGTTTTAAGTCTTGACAGACAGACCCTAGTTGTACTTGAACATCCTTCACGTCACCTTTATGTATATTTGTCAACTTCTCAACTCTGTCGGAGTCCTCCGTCAACAAACGATTCCCTACTGTTTATCGAGAAATTCCCTCTTTCATTGTGGAGGTCGACACGACACCAAATTTTCGTCACGAAGAAACTCGGTTAAATATAGAGAAGGGAAAACGGGTGTTCTTTCTTCACTCTTTCACTTCAGCGAGTCAGTAAAGACTGAGAAACATTGGTTGGGGTACCTGACATCGGATGGTT
Organism: Capra ibex; assembly: GCA_006410555.1. Taxonomy (NCBI): domain Eukaryota; kingdom Metazoa; phylum Chordata; class Mammalia; order Artiodactyla; family Bovidae; genus Capra; species Capra ibex. The sequence continues at coordinate 13,095,410 of SJYO01007492.1, read as the reverse complement.
CGAAGAGGCAGGTACCTTAAAAGGTCTGTTCTCACGACCTCACCCAACAGTAAAGGAAGAGGTCCCCTAGAAGGGCTGGGTCCCTAACTTGGGCCCAGAGGGCGTAACGTCCGTCTACGAAATGGTAGACTCGGTGGTCCCTTCGGATTTTCCGTTGAAGGATTTGCAACTAAGAAAAAATTATTCTAAAACCATATTTTCTTATAATGGAAACTGAAAACTCAAATAATCGAAAACCAAGAACATAAAAATGGGTGAAGGATGTGTGACTCAAAGAGTTTATAATGACTCCAATAGGGTACACCAAAGACGAAAAGAGTCTCTTTCTGGTGTCATCATATAATCAAAATAAACCGAAGAAACAAATTTTGCATAAAATGGTAAAATTAAATGGTAGAAGCAGTAAACATAACGTAAACGATTTACATATACGAATAGTTAATAACCTCCACCTGTAGTATAGACGATACAACATAAGAAAGTTGTATAAAGTAAACCAAAATAGGAACACCGTAAGAAAAGATGAAGTAAAACGGAATAGAGTAGTATGTTAAAGTGACTAAATGACCGAATAGTGAAAAATAAAGTCGACGGGTTTGGAGAAAGAAACTGAATAGTTTTCTATTAATAACCGAGTAAGTAAGAGGGTCCGGGACCCACTCACTCGAGGTAAAAATATTGACCACGACTATCATATTTTCATGAATCTAAAATATAAAAGAAGTATCATCATAAAGTATAAATAGTCTGACTGCTTCCTAAGTCAGAATGGACACAGACTCGTTTGAAACAGGATGATAAAGACCACTGACGTCTGTCTACATAATTATAAAAGTTGGATGGCCATATGATTTCTTGTTTTTTAAGTCTATACATATACCGGAAAGGGAAGGAAACACCCGCACGAGTCAACACAGACTGAAAAACGTGAGGATACCTGGCATCGGGAGGTCCGAGGAGACAGGTACCTTAAGAAGTCCGTTCTTATGACCTCACCCAACGGTACGGGAGAAGGTTCCCTAGAAGGACTCGACCCCTAACTTGGGTGTAGAGAATACAGAGGACGTAACCGTCCGTCCAAGAAATGGTGATCGCGGTGGACCCTGCCATGTGATACTAATTGACATCAGTGGTTCAACATGTAACGTAGAGGTACTGAATGAATAAAATATTGACCTTCAAACATGGAAAACCGAGGGAAACGGATAAAGCGAATGGAGGGTGGTGACTGGAGACCGTTGATGATCAGACAAGAAACATTGATATTTGAACCGAAACAACAAATAAACAAAAATCTAAGGTACACATCCACTCTAAAATACCACAAACAGAAAGAGACAAACTGAATAAAGTAAATCGTATACGAAAATTCAAGGTAGGTACAACAACGTTTACGGTTCTAAACTGATAAAAATTACCTACTTATTATAAGGTAACATACGTATATGGTGTAAAATAAATAGGTAAGTAAACAGGCACCTGTGTCCAACAAATGTATAGAACCGTCAACATATATACGACGTCACTTGTAACCGATTGAAGGAAGAGAAAAAGTCATAAAAGAACATTTGACCTCAAACCTAGATTTAAAATTAATCTAAGTCACAGTTGAAAAAAACTGTTATTATGAAGTACACAAATGAAGTATAACGAAATATAAGTCTTTACTTTAGTCTATAAATAAAATTTTCGGAACTAAAACTAATACTACAGTCAGAATTATTTCACCAATTTTTTTGTCGGGTCTACCAAAGAAAAACACCTTGTACAAATACCTGATGTCAGACCCGAGATCCTCTTTATCTTCGATAATTTAAAATAACTTTAACTAAAAAGTCAAAAAGAAAATACCAAACACTAAAGACCAAAAACGAAATCTTCAATTAGGGATAAAATTGTAGAATTTTCTTTAAAAGAATTCTAAAGTATATTTTCAAATTAGAACGAAGAATGTAAAGTCCGAGATTAAGTGAATCTTAAAGAGGTAAATAAAATCAGTAAATTTTATATAGGGTTATTTCAAAATACTAAAAGAAGTATTTTTAGAATAAATAGAAAAAAATCCAAACAAGGATCTAACACAAAAGTACGAGAGAAAAACAATCATATATATAACATATACGTTTATTATATACATATATATATTAAATTTCTTAGTTTATCAATGTTCTGAATCTCATTTATTGTTCCCAGAGGACGTGACAGGAAGGAACAAATAATAAGAATGAGAAGTCTTCGTTGACGAAAGTCGAGAAGAAAAAAAGGAAGACTATTACGGGAGTTTATAAAGATTCATGGTATAAATATGATGACAAAAGAAATTCAAAATCTATAATAGATAACATTAAGATGATACCTTTCATTCCTAAACTGAGTAAATCGTGGAACAGACGGGAAGAGGTGGGAGAAAGGATTAAAGGGTCATATCATCGTAGTTTTAAAAATAATTTAGTTAATATTCCCTAAATAAATGTCGACTCAATATATCACATGATCACAATGCAAAGGGAAAAAAAAAAAAAAAAAAAAATTGTAAACAAATAAACCGACGAAACCCAGAATCAACGTCGTATGTTCTGGAAATCAACATGGTACACCCTAGATCAAGGGACTGGTCCCTAGTTTGGGTCCAGGGGACGTAACCCTAGTGGTTGAGAATCGGTGATTTGGTGGTCCCTTCAGGGATATAAAGGGAAAAATTATTTAGTTGAAATAACTCAATATTAAACATATGTTATTTTATGTGGGTAAAATTTTCATGTCAAACTAAAAAAAGAAAATTTAGTCCAAATACCTTCATATTCAATGTATGTATTTTAATGGAAAAAACCATATGGTTCAAAAAAAAAAAAAATTAAGATAACCTTATATCAACTAGGTGTTACACAATCGAAGTGCGTATGTTTATTCACTGGGTCAATGTGTGTATGTATATAGGTAAGACGAAGTCTGAGGGGGGACGGGGTATCTCCAATAGTATCTTATAACTCATCTCAAGGGACACGATGTGGTATCCAGGTACAACCAAAAGATAGAATATATATCATCACACACACAACATATGACTCAAAACTATTATCTATACCTTCTATTCTATATATAACTTTATGTATAGTTCTATTTCTTCTTTTCAAGATAGTTGAGAAGGTTTTCAAGACAGTTGACAAGGTTCAAGGAAAAAATTTATGTTACTGAACAAAAAGAATCTCGATAATTAACGGAGGGAAAATTTCAACGAATCAAAAAACAAAGATAGCGATTAAGTAGGAGTCTAGGAAATTTTCCTTACTTTTCTACAGTCAAACAAATTTGTTAAATCCATAAGTCAGGTAGTAAAAAAAAAAGAAAACTCTGACAGGAGGACCTTCGGTAGATAAGAGAGAACTTTAAAGATGAGTAACAAGATCGGACGACATTTAGACAGTAAGACCTTGAAGAAAAGTGATAGTAAGACACTTAAGGGAAAAGAGAGGGCACAACCTATGGGACCAAGCATCTAGAGTGTAAAATAAGAAAGAACCAAATGAGAGGGTAAAGTTTCCTTGGGTCAGTAATAACCGAAAAATTTCTCTTGTACCTTCCATTTATAAAACTCTTCACGTACAAATTTTTACAAATAAGGTAGGAATGAGAACTTACTATTGAATAGAAATGTATCTTAAGATCCAATCTTTATTATAAGAGAGTCTTAAAAAACAGGGTCCTCGTTTGTCTGTTTGCAGGAACTACCTGAGGGACACGATATCCACCTAAAAAAAAAGAGGTTTAAATGGGAAAGTGACTCCAGGGTAAATACGTCTTAGAGTCAAGTCTGAGGGTCGAAAGTACGAAAGTATGGTCGAAGTTTGAAGTAGAAAACCGGGTCACATTGACCACCGAGTCACCATTTCTTGGACGGACGGTTACGTCCTCTGCACCCAAACTAGGGACCTAGTCCTTGTAGGGGACCACTTCCTTTGCCGTCGGGTGAGGTCATAAGAACGGATCCTTTAGGGTACCTGTCTCCTCGGACCGTCCGTTGTCAGGTACCTCAGAGTTTTCTCGACCTGTGTGGAATCGTTGAGTCGTTATTGTCGTTTTAAAAGTTGCATCAAAAGTAAAGGAAGAAGTTAAGACCGTGAACCATAAAAGGATAAGAAAGAGTATTTAAACTTATGGAAACCTCATTAAAAAACAATCATGGAATAGGTATTAAAAATCCATAAACATTGACAAAAACCCAAGGATCAGGTACTCTAAAGGTTGTGATCTTCGGAGGTACGATATGTGAATTATACGTAATAAATTAAATTAGGAGGTTGATGTGAGACTCCATACAACAGAAATAGAGGTAAAAAAGAAAAACGTTTCTATAGGGTATAAATACTTAATCTTTTTAATTATAACAATTTCACAGGTGTGATTGGTTTCGTCGGATGTCTAAGTTACGGTAGTGACAGTTTCTAGGCCATTGTAACAAATGTCTTTAAAATTTTTTTTAGGATTTTAAGTATACCTTAGTGTTTTCTAGGGAATATCGATTCACATGAAAAGGACTTAGTATAAAAAATAAAAATGAAAAAAAAGTTCTAGAACATTATCGGACATTACCTTTTCTTAGAATTCTTATATATATATATATATATATATATATACTTGACTTAAATATATATTTATGTAGAATTATTATAAAATATATATATGCACATATATATTCGACTTAGAAACAAGGGTAAAATGTCCACTCCTTTCATCCCGAGTATCTCCAACTTATTGAAAGGATGTGAAGTCCACCTTTCTTTCTGACATGTAATCCACGGTTTCAGATGACGATTCAACGAAGTCAGCACAGGCTGAGACACGGTGGGGTATCTGCTATCTGTCGTCGGGTGGTCCGAAAGGGTAGGGACCCTAGGAGGTCCGTTCTTATGACCTCACCCAACGGTAAAGGGAGAGGTTACGTACTTTCACTTTTCACTTTCACTTCAGCGAATCAGCACAGGCTGAGGATCGCTGGGGTACTTGACGTCGGATGGTCCGAAGAGACAGGTACCCTAAACGGTCCGTTCTCATGACCTCACCTAACGGTAACGGAAGGGGATTCACGTAACTGATTAACTCCCTAATTATCTTAGTACAGACGACCCATGTCAGTCTACCGTGAATAGAGGAGCCTTTAACTTGAAAATAAACTCTCACGTCATGATCTCACCCAATTCTTGTACCACCCTAAGTGTCCACCGAGTCACCATTTCTTAGGCGGACGGTCACGTCCCCTACGTCCTCTGTGTTCAAACTAGGGACCCAGACCTTCTGGGGGACCTCCTCCTTTCCCGTTGAGTGAGGTCATAAGAAAGGTCCCTTTAGGGTACCCGTCTCTTCGGACTGTCCGATGTCAGGGACCCAAGGGTTTGTTAGTCTGTGCTGACCCGTTGACTCGTGTCTCAATGTCATGACACGCCGGAGGTCTCCTTTGACGAATCGAGACGAATAACTGCGAAAGATTAACTAAGAACATCCTTCTTATCCTTAAACACTACCACACCTCTACTCCTTTACATCTACAATGATCATACTTCCTCCTTAATGATGTTTCGACTCTATACTCCCCCATAAAAATGGAGGTTCAACACATTAGACTTCCGGAGTGGGTCACAACTCGTATATATGGAAATTTTGAATATGAGTTCAGAGACAAAAAAACTCTACATGATTTTTTATTTTGAATAGTTAATTTATTGAATTAACCATGAGAAAAAAAAGAAAGACCCAACGACAACAAGTCAGTGATTCAGTACAGACTGAGACACTGGGTACCTGATGTCGTGGTCTGAAGGGACAGGAAGTGATATAGAGTCTTAAAAGAGTATGAGTACGTATCTCGGTCAGTATGATATGTTAGTAGAGTAGGAGACAGTGGGGGATGAGGAGGACGGAAGTCAGAAAGGGTCGTAGTCCCAGAAAGGGTACACTACGAGAAACGTAGTCTACCGGTTTCATAACCTTGAAGTCGAAGTCATAGTCAGAAAGGTTACTTATAAGTCCCAACTAAAGGAAATCCTAACTGACTAAACTAGAACGTCAAGTTCCCTGACGTGGTGTTAAGTTTTCGTAGTTAAAAAACCACAAGTCGTGAAGAACTACCAGGTTGACAGTGTAGGGATGTACTGATGACCTTTTTGGTATCGAAACTGATATGTCTGGAAACAACCGTTCCACTACAGAGACGAAAAATTTATACGACAGATCTAAACATTATCGAAAGGAAGGTTTCTCGTTCGTAGAAAATTAAAGTACCGACGTCAATGACAGACATAATTAAAACCTCGGGTTTTTCTATTTTATACAGTGACAAAGGTCAAAAGGGGGAAGACAAACGGTACTTCGCTACCCTGACCTACAGTACTAGAATCAAAAAAATTACAACTCAAAATTCGGTCGGAAAAGTGAGAAAGACCTACCGTCGGACTTAATATAGGTAAATTCCAATTAAACTAGAAAATAAAAATTCAACTTGTTAAACCTTCTCTTGTCTTTTCATCTACTTTCTACTTTCACTCTTCGTTGTCGCTGGACGAAACATAATTGTCGACTAATAAGTGTGTTCTAGAGAGAGACGTCGGTCAACTCGTGAAAATCCCTATTAATTTAACCGATTTCGAAATATTTACTCATGTAAACTCTTTAATTAATTAAATGAAGACAAGAATCTCTGATGAGATTTCATCCCTCAATTAAATAACCGGTTTATAGTCCTAAATTCAAAGTAAAAGACACCGCAATGGATCTTGTAAAAGAGACTTCTAACGTTTCCTTTAGAAAGTATAAATAACACACACAGACCGGACACAAAGACTAGGGATGTCGGTGGAACTATCCATCTACCATAATGAGACAAGACGTCAACTCTTTGGAGTATGAGTCTCTCGAATTTATTGGACGAGGTTTAGGGTAGGGACCAATCCACGACTCGGTCTCGATCTTGGGTCAGGACCTAAAACTCTACGTAAACACGTAAAGTCTACGGGTACGAAAAAAATGAAATAGTACATCAGGTTTTCAGATGAAATCTGAAAACCAAAATCTTGTTCAATTCACCAGACCATAAAAAGTCTTAATATAAAAAGGAGAAGAAAAACACACCAACTATCAATAAAAATATATATCTTGAGAAAATTTCATACGCTAAATCACATCTTGAGACTTTATAAAAATACATTTTGTAATTTTTAATCGTTTAGAGGATGGCTCTGAGTCCCTTGATACAACAGAAGGTTCTCACGACGAAAACAAGGAACTATAGAAAGATTTCACCTCCCTCTGGATCACAACATCCCTTTAAAAGACAGGACAAATCTCGGTATACTCGTTCTTCGGACCGAGAAGAACGCGTCCTCCTCGTGACAGAGAACACGTCCTTCATTCCTAAGTCAGACACTAGTGGTGTATTTCGTTTCGACCGACTCAGGAACCTGTAACTCGGACTGAATGTAATCTACGAGCAGACTAACAGACTTCATTGATCCGAAACCACGGTAAAAACACGAAATCTTTGTTACGGTGGTAAGGAATCCATGTACAAAACTCTTGTCCAATCACTTCATATAAACTCTCCGGAGTCGGCCGATTTAGGTGTCACTACAAGACATTGGACACCAATTTCGTGAATATAACGTCTAGAGTACCGAAGGAAATTAAATCTCTAACACCTCGACTATTAAAAGATAAATTAGATCTGTTCTTAGAAAGACACCGGGGTTCGTTCGGAGTAAATGGGAGACGGAGTCAAAGTGTTGGTTCTTTTATCCCTATTATTATGGTTGTGTCATCAATCTCCAATTCGATAAATTCAGGAAACTACAGTTTTTTCTTGATAACAATATACAGAATACTTTGTGGATCGTACGATGTTGTTTCTTGTTTGATACGACTACTTTAGGGGTAACCTCTCTGTCGAATAATCTTTCTAACTCGCATACACGATAAAAATCTACAAGTTTTTCGATTCACGTTCAACAAAAGTCAACTCACAAACTACAGACATTATTTAATATTTAGAGACAGTAAGAAAGGACCTTGGAAAGTAAAACGGGTCCCTAAACAAAAACCGTCTAAAAATAGAAGAACTTTTCTTACTCATGTCCCATTGTAGACTCTTGAACCGGGGTTGAACGGACTTCTGAAAATTTACCGTTGAAAGGAAGAATACTGACGAAACCACCCGACTCCAACGGACCCTCCCGGAGTCATATAGGGGTTTATACGGAAACGACTTGGATGACCACCGTATCACTTTTCGGGTCCTCAATATTGTCTTTGTTCAATTTTTCAATTAACTCTCTTAAAAACTTGTAAAAAAGGGTAAAGGGTGGGGACGAGACCCTTTAGAGCTACCTCGAAAAGAAAACTGACATCATTAAATCATATACATAAGTGTTCGAACTTTACAAAAGTAGAATAGGAACAACCTTGAGACCAGATATCCTATCCTAAAACGTCGGGACATGGTGTAAGTCATCGGTCTTTTTTGAAAGTTCAAGACACACTCGAACTAAGGAAACTCAGAGAAAGGAAGATGACCTATTGAAAGTACCTTACTCCCGACATCCCATCCTTCCTTGACACTATTATTCCAAATACTATCTTTCGGGTCCCACAGTAGTATTCGAGAGCTATGGAACCCACTGTTCATCGGGTGTACCGAATCCAAAAAACTTTGAGAACCGTCCTGGTGGATAGGACGAGACTTAGTATTCCATTGGTATCGGACTGGTCACTTTACCTGGGTACACATGTTAGACACCCTTCAGTCATTCGTAAGACAGTCGTACTCGTCTCAAGTAAACTTCATCGGACATCGATGGGTCGGAAAAAAGTCGAGAATGGAATCCATAGTAGGAGAGGTTGTTCGAAAGGGATCGAAAGATAAAGATTCTGACCTAATCGACGGTAAAAAGACATTAGTATCTTTCTTAAATTTAATAGACAATATCGTAGTAGAGGGAAGTGATCTGACACCTTATTCTTGGTATAGACCTGGAGAGTCTCTCCGGGTCTCTTCTACAAGTTATAAACAATTACTTATTGTCTGTCTCCATTCGAGAAGCATTTGTAAACCTTGTTCGAAGAATGAGGAAATTATATCTGTGTCTACAAATACACTCGGATTCACACTCACCTACTCTAAGTTACTAACATCTGGTCTCCCTAGTATTGTGACAGACGAACCGCAAGTGAAATAAATGTAGACATTCAAGGGTGGTTCGGAATTCAAATGACTGCAACGATCCGGAGACAGGGTTCGTTCAATAGGGTCTCCCTCCCAATAAAATAAAATGACCTCCCCATCCCATAGTATCACTTTTCTTATGTCTGAAAGTTTCCTTTAGGTTTTTTCTCCTATATACATATACATATCGACTAAGTGAAACGATATATCGTCTTTAATGTGTTGTAACATTTCGTTGACGTGAGGTTATTTTTAATTAAACTTTTTTCTTACTCCTGATAATTGAAAAATTAAAATACTTTTGAAATGACATTTTTTTTTATGAATTCTCGTATAATTTAAAAGTGTAACGTATTATGTACACCCATGGTACACCTTAGGTCTTGGAAACGATGGAGAGTAGTGGACTGAAATCATCAAAAGTACAAACTGAAGAAAGACATCATTTTGTTCCAGATTGGGTCTTGTGACATCCATGGGTGTAATGTCATGAATGGTATGTCATGAAATTAAAACCAATGTACTGAGGAAAGGGGTGACCTAACACTCGAGGACCACCCATCCCAACCGTAGAACGAGTGGAGAGAAGAAAGTCTCTTTCCATAGATTACTTTCATCCTTTTATTATGTGGACCAGTGTAATCCCTAAGTTATATACATACAAAAAAATTAATTATCCTATAAAATTTTACTCTACAATCTCTATCACGTTAATAACCATCACGGTTCCTTATCTCATACTGTTTTACCAACTCACTTCACCTCTTTTTTTATTAGTCTTCACTCCAGTTCCTCGGGATTGTTACTCCTACAACTGTAAAATGACTCCACTATTTTCTTCCTTACTTTCCTTCTATCAAAATTTCAGAAAGTTTTTTTATGAATCATAAAGATCGAGTCTCAAACAAGGATTTTTATAATCACGGGACGGACGGAGAAGAGTATCGGAAAAGGTATTTCCATTAGTGTAGGAGAAGAAAATCGATGAATAAAACCATAAGTGGGCACATAGAGATCTATTGTACAAATTTAACAATGAAAGTTAATATCTGTGACAAATAACTAAGGGACGATACTTCGTACTCCTAAAACGAGGAAGATTATATCAATACCCGAAGGGATCACCGAGTCACCATTTCTTTGGCGAACGGTTACGTCCTTCGCACCCAAGGACCCAGTCTTTCTAGGGACGTCTTCCTTTACCGTTGGGTGAGGTCCTAAGAACGGACCCTTTAGGGTACCTGTCTCCTTGGTACCCCAGTGTTTTCTAAGCCTGCACTGAACCTCTGATTTGTTGTTGTTGTTGTTATATCAATATAACATTAAAATCTTCTATTTATAAATCACAAATAAACTGACACATCAAACTGGTACATATGACAACTCGGAACATCAGTAGATGTCAAAAAAAGGAAATGGTGTGGTAAAGAAAAAACGGACTTCCGATTAATAGTATCGAACAGGAAAGGGTCCGAAGTAAAAGATACTTGAAAGAAAACGGTGTGGTACCCCGTACGGTCTAGAAGGGACGGTAAGGGGAACGAAACCCTTACGTCTCAGAAATTGACGACCTGGTGGTTCCTTCAGGAAGATACGTGAATGACTCATTGGGGTTGGAAAAATGATCAACAGATTGGTAGATTCTATAAATCTGAGAAAGCGATAAGATAGTTAAAGTAGAAGGATTTCTTCAGAGAGGGTCTCATCATCACTAACGGAAGGTACGGACCACGAGTCGATAGTAAGACAGTAAAGGGAAGTAGTAGTACTCCTAAATGAAACGGAGAAAAGAAGTCAAAGGACCTTAGGAATAAAAGGAAAAAGAACCACATGAGGGGAACAAAAGACTTTTTGAATGATCGCGAAGGACTGTTTTAAACAAAACCTCGATTAAAAAAAACTCTAAAACGGTCGGACTTTTTAGAGGAATAAGATGGGAGTATGAACTAACTATTCAAACTGTTCCATATCTTAAGAGTCAACTTTTCGACTAGGAATTCTTAAAACTTCTGAAACTAGGTAACAGAAATGGAAGGTCACAACAATTCAGAAATTCAAAATAGTAATGATTGGAAAATTTAGACTAGTGGATAAAGAGACCTTCAAACATAGCAGAAGAGAAACAGGACTTGCAAGACTTTAAAGTGCTACTACATGAAAGTACACTTAGACAAAATAGGTCCGCTCGGGAGGAGAGTCACTTTGACAAGTTGAACCTAAAAGTACAGGAAGTCAAATCCCCTGGAAATTTTTTAGTAAAATAACTACTAAGAATACACAAAAAAAAGAGGATAAGAAAAAAAGACCTTTGGATAAGACTATTACTTAGAGAATCTGACCATGAGATCAAAAGAATAGATAAGAGAATATAGAAGGTAAAGAAATAGAAAAAGAGTTCAAAATACACACCTACCCCATACAACTGACACTCGAAGTGACATCCCATTATACTATTACACCAACCCCACAAAGTCCTCTGAGAGAATATAAACATAAAAATCCAAAAAAGGAGAATCTGATCAGTCTAAAGGGTCTCTCTTGATAATTTAAGACGACGGACTTTCCACTTCTGCACTCCCAGTCCTGATCCCAACACCGTCCCTCCCCTTAACCCACAGACTCTTAGGACATACGTAAGAAAAATTTTAGGGAGGAAAAGAGATTCCATGTAGGGGGGAGAGGGACGACGGTCAACACTAATACGATGGGGTCAGGTCTATAGGAGATAAAATAAGAGAAGTCGGTAGACGGTGCCACTCTGGGTACGTCATCAACCTAACGTCTTATCTTTTCTCCCTAGAAAGTTTCCTGGACAAATTAAAATTGAAGAGGGAAGGATCGATATATGAGTATAGTCAAAACTCGGGAAAACCCCTCAGACCATATTTGACTCAAACATCTTTTGAAAAGAGTCAAAAGGATGTTGACTGACCTCAGTAAAAAAAGTTACAACAGAGGAGAGGGTAAAAGGACAAAAAAACACACCAACACGGGTAAATTTTTTAGAATAATGATGATAAAGTAACTATAAAACTCTTTCCTTTAACATCAACACGAAAAAGTTAGATAGTAGAAATGAAATTTTGAAAGTATTATAGACTTCTTCTCCACTGTTCCCTCAAGGTATCGTCGTTGTACCTCCTTATGTACTAAAACAGACAACAGTAAACGAAGTACAGTACTTGACCCTATTACCGCACTCTCTTTGTCCGACCTTTACCATTACACATTCCTCAGACGGATGAAGGGTGACCCGGGAAACCAACCTCCTGTCATACGTTTTGTCTCTTTTGCAGGATTTTTAAGGAAACCACGAAAATATTAATACTCACCATCTGAGAATCCTGGAATCTTAATCTTTTCCAAATATTTCTGTAGATTAGATCAGAAAATGGGAAGTGTTCTTAGCAAAGCACTGATAAAGGGTACCTCTAATACGATACGAAACAAACTTTTGGAGGTTACCCATAAAGAGTACTCCAAGATCTATGATCTTGCAAAGTCATTACAACTTGAGTAGTCACGAGGAGAACAACACAAAACAAAAAAACCAGGGTTGTACACCGTACTCCCTAGGGATTCAAGAAGAGAAGAGGACAAATTTCTAACGATCCAGAGTACTAAAAGTCTGGGTAGTCGTAGGGACATTGAAGGAAACTACAGAGACTAAACAGTCAGAGAAAATTTTACAATACAAGTCTTTACACTGGACTTGTCACTGTCACCATAATAAATGTAGGATACTAAACCTCCAGTAATAATACTCGTTAAATAATTAAAAAATAAATTCATAGTAATTAACTGAATGTCATAATATAATCAAAGTACAACATGCTGTATTACTAAACTATAAAAATATGTAATGTTTTACTAGTGTCTAAAGAATTAAAGTTATTTTCGGTTCAGAATGTTAGTATGTCATGAAATGTCAAAAGTTCATAGAACATTAAATTGGATAGAACTCTTTGCGACCTGACCTTCTTTGTGGTCGACCTTAGTTCTAACGGTCCTCTTTATAGTTATTGGAGTCTATACGTCTACTGTGGTGGTAATACCGTCTTTCACTTCTCCTTGAGTTTTCGGAGAACTACTTTCACTTTCACCTCTCACTTTTTCAACCGAATTTCGAGTTGTAAGTCTTTTGATTGTAGTACCGTCGACCAGGGTAGTGAAGTACCCTTTACCTACCCCTTTGTCACCTTTGTCACAGTCTGAAATCAAACCCCCCGAGGTTTTAGTGACGTCTACCACTAACGTCGGTACTTTAATTTTCTGTGAATGAGGAACCTTCTTTTCAATACTGGTTGGATCCATCGTATAAGTTTTCGTCTCTGCAATGAAACGACTGATTCCAGGCAGATCAGTTCCAATACCAAAAAGGTCAGTCAGTAGTACATACGTACACTCTCAACCTGACACTTCTTCCGACTCGCGGCCTCTTAACTACGAAAACTTCACACCACAACCTCTTCTGAGAAACTCTCAGGGAACCTGACGTTCCTCTAGGTTGGTCAGGTAAGACTTCCTCTAGTCGGGACCCTAAAGAAACGTTCCTTACTACGATTTCGACTTTGAGGTCATGAAACCGGTGGAGTACGCTTCTCAACTGAGTAACCTTTTCTGAGACTACGACCCTCCCTAACCCCCGTCCTCCTCTTCCCCTGTTGTCTCCTACTCTACCGACCTACCGTAGTGCCTGAGCTACCTGNTTGAGACCCTCAACCACTACCTGTCCCTCCGGACCGTACGACGCTAAGTACCCCAGCGTTTCTCAGTCTGTGCTGACTCGCTGACTTGACTTGAGTTGATCAAAAAAATAGTCGACACTAAATCACAATTCATCGTTCTCCGTTACCGTGGGGTGAGGTCATGAGAACGAACCATTTAGGGTACCTGCCTCCTCGGACCATCCGATGTCAGGCATCCCATCGCTTCTCAGTCTGTGCTGACTCACTGAAGTGAAAGTGAAAAGTGAAAGTACCTAACCTCTTCCTTTACCGCTGGGTGAGGTCCCAAGAACGGACCTCTTAGGATCCCTACCCCCTCGGACCATCCGACGGCAGATACCCCAGCGTGTCTCAGCCTATGATGACTTCGCTGAATCGTCATCGTCGTCATCGTCGTTTTACGGACTGGCTTAAATTTACATTATATCCATACATATTTCTTCATCTAAGTAAATCGTGGTTGATAAAAAAAACTCCCCACACATAAAACCTTCCGTTATACTACCGTTTCCCCGTCTAGTGTATCATAAAGACTCGGATGAAAAACAGATATTTTACTCAAATTGATAAAACTATAAAATCTTAATACACTTAAATCTTAATTTAAGTTTATATACATTTTCGAAACATTTACCATTTTACGACAGGTTAAAATTCAATGAACAAAAACGGTAGTTGAATCTCTATTGTATCGGAATCTCTTGGTTGACTTGACTCTACCATCGTCATCTGATTAATCAAAGGTTTGACCTTAGAAATACCTAGTGTTAAGATTTTCATACACTAAGTAGTCCGATAACGATTTTTCCAAAAGTCTTTGTGCAAAATTACTTACTTGAACCTACCATTGTAGAGAAATTGGTCTTACCAATCGAACAATACCTAAAAACACGGATTAACTGAAGAGACTAGTTGACTCTTAACGGTATGTACCTAATAATGAAACCTTAATTAAGTTCGAAAAATAAAATTAACTCATATAAAGTTAACTATATTTATAACATATCCAATATCCGTATGTCAACCAATCTATCGTAGTGGTGGAGTTACCTGTACTTAAACTCGTTTGAGGTCCTCTATCATGTCCTGTCCCTTTAGAGCACACGACGTCAGTACCCCAACGTTTCTCACCCTGTGTTACTGACTTGCATGGTGTGTGTATCACTAAGTGTCAAAAATTTCCAATATGAGATATCAATAATATTTATAAATAACATAAGGGTACAACATGTCTTTCAAAAGTTCAAATTAATTTAAATCACTCGGAGTTTTAATGTAAATTGTACTAAATTAGAAAGTACTTCTAAGGGTTTCAATTGAAATTCCAGCGGTGATAATAATTACGGTGACTTGGGTCTTATACCGAGATCTATCTCTTGACTATTATCTAACTGGGACCATTAGTATGTCAAAACACGGTACTTCCCGAAGTTTCAACCACGTCCGAAAATAGAATATTAACTCCTTTGACTCCGAGTTTCTCCCTTACTGAATAAGTCTCAATGTACACATTAATTATCCTTTTCATTTGTACAGATTAGAATCTTCAATGAAAAATCCCTACCATTTTAAGACTAAAATCAAAGAAAAAAAACAACAAACAAATTTGAACTGTCAACAAACAAAGAGTATAACAATATTTACGAGGAGAAAGTGTTGGGAGACGACTAGAAGAAGGTTTGAAAATCCAAAGATTCATTTGACCTGTCAAGGATACAGTATATGAAGTCCCATTTTAATTATAAGTTCAATGTCCGTCTTTTATACAGTACATTAACATTCTCATATGAGACACCAGAACTTTACCTCGTCACTATGTAAATAGGACACCGTATACACACAGACTGTGTTTCTTTTTCTTACTTCAATAAATAATATTTAAGTCCTGTTATCTATTAAAGTTTCACTTTCAAACTAAACTCTTTTATTTTTCGGAAACAATAAAGAGTTAATTATAGTCATGTAAACCTCTAATTTTAATTTAACATCTACAGATTTAGGACCTTCTCTACATCAGTCGTAAGAATACATCTTGAGTAAATTGTCTTTAATTGTGTAAGAGTCAATCAAAAATCGAAGCGTATCCTTTCTACTCATCTTAAGAAGGTAAACAAGAATTGGACTTCTCCTTTTGAATGACATCTTTCCACTTACTCGATTTTAATAATATTGACATTTACAACTTGGACGTAAATTTTTAATATTTAGACCGTATAGTGGGAGATCGGTACGACAGGTCCTGTTACCGTAAACTAAAGAAAGGAAAGTCTGTAGAGACGGAAAAAGAAACCTCCGTCGTCTAAACAGCGGATGGAGTAACGAAGTCCTTCGACGGTTCAATGGAGACACTAGGGACGGGATTGAGGTTTATCAGTGTTCAAGATGTCTCCTGTCAGTCGAGACAGTCTTTCATACGACAAAGATTTGTAGATTTTAACCTACAAGATTAGAAACTCAGTCAAATTTGTTCCTTTTCCTTCATTGTTCTTCTAACGGTCATAAATGACTACGAAAACAAACGATCATCGTCCAACTTAAGACTCCTATGTTTCTATATCTCGAGGAATACTTCTAGTTTTAGATCTACCTCTTTTTTGTCGAATCACTAAATTCCAGTCATTACCTAGCCTTTTCTGGAATAGAGATCTACTCTGTTATATAACTGAGAAACAAAAGGTCATTGATACTGGACTTAGAACTACGCCACCTTTCTCTCTTAACCCTTTCGTAAGAACCGTCAAATGAGATCGTTTAATTGTAATTGACACACGTCCCCCCTAACACCCTCTCTCCGACTGATTAATCCATCCACCTCAGTGTAAAACTTCTTTTCTAAGACTACGACCCTCCCTAACCCCCGTCCTCCTTTTCCCCTACTGTCTCCTACTCTACCGACCTACCGTAGTGGCTGAGTTACCTGCACTCAAACTCACTTGAGACCCTCTACTACTACCTGTCCCTCCGGACCGCACGACGCTAAGTACCCCAACGGACCGTACGACGCTAAGTACCCCAACGTTTCTCAGCCTGTGCTGACTCACTGACTTGGCTTGACTTGACTTACAGTACCATTCCTTAAACTTGAATTAGGACATCTCGCTACTAGAGGTTTTATCTCACAAGAGTCTCGGTCTCCCACACGTCCTACCTCAGGGTCTCCTTTTATAATCTTAGAGATCAAGAATAAAAGAACCCGAGATTTCAGTGACGTCTGCCACTGACATCGGTACTTTAATTTTCTACGAACGAGAAACCTTCTTTTCTCTATTGTTTGGATCTGTCGTATAACTTTTCGTCTCTGTAGTGAAACGGCTGTTTCCGGATATATCAGTTTCGGTACCAAAAAGGTCAATCAGTACATGTCTACACTCTCAACGTGGTATTTCTCCAACTCACGGCTTCTTAACTACGAAAACGTGTCACTACGACCTCTTTTGAACTCTCAGGGAACCTGTCGTTCCTCTAGTTTGGTCTGTTAGGATTTCCTTTAGTTGGGACTTATAAGTAATTTCCTGACTACGACTTGAACTTCGAGGTGATGAAACCGGTAGACTACACTTCTCGGTCGAGTAACTTTTTCTGGGACTACGACCCTTTCTAACTTCCGTCCTCCTCTTCCCCTACTATCTCCTACTCTACCAACCTACCGTAGTGACTATGTTGCCTGTACTTAAACTCGTTTGAGGTCCTCTACCACTTCTTGTTCCTTCGGACCGCACGACGTCAGGTACCCCAACGTTTCTCAGCCTGTACTGAATCTCTGATTTGTGTTGTTGATCAAGAAAATTAAAATAAAGAAGAAAATTTTCATAGACAAAAAATATACAATATCTTTCTCATATAAGATAGTAAATATCACTAAACACACAAAAATTTATTTAAATTCACTCTTATTTACCTATTCATAAATAGAAAAACAAACCTCTTATGATGAAATTCCGTTCTTAAGTGTCTTCTTGATATGTTTTTTCTAGAAGTGGTGGTTCTATTAGTGCTACCACACTAGTGAATGGATCTCGGTCTGTAGGACCTTACACTTCAGTTCACCCGGAATCTTTCGTAGTGATGTTTGTTTTGAGTACCTCCACTACCTTAAGATCAAGTCGACAAAGTTTAGGATTTTCTACTACGACACTTTCACGACGTGAGTTATACGGTCGTTTAAACCTTTTGAGTCGTCACCGGTGTCCTGACCTTTTACAGTCAAAAGTAAGGTTAGGGTTTCTTTCCGTTACGTTTCTTACGAGTTTGATGGCGTGTTAACGTGAGTAGAGTGTGCGATCATTCATTACGAGTTTTAAGAGGTTCGGTCCGAAGTCGTTATGTACTTGGCACTTGAAGGTCTACAAGTTCGACCAAAATCTTTTCCGTCTCCTTGGTCTCTAGTTTAACGGTTGTAGACGACCTAGTACCTTTTTCGTTCTCTCAAGGTCTTTTTGTAGATAAAGACGAAATAACTGAGACGGTTTCGGAAACTGACACACCTAGTGTTATTTGATACCTTTTAAGAATCTCCACCTTCATGGTCAGGTGGACTGGATGGAGAACTCTTTAGATATACGTAGTCCTTCGTTGTCAATCTTGACCTGTACCTTGTTGTCTGACCAAGGTTTTTCCTTTTCCTCATACAGTTCCGATATATAACAGTGGGACGAATAAATTGAAGAAACGTCTCATGTAGTACTCTTTACGACCCGACCTACTTCGTATTCGACCTTAGTCCTAACGACCCTCATATACGTCTACTGTGGTGGGAATACCGTCTTTCACTTCTTCTTGATCTCTCGGTGGACTACTTTCACTTTCTCCTCTCACTTTTTCAACCGAATTTCAAGGTGTAAGTCTTTCGATTCTAGTACTGTAGACCAGGGTAGTGAAGTACTGGTTATCTACCCCTTTGTCACCTTTGTCACCGACTGAAATAAAACCCCCCGAGGTTTTAGTGACGTCTACCACTGACGTCGGTAATTTAATTTTCTGGGAATGAGGAACCTTCCTTTCAACACTGGTTGGATCTGTCGTATAATGTTTTCCTTTTACCTCTGTAATGAAACGGTTGTTTCCAGGTAGATCAGTTCCGAAACCAAAAAGACCATCAGTACATACCTACACTCTCAACCTGACATTTCTTTCGACTCGTGGCTTCTTAACTACGAAAACTTTACACCACAACCTCTTCTGAGAACTCTCAGGGAACATGACGTTCCTCTGGGTTGGTCAAGTAGGACTTCTAGTCAGGACCCACAACTAACCTTCCTGACTACAACTTCGACTTTGAGGTTATGAAACCGGTGGTCTACGCTTCTCGACTGATTAAACTTTTCTGGGACTACGACCCTTTCTAATTCCCGTCCTCCTGTTCCCCTACTGTCTCCTACTCTACCAATCTACCGTAGTGGTTGAGTTACCTGTCCTCAAACCCACCTGAGACCCTCAACCACTACCTGTCCCTCCGGACCGCAACGTCGGGTACCCCAGTGTTTCTCAACCTGTGTTGACTCGATGATTTGACTTTTGACTTTGACTTCGTCATCTTTAACCTCATGTCTAATCTTATACCCTTTTAACGTCACTCTCTTTGGTTAATTCTATGACCTTTTTATAAAACTCCGGATTTAGTCCTGTTACCTTTATTTTCTCCTCCTGAACCCCGGTCACTTTATACCCCTACCCCATCCCTTTGAACCGACCTCTTTCTCCTGAAGTTAGGATCCGAGACCGGTCGAAAGACTGAAGTCTAGGATCTTCCACCACTATGACACTAATTCAATTCCTTGTCTCCTTCCTATAAATCAACTTTCGGATTCCTAACAGTGTAAAGAATAAATGTAATGATTCAACCAGTAAGGAAGGACGTGGACGAGCAGGTTGGTCACATTTTTTATTTTACCGTCGACCGGGAAACCACTCGTGAAACCCCTGACTGCTGACACTTAGAAAAGGTCCGTAAAAGTTGCTTTTAACTCGTATCACTCTAGAGATAACGTCAATCGGTACCCATTAATAGTTTCTAACTTCCGTCCTCCTCTTCCCTCGCTGTTTTCTACTCTACCAACCTACCGTGGTGACCTGAGCTACCTGTACTCAAACAAACTCGTTCGAGGTTTTAAACAATTACCTGTCCCTTCAGATCGCACGACGTCAGGTACCCCAATGTTTCTCAGCCTGTACTGACTCGCTGATTTGACTTGACTTGACTTAATAATTTCGTGGTTTGATGAGAACCTCTAACCTAACCCTGACCTGGTGTATCTTTTTACATTTAACACTGTTAAGTGTCAACGTGGTTTATCGACTTAAGTAATCAAGGAATAACCGTCCCCACCCATAACCCACCACTAAACCTAGTATCAGTAACAAACACCTTCACGACTCACCCATTTTCGTACCATCAATGAAATGGGACTGTCACAAAAAGGTCCCCTCATTCACACAAAAAGAAAGAGGAACGACATCCTTTAACAAATGGTCTAACACAATGAATATTGTTAGATAGTACCTTGTCGACGGTCCTTTTCTTTTCTCCGATAAGGGTCATCGAGAAGGGTGGAGGATGGGATGGTAATAGTGGTGTGTACGTATGTAGGCCAAAACAAAAAAAGAAGATCAAAATGAGTCACCAAAACCGAACTAACTTTTACAAGAATATTACTGTCAAAGCCCTGAAACGGTACCGAACCATTAACCCAAAAGATTCGAGATAAACAAACGAAATCGGTTCTGATTAGCCGTCGTCAAGTTCAAAACTTAAGACCCCATAGAATTTGTGATTTCACGATAGAAGATGGAAGGGAACTTCTGGAACATACAAAGGTGAACCAGTTTTTACGTGCGTAAATGACAGGAAATCTTGACATGAAAAGTGGGAACTACAACGGGAGCAAGGAAATGTCCTCGTCCGAACCCATTTCGAATGACTCCTGACTATCCTATCACTTATCCCTCCAGACACCTCTACGGTCAACCAGAGACGTCTACTGTGTATGAGACTACAATCTTTTCTTGTGTTCCGTTGACTCCCAACTACAGAGGGTCCTTGAAAGTTCAATTAACGTAAAGTCTATGTGTTAACGAAGTGTCAGGTTTGTCAGATACAAATAAGTACCAAACACCAGTGTGCACTAGTCTTTATGAAGACCGAGAAAATCCTCAAAAAGGAGAAAGAGAGACACCCAAGGTCAATCTTCTTGTAAACGTAAAGATCTTACCGGAAATGTAAAAATTTTATTTTTAATTTTGTTATCAGTAAATAAAAGAATGTTAATATTGAAAATAATTTGTTTTTACTTGTCATAATTTTTCTATATTCCTACTAAAGTAAAAGGAAAATCTGAAATCAAAGAAGAAGGTCCTAAAGATCGGAACCTTTGTTTCATGTGACTAGACAGTCGTTTCTGAAAGGAAACCTTTACGTCAACGTTTCTCTTGTTCTTACACAAACCAGAGTCACTCTCACCACGTAAGAAACCCTTGTCCGTCCTTCTCCCGGACTGCCTTATCGTGGAGGTAGACATAGGGTCCAAGACGGGAAAGTCTGACTTAGGAAAGTAAAGTGTAACTCTTGTCTACCGTTGGTCTGTGATCCTCCTCCCGAGACAAAGAACACGAGGAACCCCTAAAGCGTAAGTCAAATCGTTTTTCAGTAGATTTTCGTCTCTCTTTTTACTCCGACGTCTGACAAGTGTTAATACGTCCTGAACAAACCGTAAGTAATATGACTGTCCAAACAAAAGACGTCTATAACTTACTATTGTCGTAATTAAAAGGTTCTGTCGTAACAGTGGTGAAGTCTTCGTAGACGTAACCCCAGTAAAAGAAGTGAAACCTCATGTCAATTATTGAATTAAATAACACCTTGTCAGTCGAACGTCTTTAGTCAGTAGAACAATCTCTTTGAATCTTTTTATCTTTCCTAAAAAAAAGAAGTTGTTTGACAATAAAAGTAACATTACTCTACCCCATTGAAGACACGCCCAGATCACTTTACAGAAATCATTGCCGGGTACGAAGGACGGAAAGATTCATGACAATTGTTCTTCACCCTAAGACGTCCGATAAAGAAGGAATCGAACGTACATACACCCGACTAAACAATTACAAACTGCCAAGGACCTACCACTCAACGTCCGAATCCTTAAAAAAAAGGATTTTTCTTCTACAAATATCCTTGAAAAAAAAAATTCGAGTCAATTCTAGGTCTTTCTTGATTCTCTCGGAATTATTCATCTTCTCATCTTTTTCTTTTTTTAGGTTTAAACTTGAAGAATTTGGACTTCGGAAGTTTTCCTTAACAAATGCAATATTTATTACTCAAAATACATCTTTTTCTTTACTACCAGGATCATGTCTAAGACATAAACCTTATTCTTTAATGTCCGTCATTCTATTCCGTAAGACTACCAACTCAGAGTGAAAGACTCGTTCACACTAAGAAAAAGGATCTTACATTCAACTTTAATAGATAAAAGGGGGTTTCGTTCTTAGAACTAAAATTTAATTTTAGAATCTTTTCAACCTCGGTGAATGTTTTTAAAGAGATCTATAAGTGAAATAAGAAATTGGATTTATTACATCAGGTCACAAAAAGTCTGAAAAAATTTTATCGTCTTAAACATAACAATACTCCTAATTTACTTACGAAAATATGTATGGGTTCCAACATCTTATTACCAAATAATCGAACTGACAAAAGGGTTTCTCCCCGTGTAATATTATATAAGTAGGATAATAAATAAAGGATCATAATATCGTTTCACTGACGAAATTTTATTTCGTAAAGTGTTAGAATAACCTATTAGTCTGACACACTTTCGTGGAAAATTTGACATTTCTCTGTATATTTAAAATTCTAGTAATTGAGGTATCAGTGTCTTTATCTGTTACACTACCAAAAGTATGAGAGAAGGAATCTCGGGTCCTAAGGTCTCCACGGAGTCCCTGTCGTCGTCATTCCGTGTGTGTTTCCCCTCCATCCTGAAGGTCTGGGAGGAGGTTGTGTCAAGTCGATCTTGTTGGGATAAATGAAATGGATAAGGTGGTGACACTTTTTCCAGACTCCTGTTCACAGGCCAAACACACACGAAGACTCTCTCTGTAACACTCAAATAGGACACTACTAAAACACACTAGGAAACAGGGAACACTATGACTGAAAAGGAGAAGAGGAAACTGTCTGTCTACATGACCAGGACTCGACACTAGACTATTGTCTACAACGGAATGTACTCCAACACCTGGATAAGTCTCGAGTACTACGTAGTGAACGGTACAATTACTCTTTTCCAGTTCTTTCGAATCTTGGTCAAGGTCCAGTTTTCCCCTTTTTTTTTCGTCCATTCCTCCCACCTCAAACTAAATAAACAGTTGAAGAATATTAATAGTAAGTACGAAAGTGAATTTTTGTCTATAAATAACTTTTGACTGACACGACATCCGTGACACGATCCCCATTTCTTCGAATATTGATAACTAACCTAAGACATAATAGGTTCTCCGAAAACAGATGTCTCTCCTCGTGAGTCTTGACAAACGTAACACATTGACTTATGTATATGCACTCTTTGTTTTTTTAGATTAAATTTTAGTGAAAAATTTTTTATTAATTTTAGGTTACTGTTCAATCTATAGAAATTCGTTAATTCTAATGATAACGTGTAAATCTTACCAACTAAGAAAAAAAAAAATTCAACAAAGTTTCATCAAATAAATCCCCAAGGTAAAAGTGAGTTATCTAAAATACATAAAGAGTATACGAAGAAGTGAGTAATCAAGTAGATCAAGACTTCCCAAGTCTTGATCAAGTCATCTTACTAGTCGGTTGGTAGAAGTATTGTTCTGAACAACTGTTTAGGACCTAAAGAGGATCTCGAAATAATTAAAGTCAATGAAGAGGACTATCTCCTCTTATCTCAAGTGATCGTCGAAAGTGTGAAAGGTTTCGTGGTTTGAGGAGAACAAACAAGTTGAAGCAAGGTTGAAGTCCGTCTGATGTCATTTGTTGTAGAGGGTTTCGAACGACACGTTTTAACGACTAAGGGTGANGTAGATCAAGACTTCCCAATGACTTACTAGTCGGTTGGTAGAAGTATTGTTCTGAACAACTGTTTAGGACCTAAAGAGGATCTCGAAATAATTAAAGTCAATGAAGAGGACTATCTCCTCTTATCTCAAGTGATCGTCGAAAGTGTGAAAGGTTTCGTGGTTTGAGGAGAACAAACAAGTTGAAGCAAGGTTGAAGTCCGTCTGATGTCATTTGTTGTAGAGGGTTTCGAACGACACGTTTTAACGACTAAGGGTGATAAGGTTGTGGCAAAAGACAACAATGTGTAAGCACAAAAAGACACTTAAAGGCGTGGCTGTCGTCTCGTCCCGGCCACGTGTCGCGGGTCTGCCGTGAGCGGGTGTCAGGGGTTCCGGCGTCGTTCGTCCCACGTGACCCACGGCTCTACCACGCGTCCGCGTTCTACCGGGTATGCGAGACGTGGTGCACGTCGCGGTACAAGCGTGCCCACGTGTCGCAGAGGCGCGCCGTCGAGATCTTACCAACTAAGAGAACTTATGAGGTCACTGGGACTTTCAACGAGTCAGAACAGACTGAGAAACGTTGGGGTACCTGATATGTCAAGTACCTTAAGAGGTCCGGTCTTATGACCTCACCCATGGGAAAGGGAAGAGTTTCCCAAGAAAGTTGGGCCCTTAACTTGGCAGAGGGTGTAACGTCTGTTTAAGAAATCGACTCGGCTGTGCTTGGGTTTTATCGGTCATTTGTTTTGTCAGTAATTGGTACAAAACAGAACCCTAATGTTGTATAGAACTATAAAGGGGTCTAAGGTCATCACCCGATAAAAAAAATTAAAAGTCTCTCAATATCATTAGAATGGTCTAGGTTTTCTTTTCCTTATTATGAGATGAAGTCGGTCCCAATATCTTAAACCCAAAAACCGAATAACTAAAAATCAATTCCGTATCAAGCACTGATGAAAAGGGTCTCATAAAGTCGACTTAGTAAGTATGATACTGACCCGATGAAAATTATTCACTTGAATACTGGTTTTTTGAAACAATCTCGCATGAAAATATATCCAAAATCAAAAAGGATATTACACAAAAAAGAGGGACCTTACTACACAGGAAATCTAAAAAGAATCGGTCGTAATATATTGGGTAACAGGATAGAAATATATAACTGTACCAGACAATGTTAATAATCTTCGATACATACCAAATAATCATAGACTAATAATAATTATCTCGGTGGATCTTACAAGTAAGTATCCTAAAATCATTACATCAAACATGAAAATCGAGAGAAAAAGTCTTGTAAACCAATTAAATAATAAAACTTGATATCGTAACTTTACAGAAAGATCCACGAAAAACATAATTTCGTTAGTAACTATGTCTAATTAACAACTTAGGAGAAAGATATGAAGGATGCACCTAGAACTACATTAAACCAAGAACTACATTAAAGATGAAAACACTCGAGACCAAACGAATGAGTGTTAAGGAACATAAGTAGGAAAAGATGGATGATCTATCTTCGTTCACATAACAGTCTGAAATATTTGTATATATATAAAATGTTTATAATAATAAAAGAAAAAATATTAGGAGATGAATATTGTTACGTTTTTTTAGTTTATGGAATGATATCAATGAGAACCATAATATTGAAAAAACATGTAACATATAATCGAAAATACAGAATTAATAGTAATATCTACTCATCGAAAAGTATTAAAATAGAATTTAATTGATAATAGATAAATAAAATTTTAACTACGAATTTACCATTGTTGTACCAATAACCTTCAAAGAAATTCCACCGAGAAGACAAAAACTTTTTCACACTACAATCGACCATTGAACGATATACCAATCTAAGACACATGCCTCCCGTCCCCTCGACCTTTACCATGATCTCTCTTATGTCCCTAATCTGATTGCTCAAACTTGAAATAGGGACTTTGTCATCCCTACATAAACTCCTTAAAATTTGTTCTCTTACAGTATTAGTCTAAATATAAAAACTAAAAAAGTAAGAAATGTACTTTAAAACTTGAGGAGTCATAGATATAAAACAACATAAACTCCTGATTCAAAATTTAAGAATGGTACCTTACGATACGTAAAGTTACTATTCGAAAAAAAAAATTCTCAGTATTTAAAGAGTCTAACACACAAACCAGACGGAGAACTGACGAGAATACACGGCCTTGTCGGTCACCAGGAGAGAAAGAGTCTATAACAAATTATCAGACCTAGACAATCTAGGTTCAAAGGGTTTGTTACAAGAATGACCGAATACCCTCTTACCGATTACCGATCTACAAAGTCCTGGGTAGAAAGAAGCACAACGGTGAAGGAAGAGTCTATAAATCCTTGATTTCTATGACTCCTCCCGTCCTAGTTTAATTAAATACAAACCTAAAAACCTCGAATAAGAAGGGGGACGACGTTCGGAAATGTACACTACAAGAGACGGTCTTTACGAGAGGGGAATGGACTTTGTGTACGTGAGATTTAGGTTGAATTGAAGTTCAATAGACGACTCTCTCCGGAAGGAACTGGGAGATTAAGTTGGGGATAAACGGATATATACCGTCGGGATGAGAACATGGATGAGAGAGGAGATAACTTGATATTCGAGGTACTTTTATCCTCAGTACAGACAAAACAAATCAAATAGGGGTGTAGACCGAGTCAATACCGGGTACCACTGGTCAATCATCTATGATGACTTACCAACTCCCCGGACGGATATTTCCATAGAGAATAACGGGAGTTCCATTCTCTTTCATATAAGTTCGGGATCTACAAATTCAGGATTTTTAATCTCAGATTCAACATCAACCTAAGTACTTACCCATAATATTCTCAGACTCAAAGTCGTTATATGTTATATGACTGTGATGTAACGGAAAAAAAAAAAAAAATTAAATTAGAATCAAGGGACTGGTCCCTAGTTTGGATTCGGGGTCGGTCTTCTTCGCGTCTCAGGATTTATGAACTATTGGTCCCTTAAGGGTAACGGATAATTAAACACAAATCTTTACAAAGGTTCTGAAAAGTTAATTTGTCGACGACGACACCGTACCAACAATTTACGTGTCCAAGGCCTTAAGTCTGACTCACCCGAAGTCACGAGTTTTTGACACGTCAGAACCTGTTTAATAGATTGATTGGACTTGAAGTAAAAGAAATCGACATTTTACTCTGACTTAGAAAACTCCTAAAAACACACTCTTAATTTACTCTACAGACATTTAGTCCGTCAGATGAAGAACTTTGTCGTATCAACCGGGAGATATAGGTCCAAAGTGTTATACTTAAGTTGGTTGGTCAACATATTTCTAAAGGTAAATGGTAGGGAACGAATCTTTTAGGTTCTAGGTTTTAGAAGAGAGAGTTAAAGTCACTCTTGTATAACATAAATAAAACGAAGTAGTGTCTATTGTACAAATGATTCTCCGAAAAAAAGGACCCGTAAGAAGATATGTTGACAAATTACGATAATTTTAATACCAAAAGACTATGTTTAATAACTAATAATAGAGATGTCAAGGGCACAGAGAACCTTACAAACTTTACCTTTTACAACATCCTTTGACTTACCAAGTCTTAAACTTGAGTACCGAAGATTGCGGTGTTTGAACTGAAAGATCAAGTAAAGAAAAAATTTTTTTAAATTAAAATTAAAAAATAGTCACACAATAAATTGAATGGGTCAAGTGACATCATAAAGAGTTTGAGAGGGGATCAAGAGTCTCATTACCTATCGAAACCAGGTCTGACCCAATTCAGGAAAGTCAGCACAAGTCGACAAACGTTGGGGTACCTGACATCGGACGGTACTAGGAGACAGGTTCTCTCAAAGGTCCGTTCTTATGATCTTACCCAACGGTACGGAAAGAGGTCCCCTAGAAAGACTGGGTCCCTAACTTGGTTACAGAGAATACAGAGGACGTAACCATCCGTCCAAGAAATGGACCCAGGTTTGATCTAGTTATATATAGTCCCACGAAGTCTTAGAGTGTTTACTTTCGACAGTGAACCAACAGTGGACAGTCAGTCGAATCGAGGGAGATATAATTGTGTACAACCGTCCGTCAAGACTCGGATATAAAGAAAACGAAGTCGAAGGAAATAAAGAGAGTTTCGAGACGAAGTTGTTCGTTTGAAGATGAGGACAAATCCGAAGACTAAATAGAGAAAAAGAGAAGAGTTAGAGTAAGAAAGACGGGGTTGGACAAAAAAGGGGATTAATACAGGTTGTCTTCACTAACTTTGAGGACGTATGAGTTTTGACTTTAAGAACACAAACTCCTTAGTCACATGTCTTTATTCAAGTTTATATCATCTTTAACATACAGTACCACACTGTCCATGTTATCGTCCTTGTACATGTTTTATGTCCCTCGTTAAATTACAAAGTCAATGTCCCTTCACACAAAGTTCCGTATTATAAACTTTTCTTCCTCCACTCACTAAATGAATCCATATCTGTCCCCATCGACCATACTTTAGTCTAGGGACTGATAGTTTATGTAATTTAAAACTACATCAGTAACTTAAATCCTGTATAATATATACTTTAGATACGATTCGGGATATACTCTTTGTATTTATTAGTTCTAAACGAGTGTTCTATTTTAATTACCCCGATCCATCAAAACAATGAAATGGTTGAACATATTAGGTAGATACCGGATTATTGTGAAACACCTATCAACAAGTTTTTAGTATAGTCACCATTCACTGTCTTAGTCTTAAACTTGAGTACCGAAGATTGAGGTGTCGGAACTGAAAGATCAAGTAAAGAAAAAATTTTTTTAAATTAAAATTAAAAAATAGTCACACAATATACGGGTATTAAAATGTTCATGATATTAATAAGTACCACTCACTCACTCACTTACTCACTCACTTCAGCGAGTCAGCACAGGCTGAGAAACGCTGGGGCACCTGACATCGGATGGTTCGAGGAGACAGGTACCCTAAGAGGTCCGTTCTCATGACCTCACCCAACGGTAAAGGAAGAGGTCCCCTAGAAGGGCTGGGTCCCTAGTTTGGGTCCAGAGGGTGTAACGTCCGTCTGTGAAATTGGAGACTCGGTGGTCCCTTCGGGGAATAAGTACCATATAACATTTTGTCTTAATTTAGAAAAATTCAAAGTGTCATCTTTCATTCATCCATTAAGGATTTTGATTTTTATAGTTCTGTGTCGTTTGTTTTCGTACAGTAAACTCTACACCCTAATTTACACTTTTTTTTAACCGATTTTTACAATTCACCGACGGAGGCTCATACCACTCCTATCTGTCCTACCCCCAATAAGTATCATATAACATTATTCAACGTTGGGGGTAGGACTGATAGGAGTGGTATGAGCCTCCGTCGGTGAATTGTAAAAATCGGTTAAAAAAAAGTGTAAATTAGGGTGTAGAGTTTACTGTACGAAAACAAACGACACAGAACTATAAAAATCAAAATCCTTAATAGATGAATGAAAGATGACACTTTGAATTTCTAAATCAAGACAAAATGGTATGGGAGAGGGGGTGTGTGTTCCGTACATTTAAAGGTCAGAGGGGTCGAAGGATTATGTCACTGTATGAATATAATATCACAACTAATTGACTTATATACAAATGTAATAATACTCGACTATTTACTATAAGTGTCGTCTTGGAACATCATACAACAATAAAAAGAGAAATAAAAGGATTTTTAACAGGGTAAAAAAGTAAACGGATTAAAAGATACATAAATAATGGTTAAGTTGGAATTAGGGTCAACACACTTAAAGGAGGAGATTAATGGAAGGTTGTCAGATTCATAAGGGTCTTAAAGTTTAAGAACTTCTAGAGAGAGGATCTAAGACCTAATCAACGAGACGATATCTTGACAGAAAAAACCAAGTGGGAAGTAAGAGTATAGAACGCGGAGTATAAAAGGAGAAAGAATCGTATACATGGAAACACCCATACACATATTTTTATGTAGGAGACCATCGGAGGATTCTACCCTAAACACTTTTTATTTAAAACACTCGAAAACGTGTAGAAATAAGACGAGAGTATGAATAACCTATAAAACCGACCTATATTTTAAGAGTACCTTTAGGACTGGGGAGTTTTAAAACTTCCATAATAAAGTGATATGAGATCGAAAAGACACTTCAGGTTACCGTATCACTAAGAACTCCGAAAAGGGAAAGATCTTTGAATATCTTAGAATAATAAAGGTTTGGACATTTTAAAGTGTAACTATACGGAATCACAAACTAACAGTAGAGAACACAACTTACTGTAGAGAACACAACCTACTAGAGAACCCGGAAAGTTAGACTTTTAAGTTCAGGAGTCAAGACTTTAAAAAAAGAGTTTAATTAGAGGAAAAAATTTTTTTTAATTCACTTAAAAATAAGTATGTACAAATTAAAAGAGAATCTGAGGTTAAGAGACAAAACAAACGGACAAAAAAAAAAAAAGTAATTTCATACAATATCAACCAAATGTTATAATAGATTCAAAGTCCACATGTAGTATCACTAAGTCAAAGATTTCTAATATAAGGTAAATATCAATAATATTTTATGACTGATATAAGGGACACGACATGTTAGATAAAAAAAATCGAATAAATAAAATATGTACCAACAAACACGGACAATTATGGGATGGAGACAATGCGGAGGTAGAAGGAAGAGGGGTGACCATTGGTGATTCACAACAGATATCGACACTCAGACAAAGAAAAATAAAAAATTTAAAGTGTATATTCACTATTGTATGACACACACAGAAAGAGTAGACTGAATAAAGCAATTCATTCACATTATGAGAGGTCCAGGGATGTACAACGATGTTTACCGTTTAAAAGTAAGAAAAAATACAGAACGTCTTCTTGAGGCATGACGTTCAAGACTTGTTACAATTGAATCTAAAAGGTAATTCTTAAAAATTCAAAATACGAACTGTGTATTAAGGAACTAGGTTTGTCTAAACAGAAAACATATACCATAGTCCAACCGAAAAAAAAAAAAGGGTACATCTACAGGGAAGAAGGAACGAGGTAAACAATTTATCTGGAAAAGAGGTTCCTCTTTTCCACTCTTAGAAGATCGTTTCGTATTCAATACTTAAATGCATTGGATTAGTGTTTATATTATAGAGTAATGAAAAGGGGGAACGACCTATCTTCGTTCATCGATCCGGTCGGGTATAAGTTACCCTCTCCTATGTCTTCCCACACTTACGATCCTTCGACAATGTCAAGAAACTCGGACGGATGGTTTCGACTTGGGTGATTATACAGATCCCGAAATCGACCCTGTCGGTTCAAAGAAAGAAATTTTTTTCTATAAATAAATAAATAGATCAACACAACTCAGAATCAACACCGTACTCTTGAGTATCAACGTCGTATACCCTAAATTAAAGGACTGGTCCCTAACTTGGGTCCGGGGGACGTAGCCTTCACACTTCAGAATCGGTGACCTGTTGGTCCCTTCAGGGAAAGAAAAAAGTAAATCAGAGAATGTGTCCTCCGATCGGGTCCGAACGAGTGTACTGTCGTCGTCATCCAAGATTCTTTTATTGTCTTCGATGTGTTACAGAACTCCGGTTTTTAGTCTTGAATGTAACACAATGAAGGAGGTTTGAGAACAATCAGTTTCAATCAGTGATCTGGTTGGATCTATATTTCCTACCCCTTGATTGGAAGGAAAAAAAAAAAAAAAAAAGGGGAAGACCAGTCGTGACAAAAAAAAGGAGGGTGAAAAAACAACACCATTTTTTGTGCATTGTATTTTAAATCAAATCACCGTAATTTATGTAAATATTACACCTCGTGGTAGTGGAGATGGGAAGAGGTATTAAGAAGAGTAGAATATTTTGACTTTGAAGTATCGGTAATTTATATTTAGGGGTAAAAGAGGGAGGATCGGGTACCGTTTACGGTAGACGAAAGACAGACATACTAAAACCGATGGAATTAAATTCATGGTATATATTCATCTAAATATATCATAAACAGAAAAACAGTGACAGAAAAAAAGTGAATCATGTCCCAGGAGTTTCACATAGATACACCATCGTATAAAACCCTAAAGGAAGGAAAAATTCGACTTATTATAAGAGAATACACATATATGGTGTAAAACGAATAGACAAATCAAGTGTCTACCTGTAAACCCAACGAAGATGTAAAATTGATAAAACTCATTACGACGATACTTGTACCCATATGCTTATAGAGAAGTTCTGGAATGAAAGCAAGGAAGTCCATATATGGGTCTTCACCTTAACGACCTAGTATAACATTAAGATAAAAATTAAAAAATTCCTTGGTGGTACGACCAAAGGTGTCACCCGATGGTAAAATGTAAGATCCGAGATAAAGAACTACCCTTCTCGATGTTGTTTAGACATTGGGAAAATTTAGATATTATATGTGATAATGAAAAATAAACGATTATAAAATAAGTCCTAAGAATATAAATATATTACTCACTTAAACGGACATTAGAAGGAAAGAGTATAGAAACAGACTAAAACCGTAGTCTTAGTATTACCGGAGTATCTTACTCTACTTTAAGGGGTGGGGTTTGTATACTGGACAGTGTCGCGACCACGTGTTTATATAAAGAATCAACTTACTTACTTACCTATTCATTTACTGATTTCTCCTTTGTCTCTTTTTTTTTGTTGACCTTTTTATATACCTATCAACCAATACTGTCTAAAAAAATTCAACCCTCAAGTATCAAAATTGACGGAAGAATTGGAATAAACACATTTGAAAGAGAATCCTACCTGTTAGAATCCTACAAGAACGAGACGAAGGGTCCACCTTAAGTGAAACAATTACGTCTTGTCTTTCTTTGGATAGGTTCAAAGATATTAAACATAGTATAAGACTCCAGGATCAATGATACCATCGATGTTTCTTCGGTTATGTTCCTCCCCCGGACTCTCACTCCCTTTACACTGACTTCACGTTGTATCGACTTTTTAACTAAACAACCTTTAATAACGAGGGTCCTGTAACTCATTAAGTTCCAAAGACACCCGGTCTCCTCAACCTATCCCATTCGTGAGGTTTATATAGGTTTTTATTGTAGAGACACAATAAAGAAAAATTTTATAACCGAACATTAGTCTGGAAACGTCTGAAACAATATAAGAGTTCAAAGGTACATTACCTACTTAACTATATACAGTGTCAACGAAACACCGTAAACTTTAAGAGACATTTTATATCGAAGTCAACTTTAAGAGACATTTAAAGTATAACTGTAAGAAAAAAAATAAAAAATTTAATTAAATAAATAAAATTAACCTCCGATTAATGAAATGGTATAACACCACCAAAAACGGTATGTAACTGTACTTAGGTGGTGTCCACATGTACAGACGCGTATAGTTTGGGGTGAGGGGTGGAGGGAGGGGTAGGGTAGAGAGACCCAACGGGGTCACGTGGCTGAAACTCATGGGACAAAGTACGTAACTTGAACCTGACCAGTAGATAAAGTCTATACTATTATATGCACAAAGTTACGATAAGAGAGTTTAGTAGGGTTGGAACGGAAGAGGGTGTCTCAGGTTTTCAGATAAGAAATATAAACACAGAGAAAACGACAGAACGTATATCCCAGTAGTAATGGTAGAAAGTTTTGAGGTATATATACACAATTATATGACATAACCACAAAAAGAAAGACTGAATGAAGTGAGACATATTATCCGAGGTCAAAGTAGATGGAGTAATCTTGACTGAGTTTACACAAGAAAAATTATCGACTCATTATAAGATAACACATATACATGGTGTCGAAAGAATAGGTAAGTAGACGGTTACCTGTAGATCCAACGTAGATTCTACAGGATCGATAGTATTTGCTTACAACCCCATGTGTACAGAGAAAGTCAAGACCAAAACAGCCACACATACGGATCGTCACCCTAACGACCCAGAATACCGTCAAGATAAAGGTCAAAAAATTCCTTGGAGGTGTGACAAGAGGTGTCACCGACATGATTAAACGTAAGGGTGGTTGTCACATTCTCCCAAGGGAAGAGAGGTGTGGGAAAGATCGTAAATGATAAACATCTGAAAACTATCGTCGTATAACCGTAATAAATAGGAAGGAAGAAACCTCAAGTGAATAGAACCATTATTTTTCTTTTCACATTAAAAATTACTGTCAAAGAGGGATAAGTCTAATTTTGTGACGTACACTCGATTCGTTTTTTGTAAACTTTCTTACTTACGAAAGTTCTTGGATTTGATTTGTGTAACATGTGAACTCACTTTGTAAACCAAAATCCAATTCCGTCGACGTCGGTTGTCCCTCCGTATAATCCAATATATCACCGGAAACAGACAGTTATCCTCCATCTGTTCCAGTAGAAATCTCTACCGGTAAAAAGGATCTTGAGTTGAAAATCAAAAAGAGAAAGTCTCCATAATTTAGTAACGAAATAAACTAACAACACTTCTAGTTTACTCTCACACAGAAAACAAATTAAAAAATTTGCATTTGTAAAATGAACTACAAAATCAATTTTCGCGATTTATGTCAAAATGTCTATGATAATTAAGTAAATCAAGAGGATTGTTAGGACACTCTATCCACAGCCGTGATAATAAAGGAAGAATGTCCACTTTAACTCCTTATCTTCAAATCATAAAACGAGTTTCTACATGTCGATCATACACCTTAAGTATGGGTTCATCAGATTGAAGTCTTCGAGAGAAGACTTAGTAATGTGATACGGCAGAGATACACTTTTACGAAAACATTTGATATTTGTCTATGACATGCCTACAATGACCGTCTAAAATAATTCACAAGCTGTAACACGATCTACAACACCGTCTAGATTTCCTTAGTATTTAGACGGAAAAATCTTAAACATTAGAACAACCCCCTTTCTTTATACTGTGTCTTCTGTCGTTATTATACCGGCGGATATTCTAGTGACAGACGGTCTCTTGAGAGGAGTAGATCATTTATACACGGAATAAAAGAAAGTAACGAGGGGAGGTGTCGTATCTTAGATCACACATTTGTATATCAATGACAACCGATTTACACCTACAGGAATTTATGATAAGGGTAAATGTGTCACTCGTCTGGATCCAATAATAAATGTCTCTTCGTCAACATGAAAGGAAGACAAGGTACGTCACTTGAACTCTAAGTATGTGAATTAAACCGATTCGTCATAGAACTAACGGGGAGAAAAAGAAATTGAAAAGTAAAAAACATAAATGAATAATAAAAATTGTTTATTTTTAATGTACAAATTCTATTCGTCGTATTTCAAAACTATATACATTTGTAATATTTTACTGATGGTGTTTGATTAATTTTATAGGTAGTAGAGCAATTGACAAGTTAAAAAATATATTAAAGTGTAAATGTCCAATATCCCCATCATGTCTCTAACGTATATAGGAAATGGGTCTAAGGGGTGAGAAAGGGAGAATACATAAGTTATATAGACTACATATATGTTATATAATATATTAGTAATAAAAAGACTTAATAAATACTCTTATTTAACGTCTATACTAAGGGAAACGGAAATTGTGTAGTTACACACAGAAAGGGGGTATGAGGATCGGGTCTTTCCTGTTAGAGGATTCTATCCTTTAATGTAACCGTATTATGAAATCAGACGTCTGAAATAAGTTCAAGTGATCGATTGGATTAATATAGGAGATCTCGTTATGTTTTTTTAAGACTGACGGGTACAAAATTTGTGACACTACTCATGTACAATTTATGAGGAGGACATAAACCAAGGTTTTCGTAACACTCGTCCACGGACAGGGGACTGAATCAGTGTGTCCGTACCGGTTACCGAAACAAACTAAAAGGAAAAACACACACTAAGTCACCTCGTCGCACTGAAGCAACCTCACCTGTCGTGTCCGTTCTCCGACGAGAAGTACCGATTACTTCGTCTGAACCTACTCCTCGACTAGTAATTCCCTAGGTAGGATGTCTTCATTCGGGACCCCAAAAAGAAAAACCGTCAAGAGGAACAGAATTTTGTTTTATTTTGGTGGGTCACCTACCCTTTTTGCTTTACTTTTGATCTAATTAGAGACACTTTGACTGTTTTCATACACTTACAAAAGGGTACTCCATCCTATCTCCGAAAAGAAGTGGTGTGTTCGAATCGAAAAGGGATACAGAAAAGACCGGTGCCATCTTAGTCTAGGACGCAGTCTCGTCTCGTTCACCGACACCTCTCTTGTCCTTTGTCTTGATAGAAAGCTGTCACAATATCTCGAAGGACAAAAAACAAATTGGCACCATTTGTGTGTTGTATTTTAAGTAGTGAAATTGGTAGAAATTCCCATGTCAAGTCATCGTAATACACATAACTGTAACAACACTTCGTCTAAAGACTTTGAAAAAGTAGAACGTTTGTACTTTGAGTGTTGAGAGGAAATAGAGGAAAGGGGTCGGGGGCCATTGGTGGTAAACTTAAAGACAAAAAGACTTAAACTGATGAAATTCATGGTAAATATTCACTTTAGTATATGATAAACATAAACAGTGACTGAAGAAAGTGAAGTAATCATATTACAGGAGATCCAAATAAGTGTGACATCGTACACAGTCTTAAAAAAAAGGAAAAGTTCCGAAGAATTTAAGGTAACACATATATGTGGTGTAAAAGAGATAGACAATTAGTTAGTCACCTGTAAACCCAACGAAGGTGGAGAACCGAAAACACTTATTACGACGTCACTTGTACCTACATGTTGATAGGGAAACTCTAGGACGAAACTTAAGAAGACCTATATATGGTCTCCACTCTAACGACCTAATAAACTATCAAGGGATAAAAAATAAAAAACTCCTCGCAGGTATGACAAAAGGTAAAATGTTAGGGTGGTTGGTACGTGTTTCCAAGATTAACGAGATATAAGAGTAATTGTACGCAATAAAAGACAAAACAAAAACTATCATCAGTAGGGTTACCGATGTGTATCCGTTGTATCAGTGTAAAGGAAATTAGTCGTAAAATAACTGATGAAGTCTTCGGTGATAGGAGTCACCCGTAGTGACGGACTACGGTGATGTATCGTTACGAATTATTTACAAACCTTGGACCTACTTTACTTACACTCTCCCTTTTAACCCTTTCTTTTCATAGAATGACCAACCATACAAAAAAGACGACCAACCACACAAAAAAGGACAAACAAACAAAACGAGAGGTCGTGTCATCTCCATCTTCTGTATAAAATCACATATATAAAATTACTTTTACTTCAATTTGAGATCAAAGTTAACCGGGTCAATGGGGATACCTATTCTCAAGATATAATCTCGAAACCAACAGAGTAGACATTTTTACTCAAATTATTATTATCCCGACGATACCCTTTAAACAACAACAAGTCAGTAAGTCAGTACAGGTTGAGAAACGCTGGGGTACTTGACGTCGTGTGGTCCAAAGGGACAGGAAGTGGTAGAGGACCTCAAACGAGTTTGAGTGCAGGTAACTTAGTCACCACGGTAGGTTGGTAGAGCAGGAGACAGTAGGGGAAGAGGACGGAAGTCAGAAAGGGTCGTAGTCGCAGAAAAGGTTGCTCAGTCGAGAAGCGTAGTCTACCGGTTTCATAACCTCGAAGTCGAAGTCGTAGTCAGGAAGGTTATTTACATACGTTTTGTCAATCGTATTACGGACAAGGTATCATCCACTGGTTTTGTATCATTTGTAGTGGATATTTATTTGTCGAGAACTCCTTTTGTGAACACTTAATTTCACCGATGAAGTCCAAAATAGTGTCTTGAAGGATGATGATCAAAGATTAGTTCACACTCTTTATTAAATTTTTGGTCGTATCCCTAAAGGGACCACCATGTCATCTATTCTTAGGTGGACGGTTACGTCCCCTGTGTCCAAGTCAGGGACCAGGATCTTCTAAGTTGCACGGTGCCTCCTTGATTCGGGTACGCGGTACTGACGACTCGGGCTCACGACGTTAATGATTTCGGACACACAGATCTCGGACCCACGGTGTTCTCTTCGGTAACACTCTTCGGAGCCATGACGTTGTTTCTCATCGGGGACGAGTAGTGTTGTTTCCTGGTCGTGTTGGTAATTTATTTATTTGAATTTTTTACATTTTTGACCGTCAAAGTTGTCATCGTTTGTGTCATCCTATTAATTTGTGTTATTTCGAGTTTTTAACCACTGGTTCCTTTCTTCGTTCTAAGGTTACTCCTTGTCTTTCCTTCTCGTCATCCGAGAGTCGAGGCGGGATAGTCGTAAGGGGTCTTCGGTAAGACTACAGAATTACTTTAGGACGTTTAAGAGTGATTATCGAGGTCTAGACTTTTCTTCGTTTGACTCATGGATAGACATGTAAATAGAAGACTGACTCTTCGTCATCTTTGTGATGACTCCTCATTTACTACGTGGTCCCTTTTACTTGTCAAAAGGGACTCCAACTGACATTGTCTTTGTTTTCTAGACCGGAATTTGTTACTTGTCCACTTTATTCCACTTCGATCTCTGAAGGTATCTTTACCCCATTGAGGAATCCATATACCTTACTTTGTTCTTACAAATTGTCTTAGAACCCTATCTCTTTATTAGCTTGTTTCTGAGATACCATGGAACCACTCAAGGAATATGGGAAAGGTAGAGAGGGTGCGTGTAGTAAGGGACTTCGACATCTTTTCATGTATCTTATGTTTTATTGGTTCTGAGTGTACTATCGGTGAGAGTCTATACTTTCCTATTTTCTATTCTTAAGTAGATACCCTGAAGGACCACCAGGTCACCGATTCTAAGACGTAAGGGTTACGTCCCCCGGGTCTAAGTCAGGGACCGGTCCTTTGATCTAGGGTACACGGTGTTAATTCTGGAGTGTATGAGATTGATTTTCTAGGGTGTACGATGTTTATTTTGGGTCACGTCGGTTTATTTATTTATATTTGTAAAATTTTTTTCTTAAGTGGATATTATATAGTGTGATTTATTTTGTTCGTACCCGGAGGGACCACCGAGTCACCATTTCTTAGACGGATGGTCACGTCTTTTGTACCCAAGGTAGGGACTAGACCCTTCTAGGGTGTACGACACTTCGTCGATTCAGTGCGTGGGGTGTCGACTCGGACAAGAGATCTCGGACTCTCGACGTTTACGACTCGGGTGATCGGTGTTGATGACTTCGGACACGTAAGACCTCGGGTACGAGACGTTGTTCTCTTCACTGGTGTTGCTCTTTGAGTACGTGACGTTGATCTCTTTTCGGACACGTCGTTCCTTCTGGGTCGTATCGATTTTTATTTATTTTGATAAAAAAATTTTGTACTTATTCTGGTTTTCTGAGTTAGATAGGTTGACACGTTTGCGTATCGTTTTTAATCTCGTTCTTTTTATATGACTTTTTTGGACAGGACTCTTTTTGTTGAGTCACTTATAGACATATGTCCAGTCCTTCGTTGTCAATCTTAACCTGTACCTTGTTGTCTGACCGAGGTTTGTCCTTTTCCTCATGTAGTTCGGATATATAACAGTGGGACGAATAAATTGAATATACGTCTCATGTAGTACTCTTTGTGACCCAACCTCCTTCGTGTTCGACCTTAGTTCTAACGGTCCTCTTTATAGTTATTGGAGTCTATACGTCTACTGTGGTGGGAATACTGTATTTCACTTCTTCTTGACTTCTCGGAGAACTACTTTCACTTTCTCCTCTCACTTTTTCAACCGAATTTCGAGTTGTAAGTCTTTTACTTTTAGTACCGTAGACCAGGGTAGTGAAGTACCCTCTATCTACCCCTTTGTCACCGACTGAAATAAAAAGACCCGAGGTTATAGTGACGTCTACCACTAACGTCGGCACTTTAATTTTCTGCGAACGAGGAACCTTCCTTTCAATGCTGGTTGGATCTATCGTATAATTTTTCGTCTCTGTAAGGAAACGGTTGTTTCCAGGCAGATCAGTTCCGATATCAAAAAGGTCATCAGTACATACCTACACTCTCAACCTGACATTTCTTTCGACTCGTATCTTCTTAACTACGAAAACTTCACACCACAACCTTTTCTGAGAACGTTCAGGGAACCTGACGCTCCTCTAGGTTGGTCAGGTAGGATTCCCTCTAGTCAGGACTCACAAGTAACCTCCCTGACTTCAACTTCGAATTTGAGGTTATGAAACCGGTGGACTACACTTCTCCACTGAGTAAACTTTTCTAGGACTACGACCCTTTCTAACTCCCGTCCTCCTCTGCCCCTGCTGTCTCCCACTCTACCAACCTACCGTAGTGACTGTGTTACCTGTACCCAAACCCATCTGAGGCCCTCGGCCACTACCTGTCCCTCCGGACCGCATGACGCCAAGTACCCCAGCGTTTCTCAGTCTGTGTCGACTCGTTGACTTGACTTGACCTGACTTATGTTTCTTAAAGGAATGTTTATATATTAAGATTTATTTAAATATAAAAAATTTTTCCGTTTTTATATATATATATTAAGATGTTGACGTCCTGTTGAGTTACCTGACACTTAAATTATTTATTCTCAACTCACTACTCTACCACAATACTTTTGTTTTACTCTATTTTCTTTTATCATGTCTTTGCTTTTATTTAACTCATGGTTTATCGATGTCTTAATTAATTAAAATTTTAACGTTTCATGTCTTCACTATGTTGACTTTTAGTTTAAAATATATATTTCCTTTCTAAATTCTATAGGTCATGAAATCACCTCTTCCGCTACCGTGGGGTGAGATCATGAGAACGGACCTTTTAGGTTACCTGTCTCCTCGGACCATCCGACGCCAGGTACCCCAGTGCTTCTCAGCCTGTGCTGACTCACTGAAGGGAAAGTGAAAAGTGAAAGTACGTAACCTCTTCCTTTACCGTCCTTATCCCCTCGGACCACCCGACGGCAGATACCCCAGTGTGTCTCAGCCTGTGCTGACTTCACTGAATCACCGTCGTCGTCATGGAATCTACTTTTTACTTTTATTAACTTTAATCTTAGATTATCTTTATTCTGTCTTTCTATTAAGTTATATTAATTATAGAGTACACCAGTTTTCTACGTAAGTCTCTATGTTTCCTAAGAACCATTTTATTAAATTCACAAAACCCCTCCCCGTGCGGTACGTCTTAGAATCAAGGGACTGACCCTTAACTTAGGGACGGGGGACGTAACCTTTGTGTTCTTAGAATTGGTGAACCTGATGGTCCCTTTAGGTCGTGAACTAAAATTTAGAAAATGAGGGAGTCACTTAGTAAATCCTAAAATAATAGGTCTTAAAACTTCCTAGGGTTTTCCTCGTAGTCAAGTCAAGTCAGCGAGTCAGAACAGACTAAGAAACGTTGGCGTACCTGACGTCATGCGGTCCGGAGGGACAGGTAGTGGTTGAGGACGTCAAATGAGTTTGGGTACAGGTAACACAGTCACTACGGTAGGTTGGTAGAGTAGGAGACAACAGGGGAAGAGGAGGGCGGAAGTTTGAAAGGGTCGTAGCCCCAGAAAAGTTTATTCAGTCATGAAGCGTAGTCCACCGGTTTCATAATAACCTCAAAGTCGAAGTTGTAGTCAGGGAGGTTACTTATAACTCCTGACTAAAGGAAATCCTACCTGACCAACCTAGAGGAACGTCAGGTTCCCTGAGAGTTCTCAGAAGAGGTTGTGGTGTCAAGTTTTCGTAGTTAAGAAGTCGTGAGTCGAAAGAAATATCATGTCGAGAGTGTAGGTATACACTGATGACCTTTTTGGTATCGGAACTGATCTGCCTGGAAACAACCGTTTCCTCACAGAGACGAAAAATTATACGACAGATCCAACTAGTATTGAAATGAAGACTCCTCATCCGCAGAAAATTAAAGTACTGGCGCCAGTGGTAAACGTCACTAAAATCTCGGGTTCTTTTATTTCAGTCGGTGACAAGGACGACAAAGGGGTAGATAAACCGTACTTCATTACCCTGGCCTACGGTACTAGAATCAAAAGACTTACAACTCGAAATTCGGTTGAAAAAGTGAGAGGAGAAAGTGAAAGTAGTTCTCCGAGAAATCAAGAAGAGAAAGACGGTATTTCCACCACAGTAGACGTATAGACTCGTATTTCGTATGAATAAAGGAGTCTGTTGAAGACATGTACAATTTCTCTGTAATGTTTGTGACATCATCTCTTTTTATCTGTGGGTAAAGTTAGGTTGTAAATGAACAACCTAACTTAATCTTTTTTGATGTATGTATATAGTCCGACAACCTGAAAATTTTTTAGTATCAAGAGTGTTTTTGTCTTTTAAACAAACATTGGTTTAGACCCATCTACCAACTAAACCTTCCATCAGTCATCTGAGTAAATTAAAGTGTAATACTTAGGCAGGTACCTGAGTAAATTACAGTGCAACGGAAAATTACAACAACGACCCCAAACCCCGACGGTCGTTAGAGATTCAAGAGTTCTCTCCACAAGTATTTAAGTTTAGTAAAAAAAGAAGGAGTAATTGAGACCTTTCTTCTGGATGTTCTGGAAAATCTTGATTGTGGGTTTTTTCTACAGGAAAAGTAATATCCCCTGACCTTTCGTTTTCATCCTTCAGTTCTTTGTGAACCTCATTGTCCGTTTAAACCGGAACCTCATGCCTTACTTCGTCCCGTTTCTGATTATCTCAAAACGGTTCTTTTACGTGACCAGTATCGTTTGTGGGAGAAGGTTGTTGTGTTCTCTTCTGAGATGTGTACCTGTAGTGGTCTACCAGTTGTGGCTTTAGTCTAACTAATATAAGAAACGTCGGTCTCCACCTCTTCGAGATATGTCAGTCGTTTTTGTTCTAGTCCTCGACTGACACCGAGTCGAGTACTTGAGGAATAACGGATTAAGTCTGACTTTAACTTCTTTCATCCCTTTTGGTGATCTGGTAAGTCCATACTGGATTTAGTTTAGGGAATACTAATATGTCACCTTCACCCGTTATCTAAATTCCCTGATCTAGATTATCTATCTCACGGACTACTTGATACTTACCTCCAAGTACTGTAACATGTCCTCTGTCCCTAGTTCTGGTAGGGGTACCCTTTCTTTACGTTTTTTCGTTTTACCGACAGATTCCTCCGGAATGTTTATCGACACTTTTCTTCTCTTCGTTTTTCGTTTCCTCTTTTCCTTTCTATATTCCTAGACTTACGTCTCAAGGTTTCTTATCGTTCTATTCTTTCGGAAGGAGTCACTAGTTACGTTTCTTTATCTCCTTTTGTTGTCTTACCCTTTCTGATCTCTAGAGAAGTTCTTTTAAACTCTATCGTTCCCTTGTAAAGTACGTTTATACCCGAGCTATTTCCTGTCTTTACCAGACCTGGATTGTCTTCGTCTTCTATAATTCTTCTCCACCGTCCTTATGTGTCTTCTTGACATGTTTTTTCTAGAAGTGTTGGTTCTATTAGTGCTACCACACTAGTGAGTGGATCTCGGTCTGTAGGACCTTACACTTCAGTTCACCCGGAATCTTTCGTAGTGATGCTTGTTTCGATCACCTCCACTACCTTAAGGTCAACTCGA